>CADEHL010001464.1:410694-468194 GCA_902827135.1 Harpagifer antarcticus | reverse complement strand
TGTAAATACCATGTCCTTTTGTGTTATCTGTTGTTTTATGTTCATGTTGTAACCTACTTGCTGCCATGTTGGACAGGTCCCCCTTGAAAAAGAGATTGATGATCTCAATGGGACCATCTGGTTGAATCGCGGTATATTTTGTCAGTCTGACGACGGTATTGAAACATTTCTTTACCGCGATATCGCGATATTCGATATATCGTTACATCCCTAGTTATTACACAAGCAAAGATGAACACACAGGTATCAGTAACGCTGTTGAGAGATAAATAAATGTTTTTAGGAAACGCAGTGACTTCACGTTTACAAGCCGTTCAATGCGTTGAAGGCTGGAAGAATGCATAATAACACGGGCAAACACAGATGAACACACAGGTATCAATAACGCTGTCTGGAGAAGAACACAATGGTGTGTAGGAAACACAGTGACATCACGTTTAAAAGCCTTCCAGACGAATGGTGCGAGTGTTCTCCACGTTCTCACAGCTGCAGACAGAGCTTGTAATGTTTGTTAACGTTTGTTTTCAGCGCCATTGGTCTTGCTTGTCGAGTCATCTCTCCACACTTTCTCTGCGCCTCAGTGGTGAACGGACAGGCTTGGTGGAAACACTGCCGGAGGAAACTATCCCAAGCACTGACTCAACCAGAGAGATGCTTTACACTTTGATGGACCTTTCTTGCGCCCTTTGGTCAAGATCAGTACACTGAACAGGGGTTTGAAGAATGTGAACATTGGCATCTTTATATTCATGTATGGCCCCAAAAACCTGCCTACAAATCTTCAAACATTCCTCTATTGCAGCGGTGTCAAACTCAAACACACAGTGGGCCAACATTTAAAAATGGGTACAAGTCGAGGGCTGGACTGGTTCAATGTTTATTGCAGAACTTATTGAAATGAACTTATTGCACATCTTAAACCTGGAACTAACAAAGCTTCAATTATTGCCTATAAAAACAACATTAAATAATCAGCTGCATTCATTTCTTATGGCTCTATCTGCAGCTTCTCCAGACTCATTTCTTATGGCTCTATCTGCAGCTTCTCCAGACTCATTTCTTATGGCTCTATCTGCAGCTTCTCCAGACTCATTTCTTATGGCTCTATCTGCAGCTTCTCCAGACTCATTTCTTATGGCTCTATCTGCAGCTTCTCCAGACTCATTTCTTACGGCTCTATCTGCAGCTTCTCCAGACTCATTTCTTACGGCTCTATCTGCAGCTTCTCCAGACTCATTTCTTATGGCTCTATCTGCAGCTTCTCCAGAGTCATTTCTTATGGCTCTATCTGCAGCTTCTCCAGACTCATTTCTTACGGCTCTATCTGCAGCTTCTCCAGACTCATTTCTTATGGCTCTATCTGCAGCTTCTCCAGACTCATTTCTTACGGCTCTATCTGCAGCTTCTCCAGACTCATTTCTTATGGCTCTATCTGCAGCTTCTCCAGAGTCATTTCTTATGGCTCTATCTGCAGCTTCTCCAGACTCATTTCTTACGGCTCTATCTGCAGCTTCTCCAGACTCATTTCTTATGGCTCTATCTGCAGCTTCTCCAGACTCATTTCTTACGGCTCTATCTGCAGCTTCTCCAGACTCATTTCTTACGGCTCTATCTGCAGCTTCTCCAGACTCATTTCTTACGGCTCTATCTGCAGCTTCTCCAGACTCATTTCTTACGGCTCTATCTGCAGCTTCTCCAGAGTCATTTCTTATGGCTCTATCTGCAGCTTCTCCAGACTCATTTCTTACGGCTCTATCTGCAGCTTCTCCAGACTCATTTCTTATGGCTCTATCTGCAGCTTCTCCAGACTCATTTCTTACGGCTCTATCTGCAGCTTCTCCAGACTCATTTCTTACGGCTCTATCTGCAGCTTCTCCAGACTCATTTCTTACGGCTCTATCTGCAGCTTCTCCTGAGTCATTTCTTACGAGTACATTTTCCCACAGGCCAACAACAGCTTCAACAAAACTATTCCCCTCAAAGAGAAACCAAACCTGCCCTGTTGTCGTGAGAGAAAGTGCAGAAGGAAGCATCCTTTGAACTCAGTGTGCTGCTGTGATGCTAGCTCAGATACTTGGCATCTCATCTTGGGTGCAAGGTCATCAATGTTTGGGCTCAGGCTCTGAGCGGAGGAGACCCTCAGGATGGAGTGAAGGTGCAATATACCGGCAGGCCAGATCTAATAGGAATTAGAAATTATCCTGCGGGCCGAAATTAAATCCACCAAGGGCCTGATTTGGCCCCCGGGCCTTGGGTTTGACACATGTGCTCTATTGCATAACACTTTCATGACTCTGGAATTAATGTAACTTGTTTGATGTAAAGCAGTGAAATAATTTGTTTATTTGCTTTCTGACATTAGTTACAGGAGAAATGTTGAAGCATATTGTTTCCTGATTTGCCTCTAAATATATCGCGGGCCACATCAGCATTGTTTGCACTCAAAGGGCCGGTTGTAACTTCAAGACTATATAAATATATAAATATATCATATTTATAAAATGATGTATTATATAACATTATTTCCTCTGCGTTTGATTATTATTGAATAGGGTAATAACTTCATAAGTACGTCTGAAAGCAGAAGTCTGGGGAAAGTCATTGCAACTCTCTTCAGTGCTCATGTCACAATACAAGATGCATTGTGGGACATGTAGTTTATGGGCAATGTGCTTCTGTAAAGAGGCATGCAACATATAATAAACGTATTATATTCTTTGCAAGCTCTTGCGGGCCAAGAGATTGTACCCAGAACAAAAAACCTCCAACATTGAAACTTCATGCTCTTCGTTATCCAGAGCTGGGTCTCAGTGGTTTTGAGGGATGTTTATTTGAAGCACTCACCTGTTCTGGGGGGAGAAGAGGTAGACGGACCACGCCTCTCTCGATTCACACCAGTCGGGCTTGTACACCTCCATCATCTTCTGGACACGGAAACACATACTCTGGAGGGGGCAGGAGGGAAAAGGAACAGACATGAGAAGAAAGAAAGCTGGGGGCGTTTAAACATATCACATGACCAAGCCGTAATCCTTCAGCACTGACACACATGTCAGCTGATTGGAGCATTGTGTTTATTTCTAAAAGTGCAATGATCAACACTCAAACTATGTGTAATATTAATATTTTTAATTCACGTAACTTTATTTTATCTTCATTCCATTTACAATGACATTAAAACGATTGAATTATTCATGGCACGCTTGGAGATTTCATAAAGTGAGTGTGAAGCCCCTGCAGAGATAAGATAAACTAATACCGCTGCCTCATCTGTACACCCACTTCCACCGTGATTAAGATTTATGTTGTGTTTCACAGTATTGTCTAGGCAAACAAATAAACAACAGAATGCAATATCATTAATACAGAGCGGAGGCATCATCGTTAAGAGGTTGTGATTATTCATTGATGTGTTGCTATTAAGGGTTAAGGCCTTTTGTCTTAAAGGGGTCCTATCCTGATCATGTTCAGGTGTATATCAGTATGTAGTGTCTCTACTTTAAAGAGTCCTCTCCTGCTGATGTTCAGGTGTATATCAGTATGTAGTGTCTCTACTTTAAAGAGTCCTCTCCTGCTGATGTTCAGGTGTATATCAGTATGTAGTGTCTCTACTTTAAAGAGTCCTCTCCTGCTGATGTTCAGGTGTATATCAGTATGTAGTGTCTCTACTTTAAAGAGTCCTCTCCTGCTGATGTTCAGTTGTATATCAGTATGTAGTGTCTCTACTTTAAAGAGTCCTCTCCTGCTGATGTTCAGGTGTATATCAGTGTGTAGTGTCTCTACTTTAAAGAGTCCTCTCCTGCTGATGTTCAGGTGTATATCAGTATGTAGTGTCTCTACTTTAAAGAGTCCTCTCCTGCTGATGTTCAGGTGTATATCAGTGTGTAGTGTCTCTACTTTAAAGAGTCCTCTCCTGCTGATGTTCAGGTGTATATCAGTATGTAGTGTCTCTACTTTAAAGAGTCCTCTCCTGCTGATGTTCAGGTGTATATCAGTATGTAGTGTCTCTACTTTAAAGAGTCCTCTCCTGCTGATGTTCAGGTGTATATCAGTGTGTAGTGTCTCTACTTTAAAGAGTCCTCTCCTGCTGATGTTCAGGTGTATATCAGTGTGTAGTGTCTCTACTTTAAAGAGTCCTCTCCTGCTAATGTTCAGGTGTATATCAGTATGTAGTGTCTCTACTTTAAAGAGTCCTCTCCTGCTGATGTTCAGGTGTATATCAGTATGTAGTGTCTCTACTTTAAAGAGTCCTCTCCTGCTGATGTTCAGCTGTATATCAGTATGTAGTGTCTCTACTTTAAAGAGTCCTCTCCTGCTGATGTTCAGGTGTATATCAGTGTGTAGTGTCTCTACTTTAAAGAGTCCTCTCCTGCTGATGTTCAGGTGTATATCAGTATGTAGTGTCTCTACTTTAAAGAGTCCTCTCCTGCTGATGTTCAGGTGTATATCAGTGTGTAGTGTCTCTACTTTAAAGAGTCCTCTCCTGCTGATGTTCAGGTGTATATCAGTGTGTAGTGTCTCTACTTTAAAGAGTCCTCTCCTGCTGATGTTCAGGTGTATATCAGTATGTAGTGTCTCTACTTTAAAGAGTCCTCTCCTGCTGATGTTCAGGTGTATATCAGTGTGTAGTGTCTCTACTTTAAAGAGTCCTCTCCTGCTAATGTTCAGGTGTATATCAGTATGTAGTGTCTCTACTTTAAAGAGTCCTCTCCTGCTGATGTTCAGGTGTATATCAGTATGTAGTGTCTCTACTTTAAAGAGTCCTCTCCTGCTGATGTTCAGCTGTATATCAGTATGTAGTGTCTCTACTTTAAAGAGTCCTCTCCTGCTGATGTTCAGGTGTATATCAGTATGTAGTGTCTCTACTTTAAAGAGTCCTCTACTGCTGATGTTCAGCTGTATATCAGTATGTAGTGTCTCTACTTTAAAGAGTCCTCTCCTGCTGATGTTCAGCTGTATATCAGTATGTAGTGTCTCTACTTTAAAGAGTCCTCTCCTGCTGATGTTCAGGTGTATATCAGTATATCATACTGCCTGAGCTGCAGCACCTCTTTTCACCCTCTGTCTGAAGCCAGAGCCCAGTCTGCTCTGATTGGTTAGCTGGCTGGCTCTGCTGTGATTGGTCAACCTGCTTAGAGATGTCCCGCCCCTTAGCCTATAACGTACAATGTGTCTGAGTGCTAGTCAATAGGAGCGCAAATGTTACATAGGGATGTCTCTATATATGTTCCCGCGAAACTCAAGGAGGGAACACAGGGATTTTAGCATTTGCAGACCATTTACATGCACATAAACCTATATAAGACACTACAGTAAAAGTCAAACCCCAGAAAGCAGAATACCAGGGCTTCTTCACAAATGATATTTATCTATATATTGCGATACAGATCCGTTCCACTCACATAATCCGTCTCTTCATCCAGGTCGGTTCTGTCCTTGCGTGCGTTGACCTGAGGGTAAACCTCTGCCATCAGCTGAGTGTGCGGGGTTTTGCCGTTACAATCCCGATGGTCCACCCCACTTCCTGCGACAGACCCCCCGGTGATCGACCCCCCCGTCCCGGACCCCCCCCTCCTCCCGGGGTCTGCTGATTGGACAGGAGGGAGACCTGGAGGATGGCCTCTGAGATCAGGAAGCTCCAGAGAAAGAGCCCGACGATCCCTCCTCGCAGAAAAGCGCCTGGAGAGGAAAAGTGGAGGTGGATGATGAGAGGCAGAGATGAGAAGTAGTGGAGTACAAATACTTTGTTACTTTACTTAAGTAAATGTTTCTGGTATCAGTACTTTACTCCACTACATATTTTTCTGACGACTTTTTACTTTGACTTCTTACATGTTGAACTCAAATACCTGTACTTTCTACTTCTTACATGTTGAACTCAAATACCTGTACTTTCTACTTCTTACATGTCGAACACAAATACCTGTACTTTCTACTTCTTACATGTTGAACTCAAATACCTGTACTTTCTACTTCTTACATGTTGAACCCAAATACCTGTACTTTCTACTTCTCACATGTTGAACCCAAATACCTGTACTTTCTACTTCTTACATGTTGAACTCAAATACCTGTACTTTCTACTTCTCACATGTTGAACCCAAATACCTGTACTTTCTACTTCTTACATGTTGAACTCAAATACCTGTACTTTCTACTTCTTACATGTTGAACACAAATACCTGTACTTTCTACTTCTCACATGTTGAACACAAATACCTGTACTTTCTACTTCTTACATGTTGAACCCAAATACCTGTACTTTCTACTTCTTACATGTTGAACCCAAATACCTGAACTTTCTACTTCTTACATGTTGAACACAAATACCTGTACTTTATACTTCTTACATGTTGAACCCAAATACCTGTACTTTATACTTCTTACATGTTGAACACAAATACCTGTACTTTCTACTTCTTACATGTTGAACACAAATACCTGTACTTTCTACTTCTTACATGTTGAACTCAAATACCTGTACTTTCTACTTCTTACATGTTGAACACAAATACCTGTACTTTCTACTTCTTACATGTTGAACTCAAATACCTGTACTTTCTACTTCTTACATGTTGAACACAAATACCTGTACTTTCTACTTCTTACATTTTCCAAACAGCTGGTTCCTTTAGTCTGAATGTGTGTTTGATGCGTGATCATTATTCTTTAGAGTCATTGCGTGCCTATTGATTTGAACACGATCCGTGTATCCATCATTTCCTGGTCTTCTCTAAAGAAGAGGGACCAATGGAAACGTTGTCATGTTGCCGTTGTTCAGCATGGAAACATTCATTAGCTAACAATTACATTATTGTTCTATTAACCCTCCTGTTGACTTCGGGTCAAATCTGACCAATTTACTACTTTCATCAGTCATAACGTTTTTGTTTTACATTCAATTGTTTTAAGGCTTTATAATATCCTTCACAGTAGACAGTTGAACATATACAATTGCTGATCACCACTTTCATTGCATTTTGGATGATTTAGTGAACTTTATAACACCACGGTGTTCCCGGACCGCCATAAAGAAAAGGAATTAGTAACCATCCGGATCAGATAGAAAAAAACACACACACACATACTCTAGATGTGTCCCCCCCCCTTATGTGCCCATCCCCCCATGTGAATCACACCAGGCACACACAAACACACACAGAACAATTTGATACATGTCCCGCTCTTATGTGCCCCTCCCCCCACATGGATCACACCTGGCACACGCAATACATGTTCAGTGTCTGTTCTTTGTATATTTTCTGCAGTTGTTCATGTACACCAGTAGTCTGATACAATATGTACAGTTTGAAAGGGTGTTAAATTAAATGTGTTGATGATTATTGGTTTTTGTGTTAATGTACTAGCAGTTAAAACGGGACCAGTCAAATTTGACCGTGAACACCAAAGTAAGGAGGGGGGGAAACAAAGACAATAGGAGGGTTAATAAAAAGGGAGGTCAGTTACTCTTTAAAACAGCTGGTAGTTATGGGTACTTTTTATGTCATTTTGGAGAAACCAGCTCGAGTGCGCTAGAATTTGAAAATACACAACTGGAAAAAATCTGCCACTTCCTCACAGAGCCCCTCCTCCAACACACACAAACGCACACATGACCAATGAGGGCACGAGATAAGTTTGTGCACAGATGGAAGGCTGACAGGCAGGTAGGCCATCCAGTTACTTTAGCCGGCTCAGATGATTGGTCGTGCTTTTTACAGCGCCACGGCTTCCACAGATGATACGTTTTGATGTATTTATTGTCAAATAATTTAATGTATTCATTGCTATCGGGTGTTAAGAGCATTCCATGGAAGATAACAACAAGTGTTTCTGAAGTTAATTACCTACCCCACCTTTAAGTACATTTCGAAGCCCATACTTCTTTACTTTCACTTGAGTAAAGAAGTTTTTTAAACAGGAGTATCTGTACTTCTACTTGAGTAAAGGATGTGTGTACTTTTGCCATCTCTGATGAGGGGGGAGAGCGTGATGGGAGTGTCGAGGGTGGGAGAGGAGGGACTCCTGCTCGGCAGCGAAGGTGTAGGAGTAGGGGGATCGAGTGCTGTGGACACGGAGACTCCCCCCGACCACAGGGGGTCCACCAAACCCATAACTCCTCCGACCCAAACTGTTGGAGCTGGACCTGGTGGAAGAACAGTTATATAGGCAAGTTTATTTATATAGCAATTTTCAACACAAAGCAATTCAAAGTGCTTTACAAAAACGAAAGACATTAAGAGCATTAAGAAACATATTATAAAATGGCATTTAAAAACACTCATTGCAAAGCAAAGATAACTAGAGAATGCAATTCCTCAAGAAATTGCTAGTGGGAATGCTTTATGCTGAAAAGCTGACGCTAAACTGCTATGCTGAAATGTAATGTGTAAGAAGAAAGTGAAACATTTAGATTGAAATGATACATGAACACTGGGGGCTTGAATGTGTGATGAGAGAAGAAAAGACAGTAAAAAGGCTTGGAAAAGCAGCAGAATATTTGAACTGCAAACTTCTGAACTAACTTGATGGCAAATGATCTGTCGCCATGGCAACGGCATTTGATGACACCACATAATACACTTAGATGCGTTGATGGCTGCATCGTTACCAAACCTGTGAAGTGTTGGGGCGTTTGGAGCAGTTTCACTGAAGTTATGAGAAAGCTGTGTTTCATGGCGAGTATTGTGTTGCCATGGCAACGGCATTTGAAGAAATCTCAAAACTGTCCCGTAGATGTCTTCACGGCTGGACTGTTGGCACACATGTGAAGTTTGAGCACTTTTTGAACATTTGCATAGGAGTTATAGCGACATCATGTTTTATGGCGAGGGATGCGTTTCCATGGATACGGCATATGGTGAGATATCAGATTTGGCGTCGAGCTGTTGAGGCAGGGGAATATACAAGTGAAGATTGAGGGACGATTGGACCGTGTTGATTGGACTTACAGCCACATCGTGTTTCATGGTGAGTGGTCCCATCGCCATGGCAACGGCATTTGATGACACTCCATACTACGCTTAGATGCGTTGATGGCTGCAGCGTTACCAAACCTGTGAAGTTCTGGGCTGTTTGGAGTATTTTCACTGAAGTTATGAGAAAACCATGTTTCAAGGCGAGCATTGTGTTGCCATGGCAACGGCATTTGAATAAATCTCCAAACCGTCCCGTAGATGTCTTCACGGCTGGACTGTTAGCACACTGCTATCTGAAGTCAGCTGCTCTGAGCGTGTCAGGTGGAGTGATGACATCATCGTGTTCCATTACACAGGTGTTTATAGTTGAGCTAACGAGGTGTGCAGAGATCAAAGGTTTCCATTGTTCTGAATGAGAGATAAACCTCTTACATGTGAACGTTTTGTGGAAGAACCGTAACAGATATCTGTGAAATTTCAAAACGTGAAGCATATCAAGGAAGTTGAGTATCTGAAGTGTAATTTTTGTGTAGTTTCGGGTTAATAATGTGGCCTTTTTGGAAGTTTAACTAAAGGTGTGCGGCTGCTACCGTGAGGAAATATCAGCCTGAAATTACAATGGGCTTCAATGGAGGAATGTCGAAAGTCACTTCATGCCCTCAAGAGGCATTTTGTTTAATTGTTTTTGCCTAATTATTTGTCATTTTTCAAGCTACGAGATGTTTTCCTACGTTTGTCATGATAAATTATGTCTCAGGAATGTAGGGTTTGGGAATTACGGCAGTTTAAAAAAAAATATGAAGGCAAATTTCAAGATTTCCTACCCTCTAGCTGTGACATCACGCACTCTAGTTAATGTTAAATGAAGAAAGCCTCTGTACCAAGGTCTGAACAATGTTTAATATCTCTAAAAGTAAGAATCAGATTTAAAAGTTGTTTTACACGAATGATGTCAGAAATATTTGTAACATTTTAAAGTTGGAATGAGGTTTCTGAGTGAAAGTATGAATGAACAGTTAGCAGTTGAAGTCGCATGAAGAATTGTTGAAGTCTGAAGAATCTCTCCATTGACTTCAATGGTTAAAAATGTGATGCATTATGGGATGTATCTCTGGAATAATGAAAGTTATGAATGAGAAAAGTAATAGCCATCGATTCCCGACCGAGCTGAACGTGTTGATATTTGAACTGAGTTTCTGCGATGTTCAATGCGGGAGGAGAAGAGGGCCAAAATCCCGGCGGAATAATAATAATAAACTTTTTGTGCGTAGAATAACATTTAGTGGAAATGCTGTATCAGCATTCCCACTAAATAAGACATGAATAACAAAGGAACATGAATTAAAGTGACAGTGCAGTGTGAGATATTCACTTCGGAAACGTTTAGCTCTGACTCTCAATCATTGCTCACTATTTTGCAGAAATAGTTTTCTTTGTCCTCACTTTCTTTCTACTTTCTTTTTTAACTTATCGCACCTTTCATGCACAAAGCAGCCCAACGTGCTTTACAGAACAAGAAGAACACATAACAACAATATTAAAATAAATACAGAACAAGATAAAACATCAACAGTGATCCTAATGAAATCTCCTTGAAGAAAAGCTGACAAGAAATACCATTAAGTTAAAATAAAACAAATAGTTATCACCGCAATAAACCATATTTAATTGTGTCTTAAAGTACATTAATTAATTTCATATTCTGTTCTTGTACTCATCTTATTCTATTTACATGTATATAGACTTCTTGCACTATTTTTTATTTTGCATTTTTGTATTTTATTATATGTGTTGTTGGAGGAGCTCAGGTCAGAATAACTGCGACCCTGTAGCGTATGTGCACGTGACGATAACACCTTGAATTAGAGTTATGTAATATTCATGAATCAATAGAGATGTAATCAACGCTGCATGCACATTAAGAGTCATAAAGCTAATAGCAGCATTAAACAACAGCTGAGGTTCGATGTTCCCATGTATGTAATTAAGGCTTAATGAGGGTATTAAATATTCAGTGAGGCAAAAGCTCAACTCAATTACAGGATGTAAATGTGATCTTTTATACCTGCGGCTCCATGCAGATTGTGGATGCAAAGGGCGCCCCCAGTTGTGGTAGTTGGGACTGCGACCATGACGCTAGAAGAGACACAGAGCAGAATATTTGGTACTTTCAATCAACAACTTTATTAATCCCGCAAGGGGCAATTGGTTATGAGCAGTTTCTGTCATGCACACAGGAAGGAACATACAGGAAGGAAAGACAGATACACCCGGGAGCACAGATGTGGATCATTCCAATTTACACGATAAGTAATTTCACAAGAAATACATAAATAAATAATCAAGAATTTAGGTTTTTGGTACTTGTGGGTTATCTGTCGTCACTTTTTAAACAGCCTAACCTAACCCTCCCCAAAGATTCAATTTGCGTATTTAGAGAGTCAAAAAACAAAATATTGCCGACAGATAACCAACAAGTACCGATTACTTTCACTATCCATTATTCTGACAATCTCTTTTTGCTATAAACAGCAAGTTATAACCCAAACTGGTTTGAGTTAACACAGTTTACATGGCTACTTCCTGGTTTGTATTCGACCTGCCATATAGGGGCACATTGACGGCCAGACATTAATCATCTCCCTGGTTCTCTTCACCAAAAGCCAACAGGATTTGATTCCTTAAACAATATACAACGACAAAGCTATGACACTCTTTCCCTGTGCTTTTCCATATGCCATACTAGCGCTCTACTCCCACCAACACCTGTCTCACATATATACAATTACACCGGGTGCCCAAATCACCCAGTGCCCAAATACACCTTCAAAATAAAAGCATAAAACTAATTTAACTAATTTAAATAGTAAAACTCAACAATAATAATTTTACTATAAACAAGAAAATACAAGTTTAACTATTCAATTATATAAATCAAAAATATAGCTCCAACAAACAGTCATCACCTAGGGAAGTTTAAAGAACACATGTAATCTATTCGCTTGCTGTGTATGCTCTTAAACTCATGAATATATGGCGATAGAGATAGGTGGAAAAGAGCATGCCTGCTACTGTAGGTTAATCTCAAAACAAATGTGATATAAACTAAGGTTTTAAAGTGAACTTGCAGTGCTGTCAGCAGGCTGTCATCAAGTTTAATGTGCAGACCCCCGAGTGCCAGTTCCACTCAGAGGAACAGAACCAGTCCTGTTTGTTTCCGCATGTCTAATCCTCTCAGCTTGACAGAGATAATTATGGGTTTTACCCTCGAAGCATACATGTCAACAGTCAGAGCCTGAACTGATACGATGTAACAGGGAATCTATGCATCCGTCTCTATAGAAACTGAAGTGACACCGAACAACGGCAGCAACACTGACAACTGCACTGCGGATAAGTGGAGAGGAACAATGAGAGAGAGAGTGTGTGTGTGTGTGTGTTGTGGACATTTAAGACTATTTATTCCGCACAATACAGCATAAACAAGACATATGCTGTCTCTATAATGTGCAGTCACGATATGCCAACATTCTGTTACTACTACCACTTTGTCTTATATAAAATGAAATTGAAAGTCAATGGCTATATCAATTTAAACATCATTACTTTTATTACCAGATACACCGTGCACCTCTGCACTAAGTCAATGTGTCCTTGGCTGTTCTCTCCATCTATGAAAAGGGCTTATTTTGAGCTTTATTGATGTCTGTCTAGGTACAACTTTATCTGACATTGAACTGAGGCTGATAACTGTACTCAAAATAATAACACCATTAAAGATAAGTGAAGTGAGGGGAGGGAACAGGTCGCTACTCTGACCTCATTCCTATTTACTTTAAAGAGTCCTCTCCTGCTGATGTTCAGGTGTATATCAGTATGTAGTGTCTCTACTTTAAAGAGTCCTGTCCTGTTGATGATCAGGTGTATATCAGTATGTAGTGTATCTACTTTAAAGAGTCCTCTCCTGCTGATGTCCAGGTGTATATCAGTATGTAGTGTCTCTACTTTAAAGAGTCCTTTCCTGCTGATGTTCAGGTGTATATCAGTATGTAGTGTCTCTACTTTAAAGAGTCCTCTCCTGCTGATGTTCAGGTGTATATCAGTATGTAGTGTCTCTACTTTAAAGAGTCCTCTCCTGCTGAAGTTCAGGTGTATATCAGTATGTAGTGTCTCTACTTTAAAGAGTCCTCTCCTGCTGATGTTCAGGTGTATATCAGTATGTAGTGTCTCTACTTTAAAGAGTCCTCTCCTGCTGAAGTTCAGGTGTATATCAGTATGTAGTGTCTCTACTTTAAAGAGTCCTCTCCTGCTGATGTTCAGGTGTATATCAGTATGTAGTGTCTCTACTTTAAAGAGTCCTCTCCTGCTGATGTTCAGGTGTATATCAGTATGTAGAGTCTCTACTTTAAAGAGTCCTCTCCTGCTGATGTTCAGGTGTATTTCAGTATGTAGTGTCTCTACTTTAAAGAGTCCTCTCCTGCTGATGTCCAGGTGTATATCAGTATGGAGATTGTAGCCTTTGCAGACCATAAACACGCACATAAACCTATAGAACACATAGGAAATACCAAAAAGCATGATAAGGCTTTAAAAATGCATATACTCTAAGGAATAATTATTTTTGAGGTAATCCTCACAGAGATGATGACTTGTTCGCAGTTTTGATCAAGTCTTATTTTGTTAAAAGAAGCAATCATTGACTCCTCTGTGTGGTTTTCCAGCCTCAATACTTAATGCATCATCAACTCGATTCTATCAGATTGAAATGCGCCCCTAAGAGTAAAACATCCCTTAGACTAATGCACTTTGATTGTGCTGCAAGACAATAGAGCGGTGCAGTGATTTTTGTAGAAATAGCATCACATGGCTTCCTCGTCAGAAAGCCATGTGATTTTAGATTATTGAAGAAAATAATCTCTGTGGCAAACAAACGTTTATGATACTCACACGTTTTGTTCAGCAGGATAATCTCCACATATTAACACCACGTTATGTGTTGTTACCCTCTGTTGAACGAATAAAGTTATTCTGATGATTTTTTAAGCAAAAAGCAAAATCTTGGGCTATAAAGGAAATACAGCTCGGTCACATTACTTCACGTCACCACCGCTAAGCTAAAGGCGGCTAATGTTCCTTCCAACGCCCTAACACTTCAATCAGTTGAGGTCAACAACGTCCCATCCTTACTGTACACAGCTTGGATGGTCCCCTGCTTCCCCCTCCTGAGGTGTCGGACAGTTTTCCAGAACAACTTTGGTGCCGCCCGAAAGTCCTTTTCCATGTCTTCTCCGAACTTCTCCCACACCCGCTGCTTTGCCTCGGCCACGGCTGAGGCTGCTGCCCTTCGGGCCTGTCGGTACCTTGCAACTGCCTCGGGAGTCCCCCGGGAAAACAAATCCCTGAAGGCCCCCTTCGTCAGTCGGACGGCTTCCCAGACCACCGGTGTCCACCAGGAGGTTCGAGGGTTACCGCCCCTTGAGGCACCTAGGACCTTGAGATCACAGCTCCCCGCCGCGGCTTCGGCAATAGAGACTTTGAACACCGACCACTCTGGTTCAATGTCCCCAACTTCCACAGGAATGCCCGAAAAGCTCCGCCGGAGGTGTGAGTTGAAGGCCTCCTGAACCTGGGCCTCCTCCAGACGTTCCCAGTTCACCCGAACTACACGTTTGGGCTTACCAGGTCTATCCAGAGGCTTCCCCCGCCACTCAACCCAACTCACCACCAGATGTTGATCAGTTGACAACTCCGCCCCTCTCTTTACCCGAGTGTCCAAAACATACGGCCTCAGGTCCGATGATACGATAACGAAATCGATCATGGACCTTCTGCCTAGGGTGCTCTGATACCACGTACACTTATGAACATCCTTATGTTCGAACATGGTGTTTGTTATGGCCAATTCATCACTAGCACAGAAGTCCAGTCACCAACCACCACTCCGGTTCAGATCAGGGGGGCCGTTCCTCCCAATCACGCCCCTCCAAGTGTCTCCATCATTGCCCACATGTGCGTTGAAGTCTCCCAGCAAGATTAAAGAGTCCCCTTCAGGAGCCCCATACAGGACTCTTTCCAGGGTCTCCAAGAAGGCCGTATACTCTGAACTGCTGTTGGGTGCATAAGCACACACAATAATCAGAGTTTTCCCCCCCATAACCCGCAGGGGTAGGGAGGCGACCCTCTCGTCCACTGGGGTAAACTCCAACAACGAAGCACCCAACCGGGGACTTGTGAGTATCCCCACACCCGAACGGCGCCTCATACCTTGAGCAACTCCGGAGAAGAATAGAGTCCAACCCCTATCCAGAAGTAAGGTTCCAGAGCCGACGCTGTGCGTAGAGGCGAGCCCAACCGGATCCACCTGGTAACGCTCCACCTCCCGCACAAGCTCCGGCTCCTTCCTCCCCAGAGAGGTGACGTTCCAAGTCCCCAAAGCCAGCTTCTGTCGCCCGGGTCTGGTCCGTCGAGACCCTCTGCTTTCCCTGTCACCCTTCTGGCAGCGCACCCGACCCCATCGCTGTTTTCCGTAGGTGGTGGGCCCGCGGGATGGAGAAGCGGAGGTGTTGCCCACGTTGCCTTTTCGGGCTGTGGATAATGTTGGGCTATAAAGGAACTACAGCACAGTCACATGACTTCACGTCACCGCCGCTAAGCTAAAGGCGGCTAATGTTGGGCTATAAAGGAACTAAAGCACAGTCACATGACATCACGTCACCACTGCTAAGCTAAAGGCGGCTAATGTTGGGCTATAAAGGAACTACAGCACAGTCACATGACTTCACGTCACCGCCGCTAAGCTAAAGGCGGCTAATGTTGGGCTATAAAGGAACTACAGCACAGTCACATGACTTCACGTCACCGCCGCTAAGCTAAAGGCGGCTAATGTTGGGCTATAAAGGAACTACAGCACAGTCACATGACTTCACGTCACCGCCGCTAAGCTAAAGGCGGCTAATGTTGGGCTATAAAGGAACTAAAGCACAGTCACATGACTTCACGTCACCACCGCTAAGCTAAAGGAGGCTAATGTTGGGCTATAAAGGAACTACAGCACAGTCACATGACTTCACGTCACCGCCGCTAAGCTAAAGGCGGCTAATGTTGGGCTATAAAGGAACTAAAGCACAGTCACATGACTTCACGTCACCACCGCTAAGCTAAAGGAGGCTAATGTTGGGCTATAAAGGAACTAAAGCACAGTCACATGACATCACGTCACCACTGCTAAGTTAAAGGTGGCTAATGTTGGCATGAAGACGTTTAGTCGTCTCATTTAGACACTTCAAATACAACAGTGGGGTATTTACTGACATGGTTATGTCGTAGAACAAAACGTCCAAATCTCTTCAGCTTGTGTTAATCGCAGTCTTAATTTCAGGCTAACTACCAGGCTAACGGCCTTCAAAAGGAGGCAGCAGGAAGTGCTAAATGCTAACTTCTTTCATGGTTTAGGGCCCATGCCTTGGAGTTTCATCCGAGTCTAAACTGCTTAGACGATGGATCTTATCAAAAGCTTGTGACGGAAGCTGCTGATAAAACTTCATGAACCAACTTTCCTCTCTGATTAATACCGCAGTATTTTGTCTCCAGGTGATGTAACTTCTGATGTGAATTAACTCTGGAGAGCCGTGGGAGAAGAGGAGGAGACTTCACAGTGAAGAGGATCCTCTTCCACACCCACAGAGCTTAACTTTATAACCTGTGAGGTAAGAGCGCCACCAAACAACAGCTTATCTCGCTCTGCGTTTCACTCCCCTTTATCTCCCTGTCACTGCATCGCCATCACCCTCCCTCTGTTCTGTTTCTTCTTCTTCTTCTTTCACTTTCTGACGAGGTGGGGGCAGTCAATTAATTCAAGCTGCCATGGCAACTGAATGCTGAGCCAAACATGGATGAACTGTTTTCTCTCTCTGGAGGTTTCAGTTCAGCAGGCACAACGCTGAGGCTTTCCCACTGTGTGTGTGTGTGTGTGTGTGTGTGTGTGTGTGTGTGTGTGTGTGTGTGTGTGTGTGTGTGTGTGTGTGTGTTAGAGAATCCACAGTATGAGCACATATTGATTGTAAATGTGTGTATGTCGACTACAGGGTGAAACAGTGATATCATTGGAATAAGGAAAACCAGGATAGATGTACAGAAGAAAATGTAAGTGTAACGATCAAGAGATGGAATAAGTACTCAGATCCTTTCCTTAAGTAAAAGAAGCAATACTACATTGTAAAGTACTCAAACATATGTCATTGTGTTGCATCACAGTTATCTCAACAAACGATATTTAGTTTGTCCCAAAACTCGGAAATCCAGTGCAGAAAGTTGCCTGAAATTAAGATTGTCCTAATTTTTGACTTTTTACAGTGTACTATTTGGAAAGGCTGAACACCTTCCAGCAGAGATGGGAGAAGTACTTGAGTAAAAGCAGTTTACGTAGTTACTTCCCACCTCTGATATAAGGTCAATGTATTACCGATTATCATGGCTTGAATAACTCAAGATTACTATGCCACAAAATCAAGTGAGAAAAACTTATCTTTAAAGTTGCTTATTGTTTCTTAGTTACTTCCCACCTCTGCCTACAAGATATCCATTTTGTTTATAAAGTATCAATTAAAGGGTTGAGTTTGTCAGCTGCAAAGTATACATATCATTTACTGTGATTAAGCTGGTGTAGCATCACAGTTATCAAACGATATTTAGTTTGTCCAAACCTCGAGAATCCAGTGCAGAAAGTTGCCTGAAATGAAGATTGTCTCCAAGTGTGCATATCATATATCAGTGTGTGTGTGTGTGTGTGTGTGTGTGTGTGTGTGTGTGTGTGTGTGTGTGTGTGTGTGTGTGTGTGTGTGTGTGTGTGTGAGTACCAGAGAGAGGGAGCGTCTCTCCAGGCTGCTCTTTTCGCTGCTCTTCACGCTGCTCTTCCTGGACTCCATGGTGAAGCTCCGCCTCTCTGAGGAGTTTGACCTCCGCGACCCCCGCGGCCCCGACAGGGCCCCGAGCTCCAGGTGCCCGTTGGGGGTCAGCGTGCAGATCCTGGGGTCTGGAGGTATAACAGACATTACACGTTGAATACATATTTTATTGTTTTTGTGCCATCCATCTAATGTTGCAGCTGCAGCTAACTTCTTGTGTAAATGTAAATAATTGTATCGATTTCATTTTTAGGGATTTTTAAATTGGATTAAAATCGTTTTTTATTTTATTTTTTACTTCTTACGTTAATACAATAACTTTTATTATATGTGTTTTGTTTTATTCAACCCAGACACTTTATAAAGCTTCAGACAGCTGCTTGTGACTTTAACATACTTTAAGGCTCCAGTCAGTGGGAAGGATACATGAATCCTGATTACTGTCTAAAGAAATTAAATGTTAGAAACGGGCGGGATGATTTTGCCAAAATCCACCCCAGCTGAGGGTTCTCCACGAAAGAAGAAGTTGAAATCACTTCTTAAGCTTCTTAAGGCTAAAAGAAGGCTTTCAAAAAAAATGTAGAGAGGTGGAGAATGAACACTCACTGCCCACACATAAAAAGTAAAAGACAAGAAGCAAAGGTAATGAGTCTGTGTGTGAAGGTGGACATTAAAACACCTCGTTGTATTCCCATCCACTGTAAGGAGGAGCGGGGGTTTATATCTGCCAACACTGCAGAGATCCTGTCACACTGTAGAGAAGTTTCTAGACTGTTGTTAAATCCTCTGAACTCACCACCGCTAAGCTAAAGGTGGCTAATGTTGGGCTATAAAGGAACTACAGCACGGTCACATGACTTCACGTCACCACCGCTAAGCTAAAGGAGGCTAATGTTGGGCTATAAAGGAACTACAGCACGGTCACATGACTTCACGTCACCACCGCTAAGCTAAAGGCGGCTAATGTTGGGCTATAAAGGAACTACAGCACGGTCACATGACTTCACGTCACCACCGCTAAGCTAAAGGCGGCTAATGTTGGGCTATAAAGGAACTACAGCACGGTCACATGACTTCACGTCACCACCACTAAGCTAAAGGTGGCTAATGTTGGGCTATAAAGGACCTACAGAACGGTCACATGACTTCACGTCACCACCGCTAAGCTAAAGGCAGCTAATGTTGGGCTATAGAGGAACTACAGCGTGGTCACATGAATTCACGTAACCACCGCTAAGCTAAAGGTGGCTAATATTGGGCTATAAAGGAACTACAGCACGGTCACATGACTTCACGTCACCACCGCTAAGCTAAAGGCGGCTAATGTTGGGCTATAAAGGACTACAGCACGGTCACATGACTTCACGTCACCACCGCTAAGCTAAAGGTGGCTAATATTGGGCTATAAAGGAACTACAGCACGGTCACATGAATTCACGTCACCACCGCTAAGCTAAAGGTGGCTAATGTTGGGCTATAAAGGAACTACAGCACGGTCACATGATTTCACGTCACCACCGCTAAGCTAAAGGCGGCTAATCTTGGGCATGAACAACTTCAAAATGAGGCAACAGGAAGTGCTAAAATGCTAGCTTCTTTCATGATTATTATTAGTATAATAGTATTCCCATCCACTGTAAAGAGGAGCAGACTGCAGGGTTTTATATCTGCCAACACTGCAGAGATCCTCTCCTCTGCAGCATCTCTCACTGTAGAGACGTTCCTGAACATTTGTTGAGTCCTCTGTGCCGTTATCTGCTTCTATTGAGAAGTGAGCTGGGTACGATTCATTGTGAGCGCTGGATAAAGACAAATATCATTCATATTTAAAGACTATTTACAAGCCTTTAGGCACATATTCCTGTCTCACGTTAGTTTTGTTTGGGTAAACAACATGAATAAGCATTGCTAGAAACTGAAAACTGTGAGTAAATGTGAGATGCAAGCAGATTCTGTGATTTCAATTTGGTTTAAGCGGTGAAAAACACCCAGGTACAGACTTGTGGATGTGGTTTTAAAATCTTAAAATCACACATTTTGAGTAATTTTCAGCACCCCTAACAAACTGTACTTTCTCTTTCTCTAAGTCACTGTTGTAATTGAAATCCTCCAGGGTTCATATTCTTTAGATTTGTCCATCAAAGTCAATGTTCAATTTTCATTTGTGAATTGTCTGTATTATAATTAATCACGTTGGTTATTCTGTAGAAATTACAACTTCAGGTTATGTCCTCAGATCTTTTTTTGGGAGGTTTCATAAATGTTTGACTTCTTTATGGTTTTTTAGGATACTTTTACTACTTGCTAGGTGGAATAGGGGTGAAAGGTTTATGATACTTAGATATTAATATTATTGTAATTTGGATAGTGGGATATAGTTGCGATCTTAGAGAGATTTTGATATGTATCTAACTACAGGAAGTTGCTTTGACACAAGCCACTGAGGTTTAAAGAGGAAACCAGAGCCTAGTCTGTTCTGATTCGTTCGCTGGACAGCTCTATTGTGATTGGTCAACCGCTCAGATATGTCCCGCCCCCTTTGGGTCTCTTTTATTGTTACTGTAAGGCAGAGAGGTAAACGTGCCATCAGCTCACCAGACAACTTTATGGATTCGTGTTTCTCACTCTCGTCAAAGGAAGAGTGGTCATCATCAGAATAAGAGCGATTGGCATCACCCTGGAGACAAAGAAGCATAACAACAGACGTATGAATGCAGTCATGCTATGGGAGGCTCACAATGTACCAGCTTTCACAGGTTCAATCAAAGAAACAGACTCTCCCCCCAATGATCCACAGATCTATGTTCAACCACAAACCCCTCAAAACAGTAACACACTACTCTAATAACCCAACCGTTTGGTGTAAAGCAGGGGTGTCCAAACTATTTCACCCAGAGCCAGGCCGCTTACTAGAGGTATTTTGCCTCATAAAGCGAGATATAAGTTAAATGCTTTAAGAAACACAACAGGTTACATCAGAGCTCTCCTTTAGGGTGTCATTTATTTAGTTGGCAGCTCATTCCTTAAAACAAAAGCTTCGGATTGCAAAAACCGGAAATATGAAGGGTCTATTTAATTAAGTTATTGGGCTTTTTCTTCACATTTATATTTCAGAAGTACAATATAAGACAAGGACAAGTTTTATTTGGGGGCCATATTTTATTATACTTTTTTAATTAGCTCACAGCCGTTTCAAAATGGGCCGCATTTAGCCCCCGGGCCGTAGTTTAGACACCCCTGGTTTAGACCAATGGGATTCCCCTTTGTTCTACGTAATGGGAACATCTGGAGTAAATTGGCTCAAAGGTCCCCAGGGGATAGCGGTAGTAGCAGAAGTAGAGGCGGTGATAAAGCCAGAAGAAAAGACCTTCAGTGAGATGATAGAGAAGACAGAGGAAGACTATCAAAACCTGAATTATGCCAGTGTTCCTCCTAAATGTACACTAGCGATGAATGTGGAATGGATTACTGTTATTTAAGGATTCGTCTGTACATTTGACAGCTGATGGCAGACTGACAGCATGAGTTCCTCTGAGATGGATGGCTTCAGTATTGTGTGTAATACACCATTATTGTGTTAGGACTGCCTCAGTGTAAACTAGATTTTATACCATTTGAATCGTAGGATAAGTTTGCAATTACTTCACAGTATTTAGGTTTACAGTATAGTCAACACTTGGTAAAGGGAACAGCAGAAGAAGACAGACAGGAAGTAAACACTGAAGGGAACAGCAGAAGAAGACAGACAGGAAATAAACACTAAAGGGAACAGCAGAAGAAGACAGACAGGAAGTAAACACTAAAGGGAACAGCAGAAGAAGAGATACAGGAAGTACACACTTAAAACAGCAGAAGAAGACAGACAGCAAGTAAACACTAACGGGAACAGAATAATAAGACAGGCGGATATGAAGTAAACACTAAAGGGAACAGCATAAGAAGACAGACAGGAAGTAAACATTGAAGGGAACAGCAGAAGAAGACAGACAGGAAGTAAACACTAAAGGAAACAGCAGAAGAAGACAGACAGGAAGTAAACACTGAAGGGAACAGCGGAAGAAGACAGACAGGAAGTAAACATTGAAGGGAACAGCAGAAGAAGACAGACAGGAAGTAAACACTAAAGGGAACAGCAGAAGAAGACAGACAGGATGTAAACACTAACGGGAACAGCAGCAGAGGAAGACAGACAGGAAGTAAACACTAAAGGGAACAGCAGAAGAAGACAGACAGGAAGTAAACACTAAAGGGAACAGCAGAAGAAGACAGACAGGAAGTAAACACTAAAGGGAACATCAGAAGAAGACAGACAGGAAGTAAACACTGAAGGGAACAGCGGAAGAAGACAGACAGGAAGTAAACACTAACGGGAACAGAATAATAAGACAGGCGGACATGAAGTAAACACTAAAGGGAAAAGCATAACAAGACAGGCAGACAGGAAGTAAACACTAAAGGGAACAGCAGAAGACAGACAGGACGTAAACACTAAAGGGAACAGCAGAAGACAGACAGGACGTAAACACTAAAGGGAACAGCAGCAGAGGAAGACAGGCAGACATGACGTACTGTAAACACTAAAGGGAACACAGTATGGGCTCTGGCAGAGTTTAAAGACTGGTTAATGTAAAAGAAAAGGTGAACAGACTTGGACAGTTACAGAAAACCTCCATCAGTGCTGCCAGCATTCGACAGTTTTGGACAATATCTTCTTAGCGGCAGCAAATCAATATTTCTAAGGTAAATAAAATCCTTAAAGATCCATATTAAGAGTGAAGTCGTTGGTTCATTGAGTGTGTGCCATGTGAGAGGCAGAAAAACGAACATTGAGGTGGTCATTATCCGGTTTATTACATAGCCAGTTGCTAATAACCTTTTTCATTAATGACTGCACATTGCTCCTCTACATGATCTAAAACTATTTCAAAAGAATTGTACAAGAGCGTGGATTGGTTTAGTATCGTGTATTTTAACTGTATAGAATATAAGCAGTAACTCATGTCAATCTGCTCAGTTTCTATGAATACAAAGACCGGTCTTATTTTAGCTGTGAAGGTCCTGGGCAAAGGTCAAAGTGAGAAACACAGACAGATGGCCGGATGCCTACTATCTATAGAAGAATTCTCCATGCACAGAATGCACTGTTGATGTACCAATTGATATCTAAACATTCGAAAGGCAGCACTTGTTCGGAGGAAGTTGTTGAATATCTAAGATGTAAGAGCTGTTTTATAAGTTTACAGCCCATGCATTGGAAAATAAATACATTTCACCAATATTCGGAAATTTGGAACGGTTCGGAGTGAATGAGGGCTTGTTGATTTGGTGCTATTCCTTGGTTGCATTAAATGTCAGTGATCATTTCATATATGTCACTTCTACTGAAGCAGGTTGAACCAAATTAACATTTTCAAAAGGTTAGTAATGAATAACATCAACAAACCTGGCCTGGGCACCTCCATCATGTACGACTTTATTCAAAAGCAGACCTCAATTTATTAAAGAAACAAGTTTACAGCCTGCATTTTGAGTGGAGTAATAGGGCAGCTCCCTTACCTCCGCCTGAAAGCCTTCGACCAAGATGGCTACCAGCAAGTTGAAGAGGACGTAGTTTCCAAAAGTCATGAGGGCCACGAAGTAAAGAGCGGCGAGAGGAGAAGTGGCCGCCATCCCGTTGTACAAAACCGCGTTCCAGTCCTCCTGGGTCAGAATCTGAGAGAGTAACGTACACACACATATAAGGCGTTACAAGTACACAAGAACAGGAGTCCAACAATTTGCAAAATACTAATGTTTACCAAAGAGTTCTTAAAATCTGTCATCTTAGTTTCTTCTATTAGCTTTAAATGATATTGAAAATAAAGAGGTATAAAGACACAATTCTCACAAGGTACACAGCTAAACCATAACTGTTTATATTCTTGTTTTGTAATCTATTTATGAATTTGTGTTTGTATGCATTTGTGTATGTACATATATAAATATATAGAGACCATTCTCCTAACTTGCCTGTATATATATTGTCTGTTAACATATAATAGGAGGTTTATTGATATCAGACAATGATACTACAGATTATTCAATTATTAATTCAATATTTCGTTTTGTTATTGCATTCATTTGTATAGTACTGTATCATGTCTGTATCATCCTTTGTTTCATTTGTATCTTCTTTGGTTTTACACGCTCGAAAAAAAAATAAAATAAACTAAAATGTGAATCACATGAGACTTATATACGAGTATGCAAAATGGACATCATTGGAGTCAAAGTGTGTGTAAAGTTTAGTTAAAAAATGTATTGAATGAAATGTGACCGGCTCCATCGAAATCAGTCGCATTTACCCGAAGACACATTTTGAGTTGTATACACTGTTGGAAAGAGGTGATTCCTAGCTTTCTAATGATATCAGGATTGTTGTCCAAATATTAAGCGAAATATGGCACATTACATAATGACTTTCACCGAGTCATCATTCTGAGAAAAAGGCCTTCAAAGTTTCCTCTTCTCTGGAATCCATCGATCTGATTGGTTGTTAGCGAATGATCAAAATACTACGGAGGTAAGATATTTTCGTTTGGATTACTGGTCTGGGGGAAGCACGTGAGTGTATGTGTGTGTGTGTGTGTGTGTGTGTGTGTGTGTGTGTGTGTGTGTGTGTGTGTGTGTGTGTGTTTGTGTGTATTGTGTTTGTTTCCCGGAGAAAACCCTCACGAGAAACACCGGCTGTTGTTTTGCCTGCTGTGACGTCAAATTACTCCGTTCTCCGCTTGTAATTATGCCGAAGCTTCAAAGCTGTATTTATCATCTGAATTTGCTGAAACAAGTTTAATATTCTGAAAGCCAAGACTTTGTTTAATTGAAATCAGATGAAAACAAACTGTAACGGACCCTGCCGTGTTATTTATGATTCCTCTACTCTTACATTCATAATGTCAGCCGGAGGGAGGGGGGGCGGCGCTGCGGAACAGCAGAGTGCGAGTGAGAGCTGCCATCTTCCCTTCACAAGCTTCAAACATGTATTTATCGTGTGAGTTTGGAAATAAAAGTTTCATATTCTGAAAGCCAAGACTTTGTTTAAAATCAAACAAAACACCCAAACCCCGAAAACATAGTTTTTTACGCAAATCCACGTTTATTTTTAAATGAGCCGTTGCGACCTCCGACTGATTTCGATAGAGCGGGTCACAAATGTGTCCAAGTACGGAAAATAATTAGGGCCACGACTGAATTTTATTTTTACGATCTTTCCAAATGCATAGAATTTTTCTCAGAATTCAGATTTTTATTTAATAAAAAAATAAAAAAATCATGTTTGGTTATATCTAAAAATATAATGCCCTAATCCTCTTCTAACGCAAGTCATCTGCATACAGAGAGAAAGTGTTGCACACACATACAGGGCGCTTACACACAAGTATACCACTTAAACACTTTGAGTAGATGTCGATACAACATACTGACGTTTCCCAAGGAGTTCTGGTATTCTTCAAATAAACTGCAAAGATTATTTTAGATTCTTCTATAGGTTTTTGAAAATATATCTCAAATGTGAATTACAAATTGGTATCAGAACCAATATAGAAAAACTGTATTCGAAAGTTACAAATGTTGTAAAGATTTGTGCAAAAATGTATTGAGTCTTAAGAACTATGTGCAAGTACGGAAGAGGATTAGGACCAAAAAGTGATTATTTCTTTCTGTCAAAATTGTACTTTTTTCTCAGAACCCTAACTTCTATCTCAAAACTCCCCACTTTTGGTCAGAGATACAACATTTAAATATGGCCCTAATCCTCTCAAGTCATCTGCATACAGACATACGTGGTTGCCAGTGGAGAAACTATGCAGAGATGTGTTTATGTGTTTATTTTGAACGATATTGACCAGAACAGATGGTGATTTTCCAATACACATGAAAAATATGTTTCATCTGAGATGCAACTCAAAATAAGATTATTTGACTTACCAAGACCCGATATCTCACTGCCGTGTTACTTCTGAAGTATGTGTGATAGCAAGTGTAAAGACATGTTCTGACTCGATATTAGACACATATACTGGGCAAGAGTTCTGTGTTTTGTAGTGTGACGTGTTGTTCACCTGGAACACGGTGACGATGGCCCAGAGCAGAGAGTCAAAGTTCTTCCGGTCCGGCACGGTGTCGCCGGTATCTGTCTTCAGACTGAACTTACAGCCGAAGATGTGCATCCCCAGGATACTGAAACACAACAGAAGAAAAACTTTCATAGTCAAAAACAGGCAGTCGATGAAAGTGTTGAGAAAATACTGAATGTACTCTTTGAATGTATATAACCGGATGTTAAATAGCTCATGAGACACTGTGTTGAACATACGATAGCTATGTTCAACGATTAAACATGATGACACAGCTCCTAGGGAGATAGGCATATGACTGTGTATTGCTTACGCAGGCCTTAGCTAATCTGAGCTAACATTGAATACTGCTTTCTATTCCTCCATCTTGTGACTGTGTAACTCCCTCTCTTGGATATCAGCATGTGAAGGACACTGCTCAGGAACTAGTCTCTGTATGTGATGACTACTTCCATTCTGGAGAGGATCACAGATACATGGATCCTGAGATTGAAGCTCAAGCCGGGGACGAGTGATATTTTTGAGTATTCAGAAAAAGTGAGGATTTTGAGAAAAAGTAAGAATTTAGAGATTTTGAGTAAAAAGTCAGAATTTTGAGATTTTGAGTAAAAAGTCAGACTTTTGAGATTTTGAGTAAAAAGTCAGAATTTTGAGAAAAAGTCAGAATTTTGAGAAATAGTAAAAGAAAAGGAAACTGGTATTCCTCCATCTAGTGACTGTGTAACTCCCTCTCTTGGATATCAGCATGTGAAGGACACTGTTCAGGAACTAGTTGATGCTCTGTATGTGATGATGAGAGGATCACAGATACATGGATCCTGAGGTTGAAGCTCAAGCCGGTGAGGAGTGAGATCTTTCAAACAGAAAGTTTGATTTTAGTTAACACATGTAATAATCATAACCAAGCAAAAACATGGACTATGTGAGGGTCATGTATTGTAACATGAACCTGTATACACTCATAATGTGAACATATAACGTCTGCTGGACCCGACTGATGAATAATAGACTTGGTAAAGCATGATGAATGTTCTGCCAATTTGTTACAGTTATTCACGGAGAGGCTTCGGATAATTAAAGCTTTTCTACCTGCATTGATATGCTGTTCTGTGGCAGTTATTTTTAAAACCTTGCTGAAACCAAACACTTTCTTGGCTGGGAAAATGAAGACAATGGTTAAGATGTAATCACACAGCATTGAGATAAATGGTAATATGTAAGAGGCGTGTGGCGCAGTGGACTAGAGCGTTGTTGTTCGGGTCAGGAGGTCACAGGTTCAAACCCCACTGCAGTCAGCATGTCGTGTCCCTGAGACGCTTCCCCCCAAAGTGCTCCTGTGGGGATTGCCCACAGTGTTGAGTATGGAAGTCGCTTTGGATAAAAGCGTCTAACATGTAAGATAGATACAAACTATTTGCAGGGAATCCAAGAGCCTTTGTACAAGGCAATGTTCAACTTTTGAAGCTGAGGTGGAAGCGTCAGCCAATCAAATCCCGTTTATGCAAATCTGACAGTACAAGCGCTAGCCAATCAAAGCAATAACTCATGGAGGAGAAATGAGTTATTGCGGTAGCAAATCACCCGGTTCTTTATGACCAGTCGCTAATAACTTACCGGGATACACACCGGAGGAACCAGGCATGGAGGGAGGCGGCAGAGACAGTGTTTGGGGAGTTTATATCCAGTTTACTTCGTTGTAACATTGCTATTGCTTTGTATGTCGGGGGGGCGGGAGATTCATGTGATTGGTTGTTGGTCGCGCTGCTCGCAAAAAATCCCCAAGCTTTCAGACACGCCCAGCTCCAAGATTGTTTTAACGCTGCTGTGTGGACGGGCCGTAGGTGTTGTTGCATAGCAACCACCTCGCACTATGTTTTGTGCAGAAGGAAACGGAGGGACTATTTTATTTTTGCTTAATTATATCACATGAAGTGCTTGTACAAAATCTCCCTGCTTGTGTATATATGTATCTGATTAACTCAGGGTCCTTTCTTCTCAAACCCCTGTGAGCGCTGGCCGTTGAACGAGAAGAGGAGAAAGAAAGCGAGGACTGCAGCCATTGATCGTCCTCTTAAAGCCCTTTTCAGGCCTTCAGAGAAACTGCTTTAGCTGCATGAACGTCTACATGTCTGCGTGTTAAGTTGCTCCAGCTCTTGAAGTGTCTGCACATTAAATTCTAACAAGATCTTTCAGTGTGTGCTTGTTATATTCCACTCAGGGTTCTGCTGCAGAGCACTGTGACCTTCTGCTCTTCAATGGGAGCTGTTCGGCAGGTGAGCAGGACTTACAGACATAACAGAAGAAGACGTAACGGTAATCTCTTTCTAAGCCAATCGTGTGAGGCTTAGAAAGGTGTTGAAGGTTCATGGCATCACATTCAATCTAATATTTAATAATCCATTCCTTGCACAATTAACGTATATAAAATCCTGCTTATTACTTGTTACTGTACATTTGTATTACCACATGTATATTTTCTACTTTTTTAATGCTATGTTATTTATATTCGAGACGTTTACATTTTGGATTGTTTCTTGTTCATGTCTTTTACTTTTATGTCTGCACCCCGACATCAAGTCAAATTCCTCGTACGTGTCAACCTACCTGGTGATAAACCTGATCAATAAAGTACTTCTTATCTTATTGCAGTCACACACTCTTTCCGTTCACAGCACATGTTACCTGAAGATGAAGATGAAGAGCATGAGCAGCATGCAGAAGGTGGCCACGTTGTCCATGGTCTTCATCAGAACCACCAGCTGTCTCCTCAGAGCGGGCATGAACCTCACGAGCTTCAGGACCCTCAGCAGTCTGAAGGTCCTCAGCACCGACAGACCTCCGTCAGACTGGCCCACGATCTCACACACACTGAGAACAGAAACAGGAGCAACATTGACATAGACATGCATTAATATTATCACGATCTGTCTATCCCGTTTTATTCTGAAAGGTGAGCACTCCCCAGTAGAGTCTGTGTTTACTTCCTGTCTCTGTGTTGCCCTCCTGTTTGATTCCCTGATTGTGTTCACCTGTGTGTTTCCTCCCTCCCCACCTGTGTCTTGTCTTGGTGATCTCTCTTGCTGGTATTTAAGTTATGTTCGTCTTTCAGTCGTTGTGAGATCCTTGTTCGAGTTGAATGTGTTCACTGGGGAGAGAGTGCTCTGTATGTGTCAGTTGTTAGCCTTGAAGTAATTACACCTCGTATCTGTTCCTGCCTGCTTCGCTCACCCTCACAAACCTACAGTAAATACCTGTGCCAGGTGTCACGAATCCTAACCAACACAGTCATTGGCAGATTTGATAAACCTTCCAATTGTCTTCAGGTCCAATTGACTTGTGTTCTTCAGCTTATGTCCAAAAGAATAACATAGATGGATCCATACGATGTTCCTCGCAAAATCTCATTGGATTCTGGGAGTTGTATTTCAATGTAAAGCATCCTGGTCAACAGGTGTCAGAAACACTTCTAAGATGTGTTCCTCTGATGTTAACTAGGGAAGATGATACAATACAAATACAAACCCTTTGTTTGAGGCAAGGATAAATCAGAATCCTGAAAAAATCGGACTTCTGAGAAAAAAGACAAAACTCTGAGAGAAAAGACAAAACTCTGAAAAACAATTTTTAAAATAAAAAGTTGGAAATCTGGAAAAGTCAAGATTCGGAGAGAAATACAAAATTCTCAAACAATCAAATTCTGACTGATCTCAGAACTTCAAAAAAACCGAAACACTTTTTGTCAGTTCTTAAAAAAAGAAAATGTCACATGGCCCTAATCCTCTCCCGTACCTAATGACCAGCAGCGATCCTAGAGTCAGTGGGGGCCCAGGGCAAACATTCCCTGGGGGCCCCTCAAACCAGCTTTTCATCACCACGCACATCCGGCAGCAGCAAACCCCCCCCCCGGAGCGGAGAAAAGAAACTTCACTTATGAAGCAGCTTTTGACGGCGCGCTATGCATGGGGCACCCTAGAAGGGGTTTCCAGACATTAAAGTGTGTTTCATGTTGTAGTTGCTGTGGACCTTCTTAATCTACCTTCTTTGGGGGCCCCCTTCTGGTCCGGGGCCCCAAGCAGTTGCCTGCCTGCCTGCTAATGACATATAATCTGAGCACATGTGATAAAGTAATCATTACTCTCTTCGCATTAAAAGATGTTTTATACTAACACTTTAAGGAAACGTTGACACATTGGTTTATGTTGTGTTGAAGTGATTCATGTGTCCACTTACGAGGTTACAAGAGGTTTTGGTCACTATAAATCAAGCTTGTACTTAAATGCCTAACAGCTTTTTTAAATTGCTGTTTGCTCCTGAAAAACAACCACAGGGGGGGGGGGGGGGTCATGGACGTTAAACCTTCCCTTTGAGTTCAGGAAGGTATTGTTCAAGAGCAGAACAAACTATGCTGGTTTCCTGGTTAAAATGGTGCTTTAAAGAAATGTGTCTTCTAATGGAGGGGCCCATAACACACTGCTCTGAACACATCAATAGCATCAGCTGCATAAGGGAGGAGATTGAATAGGAGCACTTTTAAAAGGGCATGAACAGATGAGAACGTTCAGATAGATGAAGAGACGACAATTGGTTGTGCATCGAGAGATAAGAAGACAGGTGTAGATTCGTTCAATCTGTGACGGGCTGCACATTTGATCTTGTTCAGTTTGAGTTGCTTTGATGTGCATTTGATCTCAGTGTTATAATGAGGATCACAGACAATGCGCTCTGACAGATGAATTAGAAAAACCGTCAGCTGATCAAAGCCTCAGACGCTCCGCGCTCACACAACAAAAGACTAAACCTGTTCGCTGCCGTCTGCCGGCATCCAAACACATACAGGTGGTACATTTCAATCAGGCACAATGCAGATGACAGATTACAAAGCATGGCATGAATAATTTAACTGCAGCAACAACAGTCGGTCAAACCCCCCAAAAAGTACCAGAATAACATCGGTCGGTATATCGGTAAAAGTAGTGTCAAAAAAAGAATATGTCAATAAGGCTTGTGATTGGTCCGCATGACCTGACATAGTGAGTGTGTGTGAAGTTCACCTTCCTGCTAGACAACCTTTATGTCTGCTATGTATTTAATACTTTGGAATAACAATTGTACGGACACTACTAACAAATACAGCAATGCCAGACTTGAGGCTTCAGAAGATCACAGATAATTCGGTGCGCTTCTTGTATCTAGACAGGTCTCAGTATATGATGTGGAGTTTGACATATTGGTGGTGCTGGATAAGCTAGCATGTAGGAAGCTAAAGAGGAAACATAAGAACTAAAGTGAAGGTAGCAAGTTGACATAAATGACACCAAGCCAGGAAAATAAAAATGAGAAGTAAGAGGGTGAACGTAGAGGAATTGTCAGGCAGTACAACAATATCTTTGACCTTCCTTCTGGCAAAGTACTGCATATTTAGGACATCGATATTACCTTATGATGACGATGATTCCATCAAAGACATTGTAGGGGTTTCTCAGGTAGCTGAAGGAGCCAAATGCAGTGAGTTTGAGTAACATCTCCAGGGAGAACATGCTGGTGAACACGATGTTGCAGATTTCCAGAACATTGGTGAGTTCCTCTGGCTGACAGAGAAAAGAAACACAAGAGAAATAAGATGGGAAGGTAGAGCAGAAAGAACGCAAGAAAGGCACTCAAGGTATGTACCCACATTCAGGGGCGGATCTACGGGGGGGGGCAAGGGGGGGCAGAACCGTCACTGCCCACATTGTTAAAGTTAGCGTGCTAACAAAGAGGCTACCTCCACGTCTGAAAATAAAAGCCCTTAACCTGCATTCTCTCTACTGTCCAGCAGGGGGCAACTCCACGCTTTCCCATTCAGAAGTCGGATTGTATAGAAGTCCAAATATAATATATTTTTAAACTTCAGCAAAGATGTACCTTTATGAGTTCATGATCTCAATTCCTTGTTGCGAGTCCTTGTTCATAAGCATGGTGTTTATTCAGTCAATTATGATCTCATTTGGAATAAGACGCTAAATCGGGACACCTTGTAATTGAAAGGTTGCTACCATGGTGCTTGTAACTCCACACACACACTTACACAGTGATAGCCCTATTTGTGTTTTGTCTTCCATCTTTACAACGCCTTCTTTCATTTCCTTTCAGTCTCAGGTTGTTAATGCACATCAATGGGCGTCTTTCCATCCCTCTGACTCTGTTTGAGCCCTTCTCTCTCTGTCTGTCTGTTTCTGTCTGGCTTTCCTCAATATGAGGAAGAACACACACACACACATGGACACACCCACACACACCCACACACACACACACACAGGGCTAAATGTGGCTCAATCATGATTTCCAGCACATCACTATTCCTCAGAGCTGCTCTGTAACTTTCGGCAATGACATTTCCTCACTGCAGAATCAATGAGCGCTGTGTGTTTTGGATTGACAGGTCTGTGTGTGTGTGTGTGTGTGTGTGTGTGTGTGTGTGTGTGTGTGTGTGTGTGTGTGTGTGTGTGTGTGTGTGTGTTCTGTTGCATGTATATATATGTATGTATGTGTTTGTCAGTGCTAATGAGTGTTTAGCAATGTGAGGAAGGGGCTAATTATGCATGGCCAGCGCTTTCGGTAACGATGTGACTGTTGACCGTTTGCAGAGCAGACAAACAACGTCAGACGCCCCTGCAGACTCATTACTGCAGACTCATTACTGCAGACTCATTACTGCAGACCTGGCAACCCGTCTGTGGGGTTTCTGGTCGTATGCATGGAATACAATAAGAAGACGATGAGGACAGATGATTTACCGGAGAAAGGGGACAGTTTGTACTAACGTAAAGAGAACTGGAACAAACTTTAGTAACTTGTTGTGGAAAAAACAAACAACAACTAAAGCTATATCTTACAATTATTGAATTGATGTAAAAAATAAGTCTCTCTTAGGTAAAAAAGAAACTGAGCTTAATGCCTTTTGGTTAATCTTTAAAAATGATCATAAAGGGTTATTAAGGTGGCCCTGAAGTGCAAGACACCACAGCATTTCACTTTAGGCGCATTCACAACGCAGTACTTTTCCCACAAAGGTTCATGAGAACTTAGTTCATGAGAACTCTTTAGTTCTCATGAACTAAGTACAGATCGCGTTCACACCGGAAAAAGTCCCTGGGGAGGAGTAGGCAAATGAAGCCGCTGACGTCACTTCTTCTTCTTCTTCTGCTTTGGGTTTACTGGCAGGCCGCAAACCACTTCACGGCGTATACTGCCACCCGGAGTCCCCGGCCGGAAGTCCCCGGAGTTGGGGACTGGCTTCAGTAGAAGCTGCTGGGACTCCCAGCAGCTTCTACTGAAGCCTTCCGAGTAAATCGCCAGAACACCGACACCTCCTCATCTCCACCGCTCCCATGTTTTATTTTGTGTTGCCATAAGTTAGTCTCTCTGCGTTTCTGCGCTGGGCTAATGCTAATAATGCTAATGCTAATGCGAGGATAATAAAATGGCAGCTTCACAAAACTTTTGGGAGTTTTACGGGGCGTGGTTTGCAATCCGCCCAGCCAATCAGAAATATAGCTCTTTTCTCACAAAAGAGCCGCTCGAAAGTCCCTGCTCTCTTCGAGCGGGTAAAAAGGTTCTCATGAACTCATTTTAGTACCGGCTCTTTTTGGTGTGAACGCGACAAAAGAGTTCTCATGAACCTTTGTGGGAAAAGTACTGCGGTGTGAATGTGCCTATTGGACGGAAAGGGGATTCCTTTAGGGAGAACACTTCTTGTTTGTGATTGGACAGAGCCAGAGAAGCACTGCTGTGATTGGTTGTTTTTGCTGCCAGTCAAGAAATGACCCTTCGTGATTGGTCAACACCCGACAGCGCAATATGTCCCAACGTGGTCCCAACACATCAGACGTTAGCACGCACTCAGAGCTCACAGCTCCTCATATCTGTTCAGAAACTGGACACAAGTTAAACATGTACAAACCACAGACTGTCTGTGTCATGGGTTCCCAACCTGTTCCCAAGAGCCCCCCCAAATGACTCCTGTTGAAAGTTGCCCCCCCCCCACACACACACAAGGGGGAGGGGGGGTGTAACAGCGCTAATTAAAGTCTCAAAAATGCTACAACTACTGTCACAAACTGGATGAATGTGAAGTATTGTGTTAAAGGAGGATGAAAGCGTAATCAAGGAGCACTATGGAGTGACTTTGATGGTTATTGGACTCAGGATTAATTCATTTGGATTCCCGTTGAATGAAGAAATTAAAGGACGGCGCAAGTGGAAACAATTCACAAAGGGATTAAACTGTTTAAAACACACGCTCAAAGTAAACCGGATTTTGCCGATGTGTTTATGTGGATTCAAAAGTCGTAGATAATCTACAAAATGGAGGAGACCGATCTGATTGGAGCAACTGACGAATAATCCACTGAAGCCGGCATGGACAATGACTGTTTTAAAAATGCGCTTATCCAGACAAGCCTGGTTTGGACACGTTACGGGCAGAAGAAACATTTCTATTAAAGAATTATACATTTATGTCTTTTTATGCCTTTAATACTAACTTTAATTGTTATTCAAATTAATTAATCAATTATGTTTTATATTTTATTGTAATGTAGAGACAAGGCTTTTAGTGACAATCATGTAGGGCCTTACATTTATATGTAAAAAAAATAAATTAAAAAAAAGTGTAAATATGATATTTGGCCTCAAATCATCTGAGGCCTGGCGCCCCCCAGGTTGGGAACCACTGGTCTGTGTCATGGTGAATACAGTCGCTGCTTTATTTATGTCTGTATGACGTTGTTGTGAGAGTGGACGGAGCAGCTACAGGTTAGTTTAGCCTGATGGGTCCGATTCCATTCAGAAAACACACATTTGAAAAGCTTTCCGCCTGCCGTCTGTCTGCAGACTTGTCAAAGCGTTAACTCATGGTTTTTACTAACCGCTATCAGTATGTAGTTGCTTCGGCATCACTTTGAAACGTGTATTACAATTAAATCACGGTCAAATATGTTAATTTTGTTGTAGTTTTTTTCTTTCTCCAATTAAACAAAGATAAAACTGAGGTAATGGTTTTTGGAGCCAAGGCAGAACGTATAAAAGTTAGCGCTGAGCTTCAGTCTGCAATGTTCAAAACAACAGATAAAGCCAGAAATCTAGGTGTAGTCATGGATTCTGACCTGAGTTTCAACAGTCACATTAAAACAGTTACTAAATCAGCCTACTATCACCTAAAGAACATATCTAGGATTAAAAGACTAATGTCGCAGCAGGATTTGGAAAAACGTGTCCATGCTTTTATCTTCAGTAGACTCGACTACTGCAATGGTGTCTTCACAGGTCTCACTAAAAAGTCTATTCGGAAGCTGCAGCTGATTCAGAACGCCGCTGCTCGAGTCCTCACTAACACTAAGAAAGTGGATCACATCACTCCTGTTCTGAAGTCTTTACACTGGCTTCCTGTGTGTCAAAGAATAGATTTCAAAAATACTGCTGCTGGTTTATAACGCTTTGAATGGTTTAGGCCCAAAATACATTTGTGACCTCCAAATGATGAACCATCCAGATCTCTCAGGTCTTCAGGGACTGGTCAGCTTTCTGTCCCCAGAGTCAGAACTAAACATGGAGAAGCAGCGTTCAGTTATTATGCTCCATCTGGAACAAACTCCCAGAAACCTGCAGGTCCGCTGCAACTCTGACTACTTTCAAATCCAGCAAGAAGACTTTTCTTTTTGTTGCTGCTTTTAATTGAACTATTCATATCTTAGACTGCACTGTAACTTTTATCCATGTATTTTTTCTTTTAGTGTTTATCCATGTATTTCTTCTTTTAATGTTTATTTTATTAGCTTTTCTTTTTAATGACTGATTTTAAATGCCATTTTCTTAATGTCTTTCGTTTTTTGTAAAGCACTTTGAATTGCCTTGTGTTGAAAAGTGCTCTATAAATAAACTTGCCTTGCCTTGCCTTGCCTTGCCTAGTTGGTATCTCCCATAGGATTTACATGGAGATAGGCCCCGCCCCCTCTCCAGCGGTCTTGTTTGAATGACAGGAGCAAACACAGCTGACTGCTGTAGTGTTTAGTGAAATGCTGTAGTGTTTTCTGAAATGCTGTGGTGTTTTCTGAAATGCTGTAGTGTTTTCTGAAATGCTGTAGTGTTTTCTGAAATGCATTAGTGTTTTCTGAAATGCTGTAGCGTTTTCTGAAATGCTGTAGTGTTTAGTGAAATGCTGTGGTGTTTTCTGAAATGCTGTAGCGTTTAGTGAAATGCTGTGGTGTTTTCTGAAATGCTGTGGTGTTTTCTGAAATGCTGTAGTGTTTTCTGAAATGCTGTAGTGTTTTCTGAAATGCTGTAGCGTTTTCTGAAATGCTGTAGTGTTTTCTGAAATGCTGTAGTGTTTAGTGAAATGCTGTAGTGTTTTCTGAAATGCATTAGTGTTTTCTGAAATGCTGTGGTGTTTTCTGAAATGCATTAGTGTTTTCTGAAATGCTGTAGTGTTTTCTGAAATGCATTAGTGTTTAGTGAAATGCTGTGGTGTTTTCTGAAATGCTGTAGTGTTTAGTGAAATGCTGTAGTGTTTTCTGAAATGCTGTAGTGTTTTCTGAAATGCATTAGTGTTTAGTGAAATGCTGTGGTGTTTTCTGAAATGCTGTGGTGTTTTCTGAAATGCTGTAGCGTTTTCTGAAATGCTGTGGTGTTTTCTGAAATGCTGTGGTGTTTTCTGAAATGCTGTGGTGTTTTCTGAAATGCTGTGGCGTTTTCTGAAATGATGTAGTGTTTTCTGAAATGCTGTAGTGTTTTCTGAAATGCTGTAGTGTTTTCTGAAATGCTGTGGTGTTTTCTGAAATGCTGTGGTGTTTTCTGAAATGCTGTGGTGTTTTCTGAAATGCTGTGGTGTTTTCTGAAATGCTGTGGTGTTTTCTGAAATGCTGTGGTGTTTTCTGAAATGCTGTAGCGTTTTCTGAAATGCTGTAGTGTTTTCTGAAATGCTGTGGTGTTTTCTGAAATGCTGTGGTGTTTTCTGAAATGCTGTGGTGTTTTCTGAAATGCTGTAGTGTTTTCTGAAATGCTATAGTGTTTTCTGAAATGCTGTAGTGTTTTCTGAAATGCTGTAGTGTTTTCTGAAATGCTGTGGTGTTTTCTGAAATGCTGTAGTGTTTTCTGAAATGCTGTGGTGTTTTCTGAAATGCTGTAGTGTTTTCTGAAATGCTGTGGTGTTTTCTGAAATGCTGTGGTGTTTTCTGAAATGCTGTAGTGTTTTCTGAAATGCTGTAGTGTTTAGTGAAATGCTGTGGTGTTTTCTGAAATGCTGTGGTGTTTTCTGAAATGCTGTGGTGTTTTCTGAAATGCTGTAGTGTTTTCTGAAATGCTGTGGTGTTTTCTGATATGCTGTAGTGTTTTCTGAAATGCTGTAGTGTTTAGTGAAATGCTGTGGTGTTTTCTGAAATGCTGTAGTGTTTTCTGAAATGCTGTAGTGTTTTCTGAAATTCTGTAGTGTTTAGTGAAATGCTGTAGTGTTTTCTGAAATGCTGTAGTGTTTAGTGAAATGCTGTAGTGTTTTCTGAAATGCTGTAGTGTTTAGTGAAATGCTGTAGCGTTTAGTGAAATGCTGTAGTGTTTTCTGAAATGCTGTAGTGTTTAGTGAAATGCTGTAGTGTTTTCTGAAATGCTGTAGTGTTTTCTGAAATGCTGTAGTGTTTTCTGAAATGCTGTAGTGTTTTCTGAAATGCATTAGTGTTTTCTGAAATGCTGTAGCGTTTTCTGAAATGCTGTAGTGTTTAGTGAAATGCTGTGGTGTTTTCTGAAATGCTGTAGCGTTTAGTGAAATGCTGTGGTGTTTTCTGAAATGCTGTGGTGTTTTCTGAAATGCTGTAGTGTTTTCTGAAATGCTGTAGTGTTTTCTGAAATGCTGTAGCGTTTTCTGAAATGCTGTAGTGTTTTCTGAAATGCTGTAGTGTTTAGTGAAATGCTGTAGTGTTTTCTGAAATGCATTAGTGTTTTCTGAAATGCTGTGGTGTTTTCTGAAATGCATTAGTGTTTTCTGAAATGCATTAGCGTTTTCTGAAATGCTGTAGTGTTTTCTGAAATGCATTAGTGTTTAGTGAAATGCTGTGGTGTTTTCTGAAATGCTGTAGTGTTTAGTGAAATGCTGTAGTGTGTTCTGAAATGCTGTAGTGTTTTCTGAAATGCATTAGTGTTTAGTGAAATGCTGTGGTGTTTTCTGAAATGCTGTGGTGTTTTCTGAAATGCTGTAGCGTTTTCTGAAATGCTGTGGTGTTTTCTGAAATGCTGTGGTGTTTTCTGAAATGCTGTGGTGTTTCTGAATGCCTGTGGCGTTTTCTGAAATGATGTAGGTGTTTCTGAAATGCTGTAGTGTTTTCTGAAATGCTGTGGTGTTTCTGAAATGCTGTGGTGTTTTCTGAAATGCTGTGGTGTTTTCTGAAATGCTGTGGTGTTTTCTGAAATGCTGTAGCGTTTTTCTGAAAATGCTGTAGTGTTTTCTGAAATGCTGTGGTGTTTTCTGAAATGCTGTGGTGTTTTCTGAAATGCAGTAGTGTTTTCTGAAATGCTGTAGTATTTTCTGAAATGCTGTGGTGTTTTCTGAAATGCTGTAGTGTTTTCTGAAATGCTGTAGTGTTTTCTGAAATGCTGTAGTGTTTTCTGAAAATGCTGTGGTGTTTTCTGAAATGCTGTAAGTGTTTCTGAAATGCTGTGGTGTTTCTGAAATGCTGTAGTGTTTTCTGAAAAGGCTGTGGTGTTTCTGAAATGCTGTGGTGTTTTCTGAAATGCTAGGTGGTGTTTTCCTAGAAATGCTGTAGTGCTTTCTGAATGCTGTGGTGTTTTCTGAAATGCTGTGGGTGTTTTCTGAAATGCTGTAGTGTTTTCTGAAATGCTGTAGTGTTTAGTGAAATGCTGTGGTGTTTTTCTGAAATGCTGTGGTGTTTTCTGAAATGCTGTGGTGTTTTCTGAAATGCTGTAGTGTTTTCTGAAATGGCTTGCTGGTGTTTTTCTGAAATGCTGTGTGTTTTCTGAAATGCGGTAGTGTTTTCTGAAATTCTGTAGTGTTTAGTGAAATGCTGTAGTGTTTTCTGAAATGCTGTAGTGTTTAGTGAAATGCTGTAGTGTTTTCTGAAATGCTGTAGTGTTTAGTGAAATGCTGTAGCGTTTAGTGAAATGCTGTAGTGTTTTCTGAAATGCTGTAGTGTTTAGTGAAATGCTGTAGTGTTTTCTGAAATGCTGTAGTGTTTAGTGAAATGCTGTAGTGTTTAGTGAAATGCTGTAGTGTTTTCTGAAATGCTGTAGTGTTTAGTGAAATGCTGTAGCGTTTAGTGAAATGCTGTGGTGTTTTGAAGCTGGTTCAACCTAACCTGGATATGTTTGAGTTAGCCGGTTGGCCTGATCCAAAACAAACGCACTCTCGCTAAACGGTCCTACGACGCTGGTTATCAAGTGGATCGCTCAAGCCAGCCCTGTCCTATCTAGTTAGGTGCACGTTCACATGAAAGGGGTGGTATTTGGAGCATTCGACCAATCACAAACATGGACAAGCGCACTCTCAGCGCAGCATCAAACTTCCTGAATGAAAAGTGAACTTTACTATTAGACATATGAAGAAGTTAAACTTTAAACATCCATGACTCAAACACTTGATCCAGGATCAAAGCCACAGAGCTGCACCTGCAAGGTGAACACAGCTGGTAACAGAACAAGTGTTTGAATGCGTACATAACAGGTTTATGATATCACTGCCCCGTCTAAGACACCATCTGACTTTCATTACATTTGACTCGAGTGTTTCGTCATCTTAATGTGTTTCTTAAGATAATCCTTCTGCATCCAGTCTGTGACGCTGTGAGTGTTGCACGGCCAGATACGACTCAGCTGACTCAGATCAGGAGATATACATTATGATGTGATATGAATGATAATGGGACACATCGACGTCTGCACTCAGTGTACTTATTTGGCAGATATTTCAGTAAGCTTTCTTAACGCTAATATTATAATAGTCAGATTGCTCTGAAGATGGAGGTGATATTCTATTCATGTTCACGTTCACACAGTCAGTGATTTTTGCCGGCCGTCTTTCCTGCAAAGGCAGCTTTTCTGTATTTCCTTTCTCCTGTAATATGACTTGATAGCTTTAAACTCCGCACACTGAGCTCTGATTGGTCAGCAGGCGGTGCTTTCACTGAGTTGAGCTCTTAGCCTGCAACCTAACCTGGTCCTGACCAGGTTAGCCGCACAGCATAAGTTACCATGGAGATCGAGCCTGCTAAAAAGAGAACCAGCTTCGTAGGACCGGAAAGCCGGAGTTTTCCCTGAATTTAGCCGCTAAGCGAAAATCCTGCTTCGTAGTATACCCCCTGGTGTCCTGGTTTCTGAGGATCACTGAGAAACACACGGACTAACAGCGGGATCAGAACCCTAACCAAGAAGTTTCCGGTGCATTAAAAACTCCTACAAATCATTTTCCTACTGGTGAAATGTAACGTATGACGAACCTACTTTGATGTTTGGTAACACCTATCTGTGATGTTCACACATGTGGAGAGTTGTTGAACTTTGTGCAACCTTTCCAGCCTTTTCACTAATGCTTTGTGATGCACAGCGAGTCTGACCCCAACAGTCCATGCTGTGGTATCATGCATACATATCAGACATGTGCTAATGGGAACCAGAACAAACCAAAATCCTTTCCCGACTTTTCATGTTTCAATTATTCAATTAGTTTCCTCTTGTTTTTAGAGTGTATCTCTTCAATAGAGGTTATTGTGTTTCAACTGGCTATCCCTTTAAAGTGATAGTTGTATTGACTTAAAGTAGGGGTTGTATGAAGTCCACATATGTGATTGGCATGCTCCCAGATTGGAGAGACAAACAGGGGCACAGTTGAGCCACGCACTTCTGGACGGGGGAGTCCACAAAACGCTTTTTAACTTCTTAAAACAAAGTCATACAAGAGAGTTTTACTTGTGTTGTAATTCTATACATCTTTACCGCTTTATCTTGATGTCAAACAACCCTTTCTGACATCAAGCTGAACTGTTATACCTAATAATGCCAGCGCAGAAGCCACCAGACTCCATTGACAAGATGAGTGATTATACATTGCAACACGATGGAGTTGCTGGTCTACAGCTGGCTTCGATGGGATGGTCTGTTTGTGTTATTGTGTAATCTGAACCAAGCTCACACAAAAACAGTGTTCTGCAAGGTTTAAGTTCTAGTTACCAATGGAGTGGTTTAGGCTACAGCATATTCTTCATTATGCATGCTTAAAATATTGCCGTGCCTTTCTATGATATTGCTAAAATACTTTTTTGTCTTTTTCTACTGCAGTATTCAGCGTAGCTTCCTCAGATAGCAATGCTACTAATGAACCGCTAACAAAGGGTAGTACCTCATACATCCCCACTTCCAAAGATCCCAACTGTCCGTTTAAGTCTTGTCCCGCTGGCTATTGATTCTTCCGTTATCCTCAGGTAGTGCAGCATTCATTTTAGATGCAGGGTTTCAGAAGCTCAGCTGTTTTAATTGTAGGAATCCAACTGTTTCCTGTGGATAGATTCATTGTTTTCCAAAAACCCAATTATTATTTTATTCTTTCATTCTCTGACCTACTTTTGCTTTCCTAACAGGTTCAGTTTGCATGTGACAGATATTCCCCCACACATCTAAACTAAGTAAGGGGGTGTTATTTATTATTTTGACGGTGGCCTCGGCTGCTTCTTCAGTTTTAATCCTGACATTTCAGAGGAGACAGACAATCATTCAGCGGTGTTGTTTGATCTCTATCCATCCCTGTCAGATCTCCAAAGTGCCCATCGTGTTGTTGCATTATTTATTCCCAAACAGCTGTTCGAAGTGTTTCTCACTCGAAGGAATCCATCCTGTTCAACGGCGGGAACAGCCTTGTGTTTTTCCAATAATTCCCATGATGCAATTGGAGCATCATCAGCATGAGACAAGGACTGAGAGAATTGACGAGTGAATCCCAAGACTTTCGATCGTTTCTGTGAAGTCAAGAGCAATGCGGTCGTCTTTCAACAAGTAGGTTGTTGGTTCGATTGCAGCACGTGCAGTCAACGTGTCGATGTGTCCTTGGGCAAGATACTGAACCCCTGAGTTGCTCCTGATGGCCAACGGTGTGAGTGTGTGTGAGTATTGGCTTCACCAGAATGAGGTGTGAATAGGGTGAATGTAATGTAAGGTGCTTTGAGAGTTCATAGAGACTGGATAAAGAGATATATAAGTACAGTTCATTTACCGTTTGTGAAACACTTCATTTTAACTCAAACTGATTTCAGAACAGTTGTGTTTTCCTTTTAAAAACAGTTACTGATATCATTTAATTATGCAACACTCAATTTCATAATAGCTGATGTGTTGTTACATGTTAGTCCTGGGCCTCTTACTATTGCTTTGCCTGCTTTCTATCCTCAATAGCAACATAACGCTGTTTGCACCAATCACAAGTTTTACTACTCAAAATGTGAAGTACATTTTTAAACAAGGGTCCTTCGTCATCAGAGAAGCATAATTCTTCCTTCTGGACAACAATCATTGATTTTTGTTGACTTAAATGACGACTCACTGTGAGACTTTATCAGCCGTATCGAGCTGGATGAATTAAATAACGTTATCCCCATGAGTTGATTGAAACTCTGGCTGACTTTTAATCATTTCAGCTCTCTCATTTTTAAACAACAATCTCGTATAAAGGGGGTTTTACATGTGCAGTTAATGGCTACATGCATGCTTTGTGCTAAAAGTCTGAGGCACTGTAAGCTATTGTTAGCTAATAAAGCAAAATGCTGTTTGGTTAGCTTACATGCCTGTATGTTTTTAGTTTTAACGTAACAAGAGCTTAGGGTAAAGACAAAGGACTTACGATGTACAGTGTTTCCCAATCTTAATGCATAGGTAGCCTAGGTTAGCTTAAGTGCAACTTTCCAAGAGAGAAGAAAAGCATAGCAGACATGCTAACATTAGCAAAAACTGATAGCATCAAGGACTGACTTTGGCACAGTGTAGAGAGAGCAGCAGAGAGCAGCGCCTCTAAGTAGGCTCAAGCCCCGCCTCCCCTTCAACAAGGCAGCACAAGAGATTCTCAATTCCACCTCTGAGGACCTCTCCAGAGATGCATGGTTGGCGGCTGCTTGGAGGCAGGAGTGGGAGCTAGCCGGGCCCTCCCGCATCCATCGCTACATCTGGGACCCAGGAGATGGCGCCATTGGAGGAGACGACCTACCGCGCCGGCAATGGACCACACTAAACCGTCTACGAACTGGGGTCGGTCGCTTCAAAACATCAATGAAGAAGTGGGGCCTGGCAGACAGTGCGGCATGCGAGTGCGGTGACCCTGAACAGACTGCCGGACATATAATAACCACCTGCCCTTTATATAGACCACCCTCAGAAGCCAGCCTCTTCGACGTAGGACCAGAGATGCGGGCATGGCTACGCAACACCGAGTTGAACCTCTGACGTTACACGGAAGAAGAAGAAGGTGTAGAAATCCTACCCAGTGTTGCCCATAATATGCATTTTTGTTATTATTTTATAGACTTACCTGTAACTATTAACCACTTTATAATCTGCTCTGTTGCTTCTTGAATCCTGGTTAGCCCAACATGCTAACAATAGCAATTATGTTAGGGTACTAGGCTACTTTGCTTTAGTGATTACATTTTGTTTCTAATATATGGTCCAAACAACCAACTTGTCTTTCATTATGTCATAAAAATATCTGAAAACATATTGAGGGAATGCAGAGAACGCTTTGTGTTTATCTGCTTAAGGAAGTATCCTTATTTAAAAATGTAACAGGTGTCTTTGTGATGAAATGCATTCGCTTGCCAAAGCAGGCCTCAATCGTAAAAACTTGATTTGGCTAGTGTTTCCTCACGGTGCTAATCTGCTGTGTCTACACCGGCATCAGACCACAGGTGCAGCAGGACAGGTGGAGCAGCACTCTACAGGAGGAGGGTCAGAGCGAGGAGGGATTAATCCTCTCCTGATCACACACAGGGAGACTGCAGTTCGCTAAACAGGCGGTGGAAGCACAGACATTTCAGCTCGCCATTTCCTCTCCGGTGAGGGAGCAAAGACTCTCTCGTTCTGTCTCTCGCTATTTATAGCCGCCCCTGAGATGAGAGACGACCCACCACTGCGGCGGTGGCAGGCGTAAGTGGGCGATGGTATAGAGAGAAATATTGATGGAAAGACAAAAGAGTGTACAAAGCAGAGCGACGGAGACTTGCAGGAAACCGGAAAAGAAAAAGACAAAGGATGAAAGAAAGCGTTATTTTGAATGAGTGTTCAAAAGCAATGATCATGTTCTGGTGGTCCGACCCGTATCCTGCTGCCGCACCTGAGAGCAGACATGTCTCTTTGGTGTTAAATCATGATTGAGGAAGAGACATGTAGGAAAGAGATTGATGTGCAGAGAATATATAGAGGTTTACATTGCAGAGGAGGGCATTGAGCGACAGGGAGAGGCACTACAAGAGGCTCTAGATGCACCCTGCACGCAACAGGGTCGTCGGATCACTCTCAACACACCGTATGAAGCGAGAGAAAGATGTATCTACAAAACAGACACATCCGTTATGCTGATGGTTCCCCCATTCACGCAGGTACCTTGTTAGCTTGCATGCTAATTGGCTAGCAATGACTAAATATAAACATATAAATATAGTACGTTCATTACAACAACACTAATGGACGTCCCTCCAGGCATTGTTTGTGTCTTTCAACTAAAAGTTGGAAGAACTTGGGAAGCTAAGGATGTTTTTAATTGGTCTCATTATTTTTCTACTTCCTGAAAAGTTGTTGATGGAAACACAGACTGATGACCACAGGAACTGTCTGTTTCACGGACAGCCAGCCAACCAGTCTACTCAAAATGTAGCGTGTGAAATGTCCTATTAGAAGGAATCAAATCCATCAATAAATGGAAGCCTCTAAACCTTTATTTCTGTACAGCTTAAAACTGACAAAGCCTCCTCTTAATGTAAAGGAGCTTTCTTTTGATCCCAAAGGAACGAACATGCACCATTTGACTACAGCAGGTGAGATGTTGCTTTATTATCGAAAATACAGGCATTGTTTGTTTTGGCTGAATTACTTATTACAACATTTACCCTGTAGATGCCTACGCTACACCGAAGACGAGGTCAGTGGTTCCCGACCCGGGGGGATTTGAGGCCAAATGTTTTTTTAGACCAAACCGGGTTTGTCTGGATAAGCACATTTTTAAAACGCAGCCATTATCCATGCTGGTTTCAGATTATTTGTCAGTTGCTCCGATCAGATCGGTCTCCTCCATTTAGATTATTTACGACTTTTGAATCCACAGAAACACATCGGCAAAATCCGGCTTACTTTGAGCATGTGTTTTAAACAGTTTAATCCCTTTGTGAATTGTTTCCACTTGCGCCGTCCTTTCATTTCTTCATACAGCGGGAATCCAAATGAATGAATCCTGAGTCCAATAACCATCAAAGTCACTCCATAGTGTGCTTGATTACGCTTTCATCCTCCTTTAACAACACACTTCACATTCATCCAGTTTGTGACGGCAGTTGTAGCTTTTTGAGACTTTTAAACTTTAATTACCGCCGTTGCCCCTTGTGTGTGTGTGTGTGGGGAGGGGGGCGCAACTTCCAACAGGAGTCATTTGGGGGGGCTCGTGGGAAAAAAGGTTGGGAACCCCTGGATTAGGTCAGGGGCCGCTGATATTTTTTACTTTGTTCTGCAGATCTGATATTTCGGATTTTTTCTGGATATATCAACATTAAGACTTTTTTCTGAAAATCTAAAATGTCTGACTTTTTTCAAAAAATATCAACATTAAGACTTTTTTAGGAACATTTCAAAAACAGTATCTAATGTGTAGCCCGGGTGTAAATAGCATTGCTGGCTACGGACACCCGGGTGTTTCTGAAAATATCAACATTTTGACTTCATTCTGAAAATTATTACTTTTTTTGAAAATTCTTACTTTTCTATGAAAATCTCAATGAAGCCCCGTTGATGACTGGGTTATGAGTTTATAATCGCTGATGAATGCAGACAAGACCAGTATAAATGCTCGCAGTACCAGAGCCGTCCCTCCCTACAGGCTCTCTGTGAGGGCCTAAGATATTCAAAAAAATAATATTTGAAAACATTTTTTTTAAATATTATTTTTATATATTTTTTTGTTGTTACATTTTTCATTAGTTTTATCAAAATAACTTGATTTAATTGTATTTAAAATAACATTTCCAAAGAAATAAATCCTTCGAATCTGCCTGTTCAGTTTCTGTTGGAATGTGAAGGGTTAAATGCGTCTCTGCGAGTTACTGTGAAGACAGGAGAGCTTGTTGGTCCCTCTCTACATTCACAGAGGGCCAGCTATAGTAACTCAACGAGAGAGTAATGTCAAATGACAGTACAATTGACCAATCATATCTTCCCTCTAAATGGGCGGGCTTTATTTTCGTGGACTTTATGACAAGTTCCGCCCGCTGTGAGATCTATGCAAGAGGTGCAGTGACGCGTCCTAAAACCCGGAAGTAAGCTGCGCTCGGATTCCCTCGACAGAAAGCAATGGGATTTCTCCAGAGGGTTTTGGAAGATAGCTGGAAATAAGGTCAGTGGAAAACGAACCTGTTAGATAAATGCACGTTGTGTTCAGCCGGATAATATCCACATGTCTACCCTACTTCTATTATTTTCGAATCATAAATCTAATCGATAGATTTATGATTAGCATAAGTTCGTTCATGATGGCTCACTTCAGTGATAGTGATGACATCGTTGCGAAATTATTAACCGAGTCATTTTCAAGATTGAGTTACAATGATGAACTGGAGTGGCAAAGGATCAGCTGAATGACCCGCAAGTGCTTCATCCAGAAGGACAGGAGGATGGACTTTGTGTTTCAGTGATTAGATCATCAAAGGTAGGCCAGAGGTCAGAGGGCCTAGGTATAAAAGTCACGGCTCGCCACTGCTATGCGCTTATGCGGCGCAATTAGTGTGGCGCGGCACGGTTTTGCCGCTGCGAGGCTCCACTAGTACCCCCTTTGCGTGGGGCCTCAAGTTGGCCAGGGACGGCCCTGCACAGTACCGTAAGGCCCATCTACAACTATAATCACCCTTGAGTCCTTATGAATTCTCCTTCTAATATTTCCTTGACCTATGTGTATATTTCCATTCAAATGCTCAACGTTTTACTGTGATACCTTGTTTCAACAGTTACCTTTTCACTTTATTGTAAATGTTTGTATTCATATTTTAATTTGTATTCTATTTTATCGTTAATTTCTATCTTGTGTGAATCCTATTTTTCACTCTGACTCACTATAAACGAAAAATATAGTTCCATCTCATCTCATGGTCTCATCGAGTTCAAGGAACAAACCCTCACATTTCTGACTTTTTTCTGAATATTTGACTTTTTTCAGAAAAATATCAACATTCTTACTTTTTTCAGAAAATCTAAGATTTCTGACTTTTTTTTTGAATATCTAAAATATCTTATTTATTTCTAAATATCTCAAATGTTTGACTTATTTCTGAAAATCTCAACATATTGACTTGTTTCTGAATATCTAAAATATCTGACTCATGACCTTTCCCCATCGAGTTCAGGGACAAGAGACAAGGGGACGACAGAGCATCATTATTTTCAGTCAAAGAGAGGAATTCAATCAAGAAGACAGTGTAAATGAGAGGAGGTCTGTACCTGCTCGTGGTGCTCGATGCCCATACTGATGGTGTTGATGAGGATAGCGATCATGATGCCTCGGTTGAAGTATTTGCTCTCCACGATTCCCCAAAGCTTCATCGTGATGTCATGCCAGATCTCCTTGCATCCCTTCTTTCGGCTACAGCACTCCTGTTTCTCTGCACCTTCCTGGCCTGTGTTGCCCTTCTCCTTGGTGTCAGAGTGCACCCCCTCCCGGTCCGTTTCCTCCACAGCTCCCTCCTCTGTTTCCTCTTTCACCGCAGTACGAGTTGGTCCAGTGAGCGACAGAGCAGCGGCACATTGAGGGCAGCCGTCAGTCGCAGAGGTGTGGTCCGGTTTACTATGATGGGGACAGGGGGGACCTAAAATAAAGCAAAGAGAGGGGTTAAACAAACAGTTTATCAAGCGGTGCATCTCCCTGGATTTTGGATTATGGCAGAAAATAATCTCTGTTTAAAACAAACGTTTATGAGATGTTTAGTTCAGCAGGATAATCTCCACATATTAACAAGACGTTATGATTTTTGAAGTAAAAAGCTAATGTTGGGCTATAATGGAACTACAGCACGGTCACATGACTTCACGAAACCACCGCTAAGCTAAAGGAGGCTAATGTTGGGCTATGAAGGAACTACAGCACGGTCACATGACTTCACGAAACCACCGCTAAGCTAAAGGTGGCTAATGCTGGGCTATAAAGGAACAACAGCACGGTCACATGACTTCACGTCACCACCGCTAAGCTAAAGGTGGCTAATGTTGGGCTATGAAGGAACTACAGCACGGTCACATGACTTCACGTCACCACCGCTAAGCTAAAGGTGGCTAATGTTGGGCTATGAAGGAACTACAGCACGGTCACATGACTTCACGTCACCACCGCTAAGCTAAAGGCGGCTAATGTTGGGCTATAAAGGAACTACAGCACGGTCACATGACTTCACGTAACCACCGCTAAGCTAAAGGTGGCTAATGTTGGGCTATAAAGGAACTACAGAACGGTCACATGACTTCACGTCACCACCGCTAAGCTAAAGGTGGCTAGCGTTGGGCGTGAAGATGTTTAGTCTTCTCATTTAGACACTTGTTAGCAACCACCGTTTTTAAACTCACCAGAGGGATATTTACTGACGTCATTTATGTCGTAGAATAAAACATTACAATCTCTTCAGCGTGTATTAACCACAGACCTTATTTTAGGATAACAACCATTCAGACAACAATTGACTTAAAGGTACTTCCTGGTTTCATGAAGGTTTAAAACATGTTTACACACCGTGCCTCATCACTGCTCTCTTCTCAACTCCTCCCCTTCCATTGGCCTTCCTCTCTCTCCTTTCCCCTCCTCCTCCTCTTCTTCCTCTTCCGACGCCCTTAAATCCACGAGGTTTCCCCCGCAGGGTGTTGAACAGGAAGACAGTTTGTCTCCGGGCCTTGCGGATCATGTGGCAGACGAGCTGGAAGACGGCCTCGTAGCAGTCTCCAGGCTCGCTGTCCAGAGTGGAGTTAGAGGAACATCTGGCTCGCTGCTCCTGCATCAGCTGGTGCTCCCGCTGCTTGGTCTCAGAGAACTGGGTGGCGATGACCACGAGGCACAGGTTGATCATGAAGAAGGAACCGATCTGAGAGAGGGACACAAGAGACATATAGTTATAAAAGACCCAATTATTGTTTATTCCAAATCAGAATACCTTTATTAGTCCCACAGAGGGGACATTTGTTACAGCAGAAAAGAGCCACACACAGCTTTATGTTAAAGGGGACCTATTATGAACAATCCTCTTCCTCATGTCTCTTCTACATCAACATGTGTCCCCTCTTCTTCATGTCTCTTCTACATCAACATGTGTCCCCTCTTCTTCATGTCTCTTCTACATCAACATGTGTCCCATCTTCTTCATGTCTCTTCTACAACAACATGTGTCCCCTCTTCTCCATGTCTCTTCTACATCAACATGTGTCCCCTCTTCTTCATGTCTCTTCTTCATCAACATGTGTCCCCTCTTCTTCATGTCTCTTCTACATCAACATGTGTCCCTTCTTCTTCATGTCTCTTCTACATCAACATGTGTCCCCTCTTCTCCATGTCTCTTCTACATCAACACGTGTCCCCTCTTCTTCATGTCTCTTCTACATCAACACGTGTCTCCTCTTCTTCATGTCTCTTCTACATCAACATGTGTCCCCTCTTCTTCATGTCTCTTCTACATCAACATGTGTCCCCTCTTCTTCATGTCTCTTCTACATCAACATGTGTCCCCTCTTCTTCATGTCTCTTCTACATCAGCATGTGTCCCCTCTTCTTCATGTCTCTTCTACATCAACATGTGTCCCCTCTTCTTCATGTCTCTTCTACATCAACATGTGTCCCCTCTTCTTCATGTCTCTTCTACATCAACATGTGTCTCCTCTTCTTCATGTCTCTTCTACATCAACATGTGTCCCCTCTTCTCCATGTCTCTTCTACATCAACATGTGTCCCCTCTTCTTCATGTCTCCTCTACATCAACATGTGTCCCCTCTTCTTCATGTCTCTTCTACATCAACATGTGTCCCCTCTTCTTCATGTCTCCTCTACATCAACATGTGTCCCCCTCTTCTTCATGTCTCTTCTACATCAACATGTGTCCCCTCTTCTTCATGTCTCTTCTACATCAACATGTGTCCCCCTCTTCTTCATGTCTCTTCTACATCAGCATGTGTCCCCTCTTCTTCATGTCTCTTCTACATCAGCATGTGTCCCCTCTTCTTCATGTCTCTTCTACATCAACATGTGTCCCCTCTTCTTCATGTCTCTTCTACATCAGCATGTGTCCCCTCTTCTTCATGTCTCTTCTACATCAACATGTGTCCCCTCTGATGAAGAACAGTATAATAGGAGACCTTAAACTAAGAAGCATGCACATTAAGCCATTATCATATGGATCTAAGACCATGAAGAAGGAACCGATCTGAGAGACAAGAGGCAAACGGTTTCATGTCTGAGTGAAATCTGAAAACACTTGGCGGTCAGTTTCTTCCACAAAGTCACACTGAGTAAACTCTCAGCATGAGTGTATCTGCTGCTACGTCTCGCCTGTTAGCCCACTTGGCTGGAAACACTGCAATATGGTTTCAAACAAAGCTGTGCAGATTGCAGGGATAACATTGATGATACTGCAATGTAACTTACTTTCATCTTGAGATAAATACAGTAACAGAAAAAACCCTATCAGCGGAAAATAAGAGTGTCTTAAAGCTGCGGAGTCATATATTGCACCTCAAACAACAAGTTACGGTTTCTTTACTTCATCTACAGACGAACACAACTGTAAAATAAACTCAGAAATCAGAAATCCTCTAGGACAGTGTTTTTTAAAGTGGGAGCCCCGACCTCCCGGGGGGGCGCCATGGGGGTCACGCAAAGTTTGAGGGAAAGGGGAATTTTTTTGTTGATGTTATTAATAACTGTATATCTATCAATCTATGTGTGTTTTGATGCCAATCTTTTAATATTTTTTGTTTTTGAATCACACGACCGCCCTTCAAGCCAATCAGAATCGAGCTGCCGCTACTGAGAGTGACTCCAGTGACACGTCTTAACAGTTTGTCCGTCTGACCGTCTTCATCGGGCTTCTTGTAGATACAAAAAATGCGGTTTTCTAAATGTTTTCATGTGATTGCCGAAATCTTCAGAATCTGTATTTACCGCCATTCAAATGACATCAAATGTTTCCCCCCCGGTGAGCGGGCCGTCATTTCGCCCAGAAGTGACGCATGTGTTGCTCTCATCTATAGATGCTGTTGTTTTCAATCTCAGAGAATTGTCCTCTCTAATGGAAGGCAAAGAAAAGACCACATTCACAAAGGACAAGCGTCACCTTGGATTTAGGGTTTGATCCAAGGCCCAAAGGTGTTGTCACGGACTCTACTTTACAAAGACTAGGACTGAAGAGTGCTAAAGTACAGGATGCTATTTGGCACAGCCCTGGTTCACATATCAAACTCCCATTGAGAGTCTCCATAGCGTGGATGCTAGATGACTCACAGTTGGAGTACTTCCACCAATTGGACGGACATTAAACTATCTTTGATGAATCATCAGAACAACGTTTTGAACATGTCACAGCAGAGGCACAACATACTCATAAAACAGCGCAATTTAGCAAAAATAATGTCAACTTTAAATGGATTTTAAACTCCGGGATAAAAACTATTTCCCGTCCGATGTTATAAACTACAGGCCTGTCTCTCTCCTCCCGTTCCTGTCTAAAACACTTGAACGCGCTGTCTTTAAACAACTCTCCTGTTATCTCCACCAGAACAACCTCCTGGATCCGCACCAGTCTGGTTTCAAGGCAGGTCACTCCACAGAAACTGCCCTCCTTGCTGTCACTGAGGAACTGCACACTGCTAAAGCAGCATCCCTCTCCTCTGTCATCATCTGTTGGACCTGTCAGCTGCATTCGACACGGTGAACCATCAGATCCTCCTTCGCACTCTCCAAGAACTTGGAGTTTCAGGCTCTGCACTTCCCTCCTCACCTCATACCTCAAAGACCGTACCTACAGGGTAACTTGGAGAGGGTCGAGTTGACCCTTGTCAATTAACTACAGGGGTCCCTCAGGGCTCTGTTCTTGGTCCCCTCCTTTTCTCTCTGTACACAAAACTCGCTCGGATCGGTCATTAGCCCGCATGGTTTTTCTTACCACTGCTATGCTGACGACACCCAATTGATTCTGTCCTTTACCCCCGCTCAGAGACCCAGGTCGTCGCACGCATCTCTGCTTGTCTAGCTGACATCTCTCAGTGGATGTCTGCTCATCACCCTCAAGCTCAACCTTGACAAGACTGAACTGCTTTTCCTTCCGGGAAGAAGATTGCCTACTCTTGACCTTTGGACGATCAACATCGGCACCTCTGTTGTTTCCCCGACTCTGACCGCAAGGAATCTGGGTGTGACCCTAGATAACAACCTCTCCTTCACTGCAAACATCGCTGCTACAACTCGTTGCTGCAGATATACGCTGTACAACATCAGGAAGATAGATAGACTATTGCAACTCCCTCCTGGCTGGTCTACCTGCATGTGCCATCCGACCTCTTCAGCTCATCCAGAATGCAGCGGCTCGTCTGGTCTTCAACCTTCCAAAATGTTCCCACACCACTCCGCTCCTTCGCTCCCTTCACTGGCTTCCCGGTAACTGCTAGAATCCACTTCAAGACACTAGTACTTGCATACCATGCTGCGAATGGATTCTGGCCCTTCCTACATCCAGGACATGGTTAAACTGTACACCCCAGCGCGTGCACTCCGCTCAGGCATCAGCCAAACGACTCGCTGCACCCTTCGCTGCGAGGTGGACCCAAGTTCCCATCAGCAAAAACACGTGGGTTTGCTATCCTGGCTCCAAGATGGTGGAATGAGCTCCCCATTGACATCAGGACGGCAGAAAGCCTGCACATCTTCCGGCGCAGACGTGAAAACTCATCTCTTTCGACTCCACTTCGAGCGATAGAATTACTATTCAAAGCACTTATAACTAACATAGGACTGGCTTATCTATAGCCAGCTGACAAAGCACTTATATACTAACATAGGACTGGCCTATCTATAGCCAGCTGAGTAGCACTTGAAATGTGTGGCTCTATGATACCTGCTGTACTTATATGATTCTGTTTTTCTTCTGGGCTGTGTCTTCCTGGTCGTATGTACTTATTGTAAGTCGCTTTGGACAAAAGCGTCTGCTAAATGCAATGTAATGTAATGTAATTTCTCCAAACCTTAAGGTCAGATTGAGAAGTCTTTGTGTGTTTGCAATCAACAACATCATCCCTTTGTTGCATTTTTCCATTATATTCAGGCCCAATCCCAAACCACTCCCTCACCCCTCCTCGACTCCTCTGGCCCAATCCCAAACCACTCCCTCACCCCTCCTCGACTCCTCTGGCCCAATCCCAAACCACTCCCTCACCCCTCCTCGACTCCTCTGGCCCAATCCCAAACCACTCCCTCACCCCTCCTCGACTCCTCTGGCCCAATCCCAAACCACTCCCTCACCCCTCCTCGACTCCTCTGGCCCAATCCCAAACCACACCTCCTCGACTCTCCTCTGGCCCAATCCCAAACCACTCCCTCACCCCTCCTCGACTCCTCTGGCCCAATCCCAAACCACTCCCTCACCCCTCCTCGACTCCTCTGGCCCAATCCCAAACCACTCCCTCACCCCTCCTCGACTCCTCCGGCCCAATCCCAAACCACTCCCTCGACCCCTCCTCGACTCCTCCGGCCCAATCCCCAAACCACTCCCTCACCCCTCCTCGACTCCTCCGGCCCAATCCCAAACCACTCCCTCGACCCTACCCCTCCGTGATGGAGTGAACTCTGTCTGTAGCCACACTCGCAGCTCAGCGAGGCTCCCTCCTGTCAGATGGAGGGAGTAAATACAGCAGCAAGCTTTGGGACGGCCTCCCCTCGCTCCCCTCGCTCCCCTCGCTCCCCTCTCTCCCCTTCTCCCTCTCTCCTCTCTCTCCCCCCTCTCTCCCTCCCTCTCCTCTCTCCCCTCTCTCCCCTCTCTCCCCTCTCTCCGGCAGAAACAGGAAGTGCCGTAACTGTATGTAACAACGGTTTCAAATCAGCATCTCTTTGACAAAAAGTTTAAATGAATAACTCAAATAAAACTCCAAACATCTTTCATTGTGTTTCAAAGCTCTTTTAGTTTTAAACCTGATGTTTAGAAGCTTCTTAGTTTTTGCAACGGTCTGTAAATAAACACAACTTTATAATAAAATGCACACATTTACCTTTTTCTAGACTAAACACAGGTTTGAAGTTAAAACATATGAGGTTATCATGAGGTTGTTAACATCGCAGTTTATCAGTGGATGTTTGCTGGAACTACTTGTAAACAGCGTGTTTCCTGACGGACACACACAGCGTGACTCCGGTCAGGTAGAGACCGGTCTCAAGTCAGCACCGCTGCAGACTCGCTGTTTGAGGGCTTGATAGCCCACTCCCCCTCCACACTCGTTGCTTTGGAACAGCCCTCAATATGGCGGACCCTCCGCGTGAACGCGCAAACGGAGGGGTAGGGGGTAGGGGGTAGGGTGTAGGGGTTAGGGTGTAGGGGTAGGTAGGGTAGGGTGTAGGATGTAGGGGTAGGATGTAGGGGTAGGATGTAGGGGTAGGGTGTAGGGGGTGTAGGTGTAGGGTGTGTACATTTCCCAAGTTAGGATCGAATAAGTACCTCTCATCTCATCGTAACTAAATGCCACTAAACCCTACACACTGGACCTTTTACTGAAACCAAAATGTACTTCTTCTAGGTTTCGGAGCCAAACGGGAGAATGTATGTTCACAAGTGTGTCGGAAACCTGTTAGAACCTTTGTTTGGCTTTCCTGTATGTTTGATATTTAACACACACTCTCTTTAAAGCAGCTTCAACAGAAGAAAAGTCCAGAGAGAAGCAGCCCTGATGGAGAGAGAGGGAGAAGGCTCTCTGTGATCAATAGTGATTGTGAGCCTGATAACCCCTCCTGCTCCTCCGCTGCGACCAAGACTACCGAGGAGCCCAATACAAGGTGTGTGTAAGTCGATGTGTGTGTGTGTGTGTGTGTGTAAGTCGATGTGTGTGTGTGAAGCTGCTCTTCATTGATCCAGAGCTTATTTGTGGGCAGACCGGATGGTGGTTCATGCTCTCTGTTCTGGAGGTCTAAAAAAGCCCCAGCAGCCGATCAGCACAAATCCCCTCAAAATATTTATACCCACACTCAGCTGCAGCCGCTGAAACACAATTATAATTAGATGTGTGTGTGTGTGTGTGTGTGTGAGTGTCTGTGTGGGTGTGTGTGTGTGTGTGTGTGAGAGCTTGTGGCTCTTTGGGGGGTGCTAACACTTAACCATACACTTTATCATACTTTCTCCGTCTTTATATGTAGATATTACTTTTTCTCCGTTAATCTCTGTCACGTTGTTTCCATAGCAACAACAACTTCCTGTCAACAGCACTAACTATCCTTCAAAATAAAAGCATGTCCATACAAAATAGGAAGCCAAGCCAAATATTCGAATATTCGCCGCTGATTACTACCGAATATCCGGAGCCCGGAAAATGGTATTCAGGACAGCCCTAGTGTGTGTGTGTGTGTGTGTGTGTGTGTGTGTGTGTGTGTGTGTGTGTGTGTGTGTGTGTGTGTGTAGCAGCTGTGGGTGTTTGAAGCAGAGATAATGACTGTGTGAGAGGAAAGTGCAAATGGATAAGTGTGAGTGTGGTGTGTGTGTGTGTGTGTGTGTGTGAGAGTGTTTGTGTGTGAGAGAGAGTGAGTTTGAGGAAGAGCAAATAAATGTTAACCAAGAAATATCCTGATTACCAAAAATGAAAGCTACCCGTTTTTAACGTCAGCCTTTTAGTTCAAACATCATTTTGTCATTTACCACAAAGGTAAGTGACTTACATTTGGGAAATGTATCTTAAGGGGGGCTAAATCTAGGTAGCTTGCTTTTGGGGTCTTAGAAATAGTTTACGGACACATTTGGTATCCAATACCTGTTTCAGAGCATTTTGTAATTGCCCATTGATTCTTAGAATTCATTCATGTTTTAATTACAAGGATAAAGAATAAAAATATTGGTTTTATCAGACATACGTTTTATTCCGGGAACAGATGATTTCACAACTGCTAACGTTCTGCTTTCCCCCTCAGCCTTTGAGGGTCACCACTTTAATATTCCACCTTCCATTCTTTAGTCTTGAGAGGGGAGTTACCCGTGCTCTCACACGCCTCCAAGGGTTAAGAAGGTTTCTACAGTTTTCTTAAGGTTTCTGATTTCAATGACCTTTTCTCTACACAGAACATTAAGAGAGAATATAAAATAAATGTTGCTGCTGAAGGCCAAACATCTCCTTTTGCATGAAGCTCTGAAGAAAAGATGTCAAATCAAGTTTTATTTATATAGCACATTTTAAACGATGTTTGGTGGAGCCAAAGTGCTGTACATAAAACAAAAAATAGCCGACAGTAGACACTTTACAGCAAATACCCTCTGTCCTTAGACCCTCTGTCCTTAGACCCTCTGTCCTTAGACCCCCTGTCCTTAGACCCTCTGTCCTTAGACCCTCTGTCCTTAGACCCTCTGTCCTTAGACCCTCTGTCTTAGAACCTCTGTCCTTAACCCTCTGTCCTTAGACCCTCTATCCTTAGACCCTCTATCCTTAGACCCTCTGTCCTTAGACCCTCTGTCCTTAGACCCTCTGTCCTCAGACCCTCTGTCCTTAGACCCTCTGTCCTTAGACCCCCTGTCCTTAGACCCTCTATCCTTAGACCCTCTGTCCTTAGACCCTCTGTCCTCAGACCCTCTGTTCTTAGACCCTCTGTCCTCCCTCTGTCCTTAGACCCTCTGTCCTTAGACCCTCTGTCCTTAGACCCTCTGTCCTTAGACCCTCTGTCCTTAGACCCTCTATCCTTAGACCCTCTGTCCTCAGACCCTCTGTTCTTAGACCCTCTGTCCTTAGACCCTCTGTCCTTAGGCCCTCTGTCCTTAGACCCTCTGTCCTTAGACCCTCTGTCCTTAGACCCTCTGTCCTCAGACCCTCTGTCCTCAGACCCTCTGTCCTCCCTCTGTCCTTAGACCCTCTGTCCTCAGACCCTCTGTTCTTAGACCCTCTGTCCTTAGACCCTCTGTCCTCCCTCTGTCCTTAGGCCCTCTGTCCTTAGATATGAACTGTATGTTGTGACTCGACAGATATGTTAGGTTTAGTTAGGTTTTACTCTCGTTGTGTGTTTTGATCTTGTCACTTCCTGTTTTTATTTTGAAAGTAATCTTTCCTGTCATTCCAGATCCCACATTTCCTGCCTTTGTGTGTTTCCCGCC
>CADEHL010001464.1:314885-410594 GCA_902827135.1 Harpagifer antarcticus | reverse complement strand
ACACACACTCTCTTTAAAGCAGCTTCAACAGAAGAAAAGTCCAGAGAGAAGCAGACCTGATGGAGAGAGAGGGAGAAGGCTCTCTGTGATCAATAGTGATTGTGAGCCTGATAACCCCTCCTGCTCCTCCGCTGCGACCAAGACTACCGAGGAGCCCAATACAAGGTGTGTGTAAGTCGATGTGTGTGTGTGTGTGTGTGTGTAAGTCGATGTGTGTGTGTGAAGCTGCTCTTCATTGATCCAGAGCTTATTTGTGGGCAGACCGGATGGTGTTCAGGCTCTCTGTTCTGGAGGTCTAAAAAAAGCTCCCAGCAGCCGATCAGCACAAATCCCCTCAAATATTTATACCCACACTCAGCTGCAGCCGCTGAAACACAATTATAATTAGATGTGTGTGTGTGTGTCTGTGTGTGTGAGTGTCTGTGTGGGTGTGTGTGTGTGTGTGTGTGTGTGTGTGTGTGTGTGTGTGTGTGTGTGTGTGTGTGTGTGTGTGTGTGTGTGTGTGAGCTTGTGGCTCTTTGGGGGGTGCTAACACTTAACCATACACTTTATCATATACTTTCTCCGTCTTTATATGTAGATATTACTTTTTCTCCGTTAATCTCTGTCACGTTGTTTCCATAGCAACAACAACTTCCTGTCAACAGCACTAACTATCCTTCAAAATAAAAGCATGTCCATACAAAATAGGAAGCCAAGCCAAATATTCGAATATTCGCCGCTGATTACTACCGAATATCCGGAGCCCGGAAAATGGTATTCAGGACAGCCCTAGTGTGTGTGTGTGTGTGTGTGTGTGTGTGTGTGTGTGTGTGTGTGTGTGTGTGTGTGTGTGTGTGTAGCAGCTGTGGTGTTTGAAGCAGAGATAATGACTGTGTGAGAGGAAAGTGCAAATGGATAAGTGTGAGTGTGTGTGTGTGTGTGTGTGTGTGTGTGAGAGTGTTTGTGTGTGAGAGAGAGTGAGTTTGAGGAAGAGCAAATAAATGTTAACCAAGAAATATCCTGATTACCAAAAATGAAAGCTACCCGTTTTTAACGTCAGCCTTTTAGTTCAAACATCATTTTGTCATTTACCACAAAGGTAAGTGACTTACATTTGGGAAATGTATCTTAAGGGGGGCTAAATCTAGGTAGCTTGCTTTTGGGGGTCTTAGAAATAGTTTACGGACACATTTGGTATCCAATACCTGTTTCAGAGCATTTTGTAATTGCCCATTGATTCTTAGAATTCATTCATGTTTTAATTACAAGGATAAAGAATAAAAATATTGGTTTTATCAGACATACGTTTTATTCCGGGAACAGATGATTTCACAACTGCTAACGTTCTGCTTTCCCCCTCAGCCTTTGAGGGTCACCACTTTAATATCCCACCTTCCATTCTTTAGTCTTGAGAGGGAAGTTACCCGTGCTCTCACACGCCTCCAAGGGTTAAGAAGGTTTCTACAGTTTTCTTAAGGTTTCTGATTTCAATGACCTTTTCTCTACACAGAACATTAAGAGAGAATATAAAATAAATGTTGCTGCTGAAGGCCAAACATCTCCTTTTGCATGAAGCTCTGAAGAAAAGATGTCAAATCAAGTTTTATTTATATAGCACATTTTTAAACGATGTTTGGTGGAGCCAAAGTGCTGTACATAAAACAAAAAATAGCCGACAGTAGACACTTTACAGCAAATACCCTCTGTCCTTAGACCCTCTGTCCTTATACCCTCTGTCCTCAGACCCTCTGTCCTCAGACCCTCTATCCTTAGACCCTCTGTCCTTAGACCCTCTGTCCTTAGACCCCCTGTCCTTAGACCCTCTATCCTTAGACCCTCTGTCCTTAGACCCCCTGTCCTTAGACCCTCTATCCTTAGACCCTCTGTCCTTAGACCCTCTATCCTTAGACCCTCTGTCCTTAGACCCCCTGTCCTTAGACCCTCTATCCTTAGACCCTCTGTCCTTAGACCCTCTATCCTTAGACCCTCTGTCCTCAGACCCTCTGTTCTTAGACCCTCTGTCCTTAGACCCTCTATCCTTAGACCCTCTATCCTTAGACCCTCTGTCCTCAGACCCTCTGTTCTTAGACCCTCTGTCCTTAGACCCTCTATCCTTAGACCCTCTGTCCTTAGACCCTCTATCCTTAGACCCTCTGCCCTCAGACCCTCTGTTCTTAGACCCTCTGTCCTTAGACCCTCTATCCTTAGACCCCCTGTCCTTAGACCCTCTATCCTTAGACCCTCTGTCCTTAGACCCTCTATCCTTAGACCCTCTGTCCTCAGACCCTCTGTTCTTAGACCCTCTGTCCTTAGACCCTCTATCCTTAGACCCTCTGTCCTTAGACCCCCTGTCCTTAGACCCTCTATCCTTAGACCCTCTGTCCTTAGACCCTCTGTTCTTAGAACCTCTGTCCTTAGACCCTCTGTCCTTAGACCCTCTATCCTTAGACCCTCTATCCTTAGACCCTCTGTCCTCAGAACCTCTGTCCTTAGACCCTCTATCCTTAGACCCTCTATCCTTAGACCCTCTGTCCTTAGACCCCCTGTCCTTAGACCCTCTATCCTTAGACCCTCTGTCCTTAGACCCTCTGTCCTTAGACCCTCTGTCCTCCCTCTGTCCTTAGACCCCCTGTCCTTAGACCCTCTATCCTTAGACCCTCTGTCCTTAGACCCTCTGTCCTCAGACCCTCTGTTCTTAGACCCTCTGTCCTTAGACCCTCTGTCCTCCCTCTGTCCTTAGACCCCCTGTCCTTAGACCCTCTATCCTTAGACCCTCTGTCCTTAGACCCTCTGTCCTCAGACCCTCTGTTCTTAGACCCTATGTCCTTAGACCCTCTGTCCTCCCTCTGTCCTTAGACCCTCTGTCCTTAGACCCTCTGTCCTTAGACCCTCTATCCTTAGACCCTCTGTCCTTAGACCCTCTATCCTTAGACCCTCTGTCCTCAGACCCTCTGTTCTTAGACCCTCTGTCCTTAGACCCTCTATCCTTAGACCCTCTGTCCTTAGACCCCCTGTCCTTAGACCCTCTATCCTTAGACCCTCTATCCTTAGACCCTCTGTCCTCAGACCCTCTGTTCTTAGACCCTCTGTCCTTAGACCCTCTATCCTTAGACCCTCTGTCCTTAGACCCCCTGTCCTTAGACCCTCTATCCTTAGACCCTCTGTCCTTAGAACCTCTGTTCTTAGAACCTCTGTCCTTAGACCCTCTGTCCTTAGACCCTCTATCCTTAGACCCTCTATCCTTAGACCCTCTGTCCTCAGACCCTCTGTCCTTAGACCCTCTGTCCTTAGACCCTCTATCCTTAGACCCTCTGTCCTTAGACCCTCTGTCCTCAGACCCTCTGTTCTTAGACCCTCTGTCCTTAGACCCTCTGTCCTCCCTCTGTCCTTAGACCCTCTGTCCTTAGACCCTCTGTCCTTAGACCCTCTATCCTTAGACCCTCTGTCCTCAGACCCTCTGTTCTTAGACCCTCTGTCCTTAGACCCTCTATCCTTAGACCCTCTGTCCTTAGACCCCCTGTCCTTAGACCCTCTATCCTTAGACCCTCTGTCCTTAGAACCTCTGTTCTTAGAACCTCTGTCCTTAGACCCTCTGTCCTTAGACCCTCTATCCTTAGACCCTCTATCCTTAGACCCTCTGTCCTCAGACCCTCTGTCCTTAGACCCTCTATCCTTAGACCCTCTATCCTTAGACCCTCTGTCCTTAGACCCCCTGTCCTTAGACCCTCTATCCTTAACCCTCTGTCCTTAGACCCTCTGTCCTCAGACCCTCTGTTCTTAGACCCTCTGTCCTTAGACCCTCTGTCCTCCCTCTGTCCTTAGACCCCCTGTCCTTAGACCCTCTATCCTTAGACCCTCTGTCCTTAGACCCTCTGTCCTCAGACCCTCTGTTCTTAGACCCTCTGTCCTTAGACCCTCTGTCCTCCCTCTGTCCTTAGACCCTCTGTCCTTAGACCCTCTGTCCTTAGACCCTCTGTCCTTAGACCCTCTATCCTTAGACCCTCTGTCCTCAGACCCTCTGTTCTTAGACCCTCTGTCCTTAGACCCTCTGTCCTCAGACCCTCTGTTCTTAGACCCTCTGTCCTTAGACCCTCTGTCCTCCCTCTGTCCTTAGACCCTCTGTCCTTAGGCCCTCTGTCCTTAGATATGAACTGTATGTTGTGACTCGACAGATATGTTAGGTTTAGTTAGGTTTTACTCTCGTTGTGTGTTTTGATCTTGTCACTTCCTGTTTTTATTTTGAAAGTAATCTTTCCTGTCATTCCAGATCCCACTTTTCCTGCCTTTGTGTGTTTCCCGCCCGTGAGATTGCTTGGCCCCGCCCTGATTGTTTTCACCTGTGCCCATCCCCCTCACCTATAGATAGCCCTGGTGTTTCTTTGTTCCTTTGTCAGTTTATGTTTCATGTCGTGAGCACCTAGGCCTCTTGACTCCTGAGACCTACCTTGAGATTTAGACCTTGTGCCAAGTGAGTCTTTGTGTTGCTGTACAACTTAGTTTTGGCTGTTTAACTACTTTCTATTTTTTGAAAGTACGATTTAGTTTTTGTGATTAAAGAACATTCTATTTTTGGACAACTGTCTCTGAGTCCTGCTTTTGGGTCCTGTGTCTCGGTTCATAACACTGTAAGGAATCGACTAAACCCCAAGGAATGTCTAAGATTCGTCTAAGTCACCAAAATCACATCAACTGTTAAAGAGCAGGTGTTTATATGTGTTCAACGTTAATACCCGGTAAGCGAGGTCACCGTCGAATCAAAAGACTCATCACACTCTGCTGGCCTTTCCAGACGGCGAACCTTAACTTCACAGAGCCAAAGCTTTTCCCAAGCAAAGCCTTTAAGTCCTCTGAGTCCTTGTGTCTGCTCTACATGATGCTAATCAGTGTACAGCGACTCTCTCCATTTTTATCTCACTTTTCTCATCTGTCCCTCCATCTGTCACACTCTCTCTCATCAGCGATTTCATCTCTTCGTGCGCTCTCTTGTTATCAGTCAGCCCTCCGATTCTCAATTCAATTTATCACGCTCAATCTGCATTGTGAGTGAAATTGTCAAACTGCTAAATACAAGCCATTCTCTCCTCTTTCTGTCTCCATGCTCAGTGTCGTGCAGCATCAAAGGACACATCAATGAAATCTCGTCATCTGTCTGTTCTTGAGATAAGCACAGGAACAGGAACAGAACTTTTTAACGTGTGAACCGTAATGCTTTGAATCACTTTCCTCCGCTAAGTCTGTTTGTGAGACAAGCGCTGAGACATGCCGTAACAAAGCTGACAAGATCCCGGCTGTGAAACTCAGTCTGCAGATTAATAAGCGTGATCAATTACAGAGTATCTCCAGATACATTAAGCAGTGAGGTCTCACTCATCCAAACCTGAACATCAGCAGGAGAGGACTCTTTAAAGTAGAGACACTACATACTGATATACACCTGAACATCAGCAGGAGAGGACTCTTTAAAGTAGAGACACTACATACTGATATACACCTGAACATCAGCAGGAGAGAACTCTTTAAAGTAGAGACACTACATACTGATATACACCTGAACATCAGCAGGAGAGGACTCTTTAAAGTAGAGACACTACATACTGAATACACCTGAACATCAGCAGGAGAGAACTCTTTAAAGTAGAGACACTACATACTGATATACACCTGAACATCAGCCGGAGAGGACTCTTTAAAGTAGAGACACTACATACTGATATACACCTGAACATCAGCAGGAGAGGACTCTTTAATATTGGTGCTGTATCTTCTATTTCAAAACGCATATATCAACTTGCCTTTTCCCAATACTACAGTATTTCAATGTGACCGGTTGTAGACGTAGCGTTTGACATGCTGCTGAAGCTGTGATCAGCGTGTGCTCGGAGAGGCCGGAGGACATGCTGAGGGATTCAGTCTAATTAATACCATTTCATTTCAGATCAAAGAGGGAGTCCAACATGTGGTCCTCCCCCCCATCCTCCAATCCTCTGTGATTTCATGCCGACATCACTACCCTCCGCTCCTGAGTCCTTCTCTTCATTGATCCACCGCTTCCCACCCCTCCTCCATCACCCTCACTCTTCACATCACTCACAATTTTCCTCCCTCTTCAAGCCTCTATGTCTTCTCCAATTTCATCATCCTTTCCACATCTCTTACTCTCCAACAACTCTTACTCTAGTCCTCCCTTCCCTTCCTCCTCACTGTTCCCCTCCCCACTGATGCTCTCACATCAAAAGACAACCATAATATCATAAAATCATCTGTGGAAGAAGCACTCTTGATTAGAACATCTGGGAAAATGCATCCTTGTCCATCAGTGTGTCAATACTTTGTTTTATTGAGAGTAGAAGGTATGTTTTAAGTCTAGTGGAACAAAATAAGTAGGTGTGATGGCTGAACAACCTTTAGATGAACCTCTTAAGCCCCAAGGACCCCCTCGGCGGGTCCTTTTTTTTTCACGACACTGTGTCTCAGGGGATCTTAATATTTAAGAACCTATTAATGTGTTATACCAGATTAACCAGAATAATCTCAGCTAACTGACGATACAAACAATTTTTACCAAAACAAAACACAAGTCTCATAAGAAGCATCTAAATCCCCTGAACGACTCAAACGCACTTTGGCACAGAACTCAAGATAAAGATACCCTTATTACTTATCGTAGCTGCACATACAAGATATCAGATTAAAGCTGAGGTTCCACAGAATAGTTAGGTATATATATCATCACTGAGCGATCCGAACTCGCGACAGGGGAAGCAAACACAGACATCACAACACGTACCTTTACGTAGCTTTTACGGGAGATCGTCTCACCGTAGCTGTCAATCTGATCAAAAGACGTGTTCAATGGCTTTAATACGAGAAAAAACGCAGCTGAATGGGTTAATCCATAGGTTGATAATGTTTCTGTGAAATACTTTTTTTAATTTATAATCCATAATTCCATTTTTATGTAAAAATCGGAGAGTAAAAGTTAGCTGCTAATGGTAGCCACCAGAGTTATCGCAGCTTCCGGTTTTGGCTATGCGTCAGCCTCACACACACACATGACCAAATAAGGAGTATGTGGGAGTCCCCCTCGATTCCATTGGCTCTGACGGTGAGAACGAGATGTCAATCAGCAAAATCGACCAAGGGGGGCCAGAGATAGGTCAAATGACCCCAGAAGTGGTTTCTGTGTGCTAAGTCTTGTTTTGCATCAATCTTGATACAGGGTACTTATTATATGTTGTCCTTTGGATTCCTAAAGCTTTTAGTCTACCTTCCCATCATTCAAGGGTGGTTTTATAAGTAATTATTATTTTTTGGACGGTGTGACGGGGTTCTATTGTCCGTATGAAAACACTGGTCTAGTCGGTTGGGTTAAACTCCAAAACTTTAATAACAGCAGCAAAAATTTAAATAACGAACCGGAACAACTTAAACAAAATACATAAATGTCCAAATCAAACCGTCCATCACTCATCCGAGTAAACATGCTCTGGTGTTGCCTTCTCTCAACCATCTCCCGAACACGTCCCAGCTGTTGCCTTCATTGCAACATTCTTCCGAGTCATCTCCTCCAGGGCCAAAACCGTCCATTTTGAACTCATAGCCCCTCCCACAGGCTTACCGTCAACAGGTGACGCAATTACCTCAAACCACATTGTCAACATAAACAAATCCGACCCAAACATAAACAGGTTAACCACCTCTTAACATAATCATTTAACAAACGCACAATAAATAATACATTGCATGGTTCCTTTTTAGGAAGAGAGCAGGAAATGTTGGTGTGTGTGTGTGTGTGTGTGTGTGGGTGTGTGTGTGTGGGTGTGTGTGTGTGTGGGTGTGGTGTGTGTGTGTGTGGGTGTGGTGTGTGTGTGTGTGGTGTGTGTGTGTGGGTGTGTGTGTGGTGTGTGTGTGGTGTGTGTGTGTGGTGTGTGGTGTGTGTGTGTTTCTGTGTGTTTGGGTGTGGTGTGTGTGTGTGGGTGTGTGGTGTGTGTGTGTGTGGTGTGTGTGTGTGTGTGTGTGTGGTGTGTGTGTGTGTGTGTGTGTGTGTGTGTGTGTGTCGGCTGTCAGTGGCGGAGTCAGTCACTCATGTGATCCGCTCGTCACAGACGGACACAATAATTTACATGTTTTTACTGTGTTCAATCTGAATTTACTTTAAAATAAATATTTTGAAAAAATAGAATATATTGATTCTGACTCTTCTACATCCAACTCACAGATGTAACCTTGCTCTGAGAAGAAAGATTATTAATGTAACTCTGTTGGAAGGGAAGATATGGTCATTTGTTCTGGGAATGTCATTTTCGAGCCTGAGACCTGAAAAACAGGCTCGGCCTTAAACTGCATGTCAAACACAAGAACACGTTAGCATAGCACACGTTAGCATAGCAGACGCAGATACGACGCAGATAGAAGAACGTTCTCTTCATTCATCGTGATGTTAAATATTTGATCTCTTCTTTGTGTCTTAAGTCCTTCTTAGATGTTGCAAATGGAGCTGCTGGGATGTAAGTAACATTTCAGACTTGATCTGACAACTAATTATTATTGTATCATGTAGTGGAGAGGGTCCTTAGACATCACCCCAAACTGTCTAAGGCATAGCAGGTTCATGCATTGGTTTCTATGGTAGTTTATTTAACTTGTATTTTTCTCTACTATTTTCTATACTGTGTTACTGTTCCTCTCTACATGCCTCTGCACACTTCCCCCAGGGACACACCAAGTACTTTGAATAACATTTAAATTGAATATACTCGCTCAGGGCTAGCGAGTGATGGCTTCTGCGGAGAGGAGATGATTTACGATGGCACAGCCTGAGATAGGTCAACACACCATTTAACATGGGCTCCAATGGGAACTCACACAGCTTTAATGTGTATTGGAAAGCGGATTGGTGTTGGGGTGCCTGTTTGCAAATGTTTCCGCGTCACTGAGAATAATGAGTAGAGTGACAGATGCATGACTGATGCTCAGCGAGAGAGGGGGGATGAAATGCAGGTAGGAAGAGTCTTGATGAAGGGAGTCTGGAGGTGGGGGAGATAAAAGGAAAGAGAGTGAGGCAGAGAGGGTGAAGGATGAAGGGAAGGAAGGGCACGTTAGCAAGGATTGATAGATGGCAGGAACAGAAAAGGAAGACAGGGTGGCAAGGAAGGATGAGTGACAGATTTGGAGGGTAATGGAAGAAGAAATAAAGGGGTGAGGAGAGACTGAGCTCGTGTCTGAATCTGAAGGCAGGCAATTCAAAGTGTAATAAAAGACACAGCAGCCCCCGGGTTGAAGAAGCAACCGGGACTGGCAGTCACGCTGCATTATGACACACACACACACACACACACACACACACACACACACACACACACACACACACACACACACACACACACACACACACACACACACACACACACACACACACACACACACACACACACACACACACACACACACACACACACAGTCTCTCTGACAGACTGATAATGACATATACTAGAGGAACACACAGTATGAGCACCGGATATACGGAAACAGTAGCTAAAGAATTGGAATTAAAAAAGTGGGGATTCTGCAGGGCTTTTAGCTCAGTGTGTGTGTGTGTGTGTGTGTGTGTGTGTGTGTGTGTGTGTGTGTGTGTGTGTGTGTGTGTGTGTGTGTGAGAGAGTTAGAGAGAATGAGTGTAACAGCTTTGCATTGCAGTCATCAGTGGCATGGCAACACAATCAGGACATCTAGAAGTGAGCGAGTCGCCTGGCTGCACAAAGCAAGCCTTACTTTGTGTAGTGTACGAGTGTGTGACTTACAATGATCAGCAGGATGAAGTAGATGAAGTTGTAGAAGGAGTGAGCATCCATCACATAGTACATGATCTCCACCCAGCCCTCCAGAGTGATCACCTGCAGTCGAGAGGAAAGGTGAACAGTGAGTCCACAACATGCCTCCATGGGGTGCCATGCTCCTGTTGAAGGAACCGTTGGGGAACATGCGTGTCCTTGCTGTTGCTAAGTGTTAATTGTGTCAAAGTATGTTCCCTGTTTTAAAGTGAAGTCTTGTTCATAACCAATAAGCTCGTGTTTTGACTCTAATATGTTAATGAACAACTAGTTGATGGTGAGTATGTGTACCTTAATCTAAAACGAATGTCTCACCTGAAAGATGACGATCCAGGCGAAGCAGATGTTGTCGAAGTTGATGGCTCCTTTGTGAGGGTTGCTGAGCCCCGTGTGGCAGCGGGTGTAGTACTGGTTCCAGTTCACACAGAGCCCGCCCACGCTGACGCTCCCATTGGCCAGCGGCTCGGGGCTGAGGCCCAGCGACTGGCGGTACAGAGCGTCGTCTTTATCCAGGCAGCACGTCCGTCCGCCCTCACGCCGCGCCGGGACGTCTGAGCACGACATGATGCCGTTATCGATGGACAGCGAGCAGATGAAGGGCCGCTCGTCATCCTCATCGGCACTGTAGTAGGGCCGGGGGAGGCTGATGCCCCTGGGGCTGGGGGGGGGGGAGAAAGAGGTGAGTACACTCCCGAACTAAAGTTGCTTTAAAAACAACAATGAAGTAACTGTAGGAAATTAATTCAACTCGGTAAATGGGAAGGGTCAACCAAAAGAAGAAGCTCCTCCTGAAGTGAGAAACAGAAGGCAGTTTTTTGTGAACAGAGCTTGAAGGCATCATAATCTGACTCAACCTCTGTGGCTAAATTAATTAGCCGAGGGCAAAACAATTATCACAATAGTGGTTTTGATTATATCCATTTTAAAGGTCTCCTATTATACTATTTTTAGGCATATATTATAGGTCTCAGATATATGAAACATATGTCTATTACATCACATTACATTGCATTTAGCTGACGCTTTTATCCAAAGCGACTTACAATAAGTACAATCGACCAGGAAGACACAACCCTGAAGAAAACAGAATCATAAAGTACATCAGGTGTCATAGAGCCAAACATTTCAAGTGCTACTCAACTGGCTTTAGAGAAGCCAGTCCTTTATTAGTATATAAGTACTTTGTTAGTAATTCTATGGCTCGAAGTGGAGTCGAAAGAGATGAGTTTTCAGTCTGGAAGGTGTGTAAGCTTTCTGCTGTCCTGATTTCAATGGGGAGCTCATTCCACCATCTTGGAGCCAGGATAGCAAACCCACGTGTTTCTGCTGATGGGAACTTGGGTCCCCCTCGCAGCGAGGGTGCAGCGAGTCGTTTGGCTGATGCAGAGCGGAGTGCACGTGCTGGGGTGTACAGTTTAACCATGTCCTGGATGTAGGAAGGGCCAGATCCATTCGCAGCATGGTACGCAAGTACCAGTGTCTTGAAGTGGATTCTAGCAGTTACTGGGAGCCAGTGGAGGGAGCGGAGGAGCGGAGTGGTGTGGGAACATTTAGGAAGGTTGAAGACCAGACGAGTCTATGAAGTGTTTTGCTCAAAATACCAAACAGATCACCCATTCTAGCCAAACCTCGTATCCCTCTATTTCAGCCCTGTTAGAGAAGTGCTGATTCTGGGTCTGTAGCTTTTGCTTTAAAAGCAACAATGAAGTAACTGTAAGAAACGAATTAGAACAAGGTTCACCCTGAAGTGAGAAACAGAAGGCAGCTGTTGTGTTTCATAATCTAATATTGATTGGCAATGCATCCGATGTGTCACTTATTTAATCCTCAATCAGTAAAATACTGACATCACAGGTTAAGCCTGGCTCTGCAGAGAGGCCATACAGAGAGTTATGCAATGTGTGTGGGCATCAATGCCATTTCTCTCTCTTATAAAGCCACTTGTCCTTCAAGGCTGAACACTCGTGTGGCGTGAGATCAAAACTGAAAGCAGAAAATATAATGATGCAGTCAGAGACATGAGTGGATGAGAGGACTGAGAGTGTTTTTAATGGTAGAATTGGAAGACATTGACAGCAGAGAGGCAGACAGGTGGTGATGTGACGTGTTAACCATGATAATAATAAAGCTTTATTTAAATACCATGACACATGTCTGATGGGGTTTTCCACAGAAACCATTGCCTGTGTCTTCGGTGCTGTCTCGTTGTTGGCTTTATGCTACACATATACTGCACCGGCACTCAGAGACAGCTGTCTTGTTGGATGCTCAGTGAAGCAAATCTAATGTGGCATCTATTTATTTTCTACCCCTTTTTCTTCTTCTACAAACAGCCTAAGCAAACTGTCAGATGAAAGGTTGAAAAACACTCTACAGTTATAATAAAACCAACTAGGTGTTCAGTGTGTTGTGCTTGCATTACGTGAACATCTTCAGACTACTGACGTTAGCTCTCTCAGCGGCTAATGACAGACATGTGGACCAGTGGTGTTTCTCGAAGGTGCAGAGCAGCCTGTACAGAGGAGGAGAAGCTGGATCAGCCGGTCCTGCTAACGTTACATCTTTGCAGTTGACAAGCTTTAAGAGAGACGGACAGAGAAGTAGGACAAAAGCAGCGTCTGAACACTTCGCTCAATGAGTTCCAGTGAGAGCTGTTTGCGCTCAAAGATGTTAAAGGTGCCCTCTCATGCTGTTTGGTCTCAGAGGCTAACATCCCTGAGTTCCTTCCAGAGGGCGTTTCTCTCCCTGCCTGGAACGCCTCCACTGGACCCCTTTGTTTACTTCTGTATTTTAGTGAAATCACCATGTAAAACTCAAGCTTCTATTGGCAAACGCTCCAACACGTGGTTAAGGGCGGGGGACATCTCTAAGAGGTTGACCAATCAGAGCAGACTGGGCTCTGGTTTCAGACCGAGGGTGAAAAGGGGTGCTGCAGCATGAGAAAAATAAAGAGCTTTTTGAATATTAAAGCATGGAGACACTACATGCTGATATACACCTGAACATCAGCAGGAGAGGACTCTTTAAAGTAGAGACACTACATGCTGATATACACCTGAACATCAGCAGGAGAGGACTCTTTAAAGTAGAGACACTACATACTGATATACACCTGAACATCAGCAGGAGAGGACTCTTTAAAGTAGAGACACTACATACTGATATACACCTGAACATCAGCAGGAGAGGACCCTTTAAAGTAGAGACACTACATACTGATATACACCTGAACATCAGCAGGAGAGGACTCTTTAAAGTAGAGACACTACATACTGATATACACCTGAACATCAGCAGGAGAGAACTCTTTAAAGTAGAGACACTACATACTGATATACACCTGAACATCAGCAGGAGAGGACTCTTTAAAGTAGAGACACTACATACTGATATACACCTGAACATCAGCAAGAGAGGACTCTTTAAAGTAGAGACGCTACATACTGATATACACCTGAACATCAGCAGGAGAGGACTCTTTAAAGTAGAGACGCTACATATTGATATACACCTGAACATCAGCAGGAGAGGACTCTTTAAAGTAGAAACACTACATACTGATATACACCTGAACATCAGCAGGAGAGGACTCTTTAAAGCAGAGACTTTACACAGTGATATACACCTGAACATCAGCAGGAGAGGACTCTTTAAAGCAGAGACACTACACACTGATATACACCTGAACATCAGCAGGAGAGGACTCTTTAAAATAGAGACTACATACTGATATACACCTGAACATCAGCAGGAGAGGACTCTTTAAAGTAGAGACACTACATACTGATATACACCTGAACATCAGCAGGAGAGGACTCTTTAAAGTAGAGACACTACATACTGATATACACCTGAACATCAGCAGGAGAGGACTCTTTAAAGCAGAGACTTTACACAGTGATATACACCTGAACATCAGCAGGAGAGGACTCTTTAAAGCAGAGACACTACACACTGATATACACCTGAACATCAGCAGGAGAGGACTCTTTAAAATAGAGACTACATACTGATATACACCTGAACATCAGCAGGAGAGGACTCTTTAAAGTAGAGACACTACATACTGATATACACCTGAACATCAGCAGGAGAGGACTCTTTAAAGCAGAGACACTACACACTGATATACACCTGAACATCAGCAGGAGAGGACTCTTTAAAATAGAGACTACATACTGATATACACCTGAACATCAGCAGGAGAGGACTCTTTAAAGTAGAGACACTACATACTGATATACACCTGAACATCAGCAGGAGAGGACTCTTTAAAGTAGAAACACTACATACTGATATATGTTATGGAAATAATTGTCCTCGACTCCTAGAGATGACGTGCATGACCAACCCTGACGTCTGTTTATCTCCTTTAAGGACATAGGCTGCTTCAGCCATAAAGTTATTGTTCCCATTCTGTGACCGGTCAACACTAGGTCACAGATGGTCTGTTGTTGTGGGTGCACTGGGACACTTCCTTCTTTGTTGTTTGTGGACACCAACGTATGAAATCTTCGAGGCCATAAGTGACGGATGCAAGTGGACTCAGTGTGCCCAACTGTCTAAACCAGGGGTGGCCAACCCGCGGCTCTCGAGCCGCATGCGGCTCTTTGCCTAGTTTCATGCGGCTCTTCAGTTCATATCGAATTGTATGTGTGAGTTTGGGGGAGAGACAATTACTCCTGACTAGTGTTGCATGGTGTACCGATACTTGAAAGGTATACCGCGATACCCTGCCATTAAAAACGTTACGTTTCATTAGTATCGGTACTTTAAGAATGACGGGGGGAAAGTACTGCGGTAAGAAAGCGCTGTTTTAATAAGAGCAGTGTGTGTTCAGCGCTCTGCTTCCACTCCCTGCACTGCAGCCGTGCCTGCAGTCCCGCCCCTCTCAAGCACGCTTTAAGTGCCTCCCCTCTCTCGTGCACGCGCTAGCTGCCAGAGCATGTGAGAAAACGAGAAGCATGGCTGCAAGTGGGAGTGCAGCTGCCGCTGCGCCTCGGCTTGTTGACAAAAAAGACGCCAGAAGCGAAATTTGGAAGTATTTTAGCTATTTCTCTGACAGTGAGGGCAAGCCTACGAGGACACCACGAGGCCTGTCTGTAAGAAATGTATTAATTTTATTTAATACGAATTATTGTCATTTATTTTATTTATTGTTCTCATTGTTTAAAAGTGTGTGTTTTGGTTATGGTTCTGGTGTGAAATAAAGCACAATAATTACATTTAAGACTGTTTCCCTCTTTTTAAGAAAAGTATCGAAAAAGAATCGATTCTTCTTGACTTGGTATCAAACCAACATGTTGGTATCGTGACAACACTAGCTACTCCTGACAGTTAAACCTGATATTTAGTAGGTCTGTTAAGTATTGAATGCTGATAATTCTGACGTAATTTGGCCGGTCAAAGTTGTTTGGGCTCGGATAAAATCGCTCCGTTACTTTGGTCCCGGCTCTCCCTACGTGTGTGTGTGTGGTGTCAGTATGAGAGGATGACAGCGCGTCTAATTTTGATGTGGCCCAAGAGCCAATCACAATAATACCTGTGATGCAGTGAACCAATCACATTTGAGGGGGGGAAACCTATCGTTGATTAAACACTATCCAGTGTTCCCCCTACCATTGTCTTGGAGGGGCGCTGCGCCCCGCCAACGGAGCCCCGTGCCCCCCCCTGAAATTCAAGGTGTTTAAAAAATATAATTTTTTTTTTAAATATAGCACCAAATTGCAAATAATCTATAACTACTGTCACTTTTTACATTGAACATGTGCTCTTTTATTAAATAAACTAAACGCTTTCATTTTAAGTTGTGAGTTTAGTGTTTTTGACCCTAAGAAACACTGATGCATTAATCAATAACAATAATCCACAGCTCCTCTCTCTGCTCCAGAGGATTTAAAAAATATATCCCAATGCCACAAAAATGCATCAGTGACGTGGTTTGAAATCTTGTCTCCAGAAAACAAAAAACTATTTGATGTGGCTCTTTGCAGTAACATAGAAAAAATGTGGCTCTTAACCTCTGACTGGTTGTCCACCCCTGGTCTAAACTATCTTATCAAAATATGTTGATCACTCTGTGAAACCAGTTAAATGGGCTAACGAGAGAGAGGTGCTCCAGAATTGACGTGGCAACTCTCCCGTGCAGTCTCACCGTGACTGCTGTGACTTGTGATGTGAATCCTCCGGCCGTAACTCCAAATAAACCATCAGTGTTTGACATCAAAAGCTCCTGCTCTACCGTGTCTCCTTCCTATAATAATAATAATGGGTTCCATTTATAAAGCACTTCATATCTGATCTCAGATCCCAAAGTGCTACAAGTAGTCAGCATGAACAGTATAAATAAACATTACACAACACCTCTCCTGAGTCGGTGACTCCTAATTGCAATTGCTACACAGAAGTTTCCTCCACAATATACACCTGAACATCAGCAGGAGAGGACTCTTTAAAGTAGAGACACTACATACTGATATACACCTGAACATCAGCAGGAGAGGACTCTTTAAAGTAGAGACACTACATACTGATATACACCTGAACATCAGCAGGAGAGGACTCTTTAAAGTAGAGACACTACATACTGATATACACCTGAACATCAGCAGGAGAGGACTCTTTAAAATAGAGACTACATACTGATATACACCTGAACATCAGCAGGAGAGGACTCTTTAAAGTAGAGACACTACATACTGATATACACCTGAACATCAGCAGGAGAGGACTCTTTAAAGTAGAGACACTACATACTGATATACACCTGAACATCAGCAGGAGAGGACTCTTTAAAGTAGAGACACTACATACTGATATACACCTGAACATCAGCAGGAGAGGACTCTTTAAAATAGAGACTACATACTGATATACACCTGAACATCAGCAGGAGAGGACTCTTTAAAGTAGAGACACTACATACTGATACACCTGAACATCAGCAGGAGAGGACTCTTTAAAGTAGAGACACTACATACTGATATACACCTGAACATCAGCAGGAGAGGACTCTTTAAAGTAGAGACACTACATACTGATATACACCTGGACATCAGCAGGAGAGGACTCTTTAAAGTAGAGACACTACATACTGATATACACCTGAACATCAGCAGGAGAGGACTCTTTAAAGTAGAGACACTACATACTGATATACACCTGAACATCAGCAGGAGAGGACTCTTTAAAGTAGAGACACTACATACTGATATACACCTGAACATCAGCAGGAGAGGACTCTTTAAAGTAGAGACACTACATACTGATATACACCTGAACATCAGCAGGAGAGGACTCTTTAAAGTAGAGACACTACAAACTGATATACACCTGAACATCAGCAGGAGAGGACTCTTTAAAGTAGAGATACTACATACTGATATACACCTGAACATCAGCAGGAGAGGACTCTTTAAAGTAGAGACACTACAAACTGATATACACCTGAACATCAGCAGGAGAGGACTCTTTAAAAGTCAGGACTAAAGAAAAAAACGACATGATGGAAATAAATAAATATACGCTCTATTGATGTGAAATGCCACATATAGAAATGGTAAGTTTAGGAAAAACACATCAGACAAGACAAATTAAAGGAAGCACAACAATGAAAACTAAATCACCAATGGCTAAAGAGAAGGCGGGCAGAAGGCATGAATACAAACAAGAGTAATATGTGAGTCTGAGCAGGAGGACTTGTTGTCCTTGGCTTTACACAAAGAGCAAGGCAGGCTATAAGACGGAGAAGAGCTGTGTGATCGCTCTCTGATCCGAGAGGCTGTTATTTAAAGGGCAGAGCGGAGAAAAGGATCCAGATGATCGCAGACATTAGCTAGCAATTACACCTGACCTGGTTTTTGAGAGAAGCTGTGAGTCCTTCCCTGTCTCTCACTGCGTCTACGGCTCAGTTTCTCCGCACTGTGCTCTTCTGAATAAAAGCTATTATCAAGCCTTCTGACATGAGGAGAGACAACTTTTTCCACTCTGGATAATTCTGGCCAGGTCTCTATTTTCTCATCTTTTACCCGTGTGATCACCTGATGAACTTGATCCAAGATGTCTTCAAACAGCAATATAACAGCACTTTAAATGCTATTAAATAACCACAATAACAACAAATATTATATAGTAAATGACTTAAGTCGTAACAAGAAAAGTATGAATAAAGAATCTTTTTTTTCAGCTGAAAACTCAATGCTGATTGGTTTGGATCATTCCAGAGGTTGTTCATTTTCGCTAACAGACCGTTGCTAAGGAGAACAGACCGTTGCTAAGGAGAACAGACCGTTGCTAAGGAGGATCGAATAACTACAGTATGTGCATTCATATCAATCCGCAGAAACCAACTGTAGTTGTCTAACTGTCCCCAGTAAAGACAAGAAGAACAAGGGATGAAAATACATTAAAAGACTGCGTCTGTTCTTCTTTCCAACGGTCTGTTAAGAAAAATTAACAACCTCTGAAATGTCAAAAATCTGAATAGAGTATTCAACCAAGCTGTGTAATAAGATATGCTAATGATAACATTTAAACTGAAGAATACAGCGATCGGTTTTCAATAGGGAATAAGAGGACAAGTTACTGAAATCAGAGTCCTACCATCCTCTGCAAACTATTCTGGGGCTATGTAACCCATGTGACTTCTGCCATTGTCTCATGAGTGTCCACCCACTTATTCGACTCTTTTTCCCTCCCAAAACCCATCCACTAACCCCCCCCCCCCCCCCCCCCCCCCCCCTCTGCACCCGCCCTCACCCGAACCAGCAGCAGCAGATTTCACAGCTCAGCTCATTATCAGATCGGCTGTGTGTTTCCTGTAAAACGAGGTGATTACGCTCCCCAGCAGAGTGTCAGACAGAAAGCAGTCATTTCACACCTGAGCAGACGTTGGACTCCTGACAGCACTACAGGGTTGGGATGTTTAACTGCAGCTTTTTGTTCCTGGAGAGTCTCTGGGGTCAGATTTACAAGCGACACACATCAGCTTTGTGGTAAAAAAACAAGCTTATGTGAATGTGTTTACAACATTGGACGACAGGAATGAATTATCTCAGGTGGCTCAGGGCATCCCGTGATTACATCCCTCTCATCTCTGAATTGGTTGCCATGGAAAAGCCTCTCATCAGATCATTATTTGCTCTCTGGGCTCGGCCGTGTGGACTGGACTAATCAAACGCTTGGCCGCTCTCCAATCGACCCAATCCCAGTTATGGTCAGAGTTCTGTGTTTTCACTCTTAGCTGTACTCTTAATTATAGAGATCTTTGGAAACAAGTTAGAATTGATCCAGCTCCTGATCCTGAGTCCATGGATCTAGTCGTCATTATTCACTATACTGATGTTCAAGATCAGAAATCACTTTTCTTTTTGTTTCTACATACAACTGAACAAATCCTCTGCACAATTAAAAACTATCTTGGATGCTCAGGTGAGACGATAACAATCAAACTGAGATGCGATCAAAACAACAACATCAATAGGAAATCCTTGTTATTCTTACTCATCTCTTCCTGTCTCATCTCATCAGTTATCTGAGGTGTGAAGGTGTAGCAACACTGGTTTCCTGGAAATATGTGAGAGTGAATTCAGAGGAATATTCCTAGAAAGCAGATATTATAGGGAAGTGGGAACCGTGTTTGATTAGTGCACTTCCAAGTAATTGATTCAAGTTCATTGCTAAGATAGCGTACAGTACTATGACCTAGAATCGTCTATTGACAGCACAGCATGGTATGCAATTCATCATTTGCTGTATGGAGGATGTACAGTATTTCCACATGGAGCAGTTTCTTCAAGGAAGTTCCAACAAGTGCTTCAACACAACTTGCTAACACTTAAATGATTGTCTTGATCTTCTGTATTGTTCGTAAGAAATTACATTGAGGATAAGGAAGTTGCAGGCTGCTAGTTAAGTCCCCTCTGATGATATTTAACTGTCCCTTGCCTATCCAAAGATCGCTTCATGTAATTGACTTCCTGTTATGCTTGGTAGGGGTTTTGCAGAGGACTCAATAAAGTAAGGAGGTGATCAGATGAGGATTTCTCGAACAGCTTGGTCTGGAACGAGCATACCATCTACACTAGCCATTGAAAATGTATAAAATACAGGCAAGACTGGATTGGATCAATGGGTGGCAGCAGTCCAGTATTCATTTGTAACACTTCCATTATTAAGGTCTGTTCTTATAAATACCTTAGTGTGCACATCGAGAACTCTCCTTCTTCGGAGCTAATTTGGAAAGTCTTTGTTCTACAGCCTAAAGGCCCTGACACACCAAGCAGTCACCAGAGAACTCGCCGACGCCAACTGTTGCGTCCGCGTGTTCTCCTGTGTCTTGGCCATGTGTCGCACTGGAACACACCGCAAAGACTTCAGCCGAGCACGTACGAACTGCGCATGCGTGAGTGGCAATAACTCTCCTTACCAGCAGGCGGCGGTAGTGTGTATTCGTCATTCAAAAGAGGCAACAACAGGAAGACAGAGAAGAAGAACAGACTGATATAAACAAACAACAAATAGCGTGTGCGTTCCATTTTCACTCGTCCATCGAAAACATGTTTCGTGCGGTACTGGAGCTATCAGCCATTGGAGTGTTGCTCGTGGAAGACGTTCTCAAGCAACCGTTTCACTTCTCATGCACTGATTCGCTGCTGAACAGCCAATCTGAGTGATGTCTTTGTCCGACTGCCTGTGGCCGACGCATGGCCATGAAAGGCCAAATAAGGCGTGTCACGGCCGACGGTGCGAGACACACCAAATTGAGTTTGGACGACAGAGCACGCTTCGTCGTCCGACTAACGAAAACGGCCGATTTCGGCGTGGTGTGTCAGGGCCTCAAAGCAGAGAGGACTTTATAAAGAAGGCTTAGACTCCATGGTGTAGACAAGAGACATTTCATCGGTTTATTTTAGAGTTTAATCTGGTACCGTGTTATCTATAGAGAATTGTAATGTTGTAGTTTGTAAAACTATTTCAAAACCTAACTTAGTCAATTTAAATGTTCTTAAGATTTGAAAAAAACTTCTTGAACTGCAGTTTTGGTGTAAAAAGGACTAAGCCTTACTGAACTGAACATTATATTTATGAAGTAGTCTTGAAAAGGAACTGTGCGCTTTGTGGAGTCTGAGAATATAATCCAAACCGATGCACGATGTAACGGTTAGAAGTTGAAGGATATTGACGTCTGATGGACAGATGTTGCTTCTGCTGCTGTGCACAAACACAAAAACAACTGAGCGGCACAAACAGAGAGTGTTGCAGTCTTTTGATTCTGAAGCGACATGACAGAAGAGTAATTGAATTTCTAACACTTCCACCAGAAATAAACAGCCCACAGAGAAACACAACATTATTCCATGAAAAGGCCACGCATTACTACGGCAACAATAACGCCCCCACATGCAGAAAAACAAGATTTCACCCCAAAGAAAGGGAGAGAGGACACATAACAAAAAGTGCCTCCTGTTAAACTGATATACAGCTGAACATCAGCAGGAGAGGACTCTTTAAAGTAGAGACACTACATACTGATATACACCTGAACATCAGCAGGAGAGGACTCTTTAAAGTAGAGACACTACATACTGATATACACCTGGACATCAGCAGGAGAGGACTCTTTAAAGTAGAGACACTACATACTGATATACACCTGAACATCAGCAGGAGAGGACTCTTTAAAGTAGAGACACTACATACTGATATACACCTGAACATCAGCAGGAGAGGACTCTTTAAAGTAGAGACACTACATACTGATATACACCTGAACATCAGCAGGAGAGGACTCTTTAAAGTAGAGACACTACATACTGATATACACCTGAACATCAGCAGGAGAGGACTCTTTAAAGTAGAGACACTACATACTGATATACACTGAACATCAGCAGGAGAGGACTCTTTAAAGTAGAGACACTACATACTGATTACACCTGAACATCAGCAGGAGAGGACTCTTTAAAGTAGAGACACTACATACTGATATACACCTGAAATCAGGAGAGGACTCTTTAAAGTAGAGCACTACATACTGATATACACCTGAACATCAGCAGGAGAGGACTCTTTAAAGTAGAGACACTACATACTGATATACACCTGAACATCAGCAGGAGAGGACTCTTTAAAGTAGAGACACTACATACTGACGTAAATCGTAAAGCGTACACCTTCAAACCCCAGCAAGGGTTTTAAGAGTGTGTGACTCAAACATGTGCATCCTCCCTGTAAGTGTGTGTTTTAGGGAATTGTGTGAAAAAGAGGATGAGATGTGACGGTGTGTCAGCGGGGGGCGATTCACTAAATACACACTGACTCTACTAATGTGAACGATGACGAGAACATGATACGAAGGAAGAGTTAAGACGATCATCAACAGGGTCTGGGAAGAGACCAAGGGGTAGACCTAGGACCAGGTGGAGGGATTACATCTCTTCGCTGGCCTGGGAGCGCCTTGGGACCCCCCAGTCAGAGCTGCTTGATGTCGCCAGGGAAAAGGAAGTTTGGGGCTCTCTGCTGGAACTGCTACCCCCGCGACCCGACCACGGATAAGCGGGAGAAGATGGATGGATGGATGGATCAACAGGGGGCGGATTAGCTTTAATTTAGTCATAAATGTTTTGTTCCCATAGCACAGTTTGGGGCGAGGGCTTTGACGTAGGACATTTAAACATTCCCTTATTCCAGGGGGAGTCCTTTGGTTTACACAAAGCAACTGTTATTCAAACAAAAAGTGAACATGTGAACTTAGTGACTTGGACATTGGGCTTCTGTTTACATCCTGTTTCCAATCTGAGCGTTGTCTCTTTTGAACCCTAACCACAAGCATTCCTTAACCTTTACAAGTCATTGCTTTAAACCCCAACTGCAATCTGAAGCTTCACCACTCTATTGGACACACACACACACACACACACACACACACACACACACACACACACACACACACACACACACACACACACACACACACACACACACACACACACATAAAAACATGTGTATTTGAATGCATGTATACGTTATAATGTTATATCAGGGTCGGCAGTAGCTCAGTCTGTAGGGACATGGCTTGGGAACTGAAGGGTCAACGGTTCAAGTCCCGATCAAACCAAACATACAGAGTGTGTATCTCTGGCGCCACATCACTAATTTAGTCATGTTTATTTGTTTATAGTGTCGTGGACTGTCCCCATTAATCAACTGTCACAAGAAACAGGACATGGGGAAGCTTTAGCCAACATTGCTAATTTCCAGCTGATAATAGAGACCCTCAAAATCACCATAAATGAACAGCATTAGTTATAAAGAAAGGATGAAAGACAAGTAGATACAGGCGAAAGGATAAAAGTGAACAATAACATGCAAACAACACACGTTACTACATACATATAGCATATCACAATCACATAACAGAAACGAGGGGCGACATCCATGATCACAACATCTAACACACACGCCATATCCAACACGGACTAGTGTGTGCAGGTGTGGTTCTGAGAGATGTACACCGTTACAAAGGGACAGAGTAAGATTGAAACACAGAGAGACACAATGCAGACAGGACTCACACCATGACATTTTCCACACACTGATATACGGATGGACTCACAGAGTGAAGTTCTCCGCGGGGTAGCAGCGGTTCCTCAGGAGCCCCGCCCACAGCTGCACGCCGATGATGCCGAAGATGAAGAAGACGAAGAAGCAGAGGAGGAGGACGTTGCCCAGCATGGGCAGCGTGTCCAGCAGCAGGTTCACCAGGATGCGCATACCTGAGGACACACACAGGAACACATTTACAGTATTTCACCAGGAGAGGACTCTTTAAAGTAGAGACGCTACATGCTGATATACACCTGAACATCAGCAGGAGAGGACTCTTTAAAGTAGAGACACTACATACTGATGTACACCTGAACATCAGCAGGAGAGGACTCTTTAAAGTAGAGACACTACATACTGATATACACCTGAACATCAGCAGGAGAGGACTCTTTAAAGTAGAGACACTACATACTGATATACACCTGAACATCAGCAGGAGAGGACTCTTTAAAGTAGAGACACTACATGCTGATATACACCTGAACATCAGCAGGAGAGGACTCTTTAAAGTAGAGACACTACATACTGATGTACACCTGAACATCAGCAGGAGAGGACTCTTTAAAGTAGAGACACTACATACTGATATACACCTGAACATCAGCAGGAGAGGACTCTTTAAAGTAGAGACACTACATACTGATATACACCTGAACATCAGCAGTATAGGGCCATACCAGCTTCTGCTTTAAGCTCTTTTTAAAGATACATAAAGAAAACATAAATATACTCAGAATTTTAATATGGATGTTATCATAGATTGAATAATAGATGAGCATTCAAATAAAATAAAATGAAGTTTTATTTATACAATTTTAAAACGATTTTTGGTCGACTTGACTACAGTGCTAACCTGCTTATCAAATTTAAAGGCGCTGTTGAAGGTCACTCCAAGGTTCGTGACAGAGGGGAGGATGTTTTTATTGAGGGAGCCCAGAATTTCAACTGGAGAGGCTGGAGGTCGGGGTCCAAAATAGATGACCTCGGTCTTGCTCTCGTTGAGGGTGAGGAAGTTTTGGCTCAGCTAGGATTTGATCTCTGTTAAGCAGTCCTTCAACTGCTGTAGTGAGTTGGCATTGTAATTGAGTGGCAGATAGATCTGTACATCATCAGCGTAACAATGGAAGGGGATATTATGTTTTGTAAGAATTGAACCTAGGGGCAGTATGTACAGTAGAAAAAGGATGGGGCCCAGAATCGAGCCTTGGGGAACCCCACAGGTAACTACGGTCTGCCTGGTAGGACCTGAACCATGCTAGGGCAGAGCCTGTGATGCCTGCGGACTGTTCAAGCCGTGACAACAGGATGCTATGGTCCACAGTGTCAAAGGCAGCTATCAGGTCTAACAGCACCAGGACAGCTGGGCTACCTCAGTCGGCGGCTAGGAGCAGATCATTACAAACTCTGCAGCTGGGCGTAGACTACTCGCTCCAGGGCTTTAGATAAAAAAAGGTAGCTGGGAGATGGGCCTAAAATAGCGGTGGTGGCGAAGTCGAAGTCGATAGGGACTTGGCTTGGCAACTGGAAGGTCACCAGTTCAAGTCCCGGCAACACCAAGTGCTACCGAGGTGTCCCTGAGCAAGGCACCATTCCCTACACTGCTCCCCGGGCGCCGTTCAAAATGGCAGCACACTGCTCCTAACACAGGATGGGTCAAATTTAGAGAAACAATTTCCCCACAGGGATTAATAAAGTATATCAAATGAAAATCAAATCAAATTCGCGAGAATGGAGGGGTCGAGATTTTTCTTATTAAGTAGTGGCTTAACCACGGCATGTTTGAAGGTAGCTGGGACACATCCTGAGCTAAGAGAGCTGGTTACAAGCAATCCAACACTTGCTCCAACTGATTCTAAAACATCTCTGAGAAGGCGAGAGGGAATGGTATTAATGAATCAGTTTATTCTTCTCCAAGCTTTTCCTTTGCTTGTTTTTCTTCAGAAAACAATATTTGAAATCATTAGGACATTTGGCATTACTGTGAGGACTGAGGACCGCCTGCCCACTTATCCCTGATTACTCAGCTAAACGCTGCATCAGTCCTCCATCTCTTCGTCTGATGGAGTTTAACCCCTGCTTTGGTTTCCTCACACAGATCAGAGCCAGAGTAATGGCCCATGGGATCACAATTAGCATGGAGATTAGAGATTGATTAGCTAATTATGATAATACAGCGGCTTATATGGAAATGCGTGGTGGTACATCTCTGCAGGGAGTGGGAGGACGAGAGAGTTTGTGTAAAGGAGGAAATTAAGTGTTAAGATGAGACATTATTGTCTATTTGCATGAGTGCATATTTTGTACAGATGCTTATGTATGTGTATTTGTGTACAACCATTAACTAAAGTGACGTTTATACATATATCAGATTTCAATGAGGCAATTTTAAAAGACATTCAAAGCATAAGAAGATATAGCATTAAATAAGCGCATTAAACATGAATTGAAATACATTTAACAGTCATTAAAAAGCCAGGAGAATACAAACTAAAACAAGCTTATAAAAGTTACAGTTCAATATATGTTATAATTCGTTTATTGATTTAATAAATGGCAAAAAGCCAAGATGGAAACAATGATGGAACAATGGGAATATGTTCTTGTTCCAAAATACATTTTCTTCTTGTTGTGAACTTTGGATTTGAAGGTGAATTGGAGAGGAAAATAATTACTATGATTACAGCCAGCGAGGAGGTTATTCCTTTGGTTCAGTTTCTTTGTCTGCAAGTATACAGAGACACCACTCGCCCAATTCTCATGGAAGTTGGTGGAAATGTGAAGAGTGGGCCAAGGATGAAGAGATGACATTTTGGAGCAGATACACAACTTATTTCCCCTAGTGTGAACGTTCTAACAAAGGGGATGGCCTTGGAGGACGTTATGGTTCCAGCTCTGTTTATCAGTAGGATTTCGAAAATATGTTGTAACCTGATTTGAAAGAAACTTGATGAAAGGATGTGGCTTGGCCCAGAGAACATGACATGTTTGCAACAGACTTGAATAACTGGGCAGATAAACAAGTTAAGAAACATATGTTGTACCCTTCGTCTCTCATCCTCTTAGTTTAAACACAGATGAGATAAACACCATTTAATTTGGTGAATTAAAAGCTGACCGGACGTTTGATTTAATATTTGATGGGACATTTCTAAACATCTAAAGTGTTTCCTATTGATTGACATTGGAAAAAAGTTGCCTCAAATTGCCTTTTGTTGAAAGGTGCTATATCAATAAACGTGCCACGCCTCGCCTTGCCTCGCCTCGCCTCGCCTTGCCTCGCCTTGCCTTGCCTCGCTTTGCCTCGCCTCGCCTTGCCTCGCCTTGCCTCGCCTTGCCTCGCCTTGCCTCGCCTTGCCTCGCCTCACTTTGCCTCGCCTTACCTCGACTTGCCTCGCCTCGCCTTGCCTCGCCTTGCCTCGCCTTACCTCGACTTGCCTCGCCTTGCCTCGCCTCACCTTGCCTCGCCTTGCCTCGCCTTACCTCGCTTTGCCTCGCCTCGTCTCGCCTTGCCTCGCCTCGCCTCACTTTGCCTCGCCTCGTCTCGTCTCGCCTTGCCTCGCCTCGCCTCAACATGAACCATTCTTATGAAAGGATCTTGATTTAGCAGTTGTAATTAGTCCTGTAACTTCCCGTGCAGAATGCCTTTGAAATGAAGTTAATTTGATGTGAATAAAGCTTCATTGCAGAAGCTGATCTCCTTTGAGAAGCTCAAACCAACATCTCTTTTCCTCACAATGACTCAGTCTGTCTGAAGTCAGCAGCTGCACAATCACTCAGGACACCCTATTATTACATCACGATGAATCAAAAGTAATAATGGTAGTGAAAGTTGCCATAATCCGAATGCATTGAAGTTACTCTCAAAAGAATATAAAAGCAGGGACATTGTTCAACAGCTCTTTGTCCAAAGTTGAGATGTGATTAAATGATGAAAATACCCCCATTGTTCCCGGCAGGAAAAACAAATTAGTGTCGTTAGTAAATTGGATTAAAACTGTCTATTTGATCAAGTGTTGGGTAAATTGAATAACACATGTTGGTTTGACATAAAAGGCTACTTTAATTGTTTAATTAATTAGCAGCAGTCTGAAGGGAATGAGTGCAAACTAGATTAGAAGTGAGCAAATGAAAAGAGAGGGAAGCAGGAGAGAGCTGATGGCCGTTACCTTGGCTGCTAATACAGAGTTTCCCCAGAGGGATTGTGGGTAATGTAGTAAACCTCTCTAAGCTGTGGCCAGTGGGAACCAGGCGAGGATCATTTCCATTAGCGTTCCATTAACTGACTGTTCCCCTCATACACCGTCCTCTGAGTGTGAGTGTGAGTGTGTGTGTGTGTGTGTGTGTGTGTGTGTGTGTGTGTGTGTGTGTGTGTGTGTGTGTGTGTGTGTGTGTGTGTGTGTGTGGAGATTGAGTTATCCCTGAGGCGAGCTCTGTGGTAAACTGTCTTTAATAAAGGAGAGAAGTGCTTCCTTATTTATCGAGCAAATAAAGAGGATTGGAAGTTGTGTTCAGCCTGGAGCCACTGCGCCTGGTGATTTATAAAATAACTTGACACTTATATACGGTGGTAATTGTCCTGTCAATACTGTACAAATAAATATTGTGCCATTCCATACTAGTTCAAGAACGCTTGTATGTCTCACTGAACAGATGCTTTCAACACACACACACACTCACACACACACACACACACACTCCAATATTGGACTATATTTATTTTTAAGACAGGATAAAAATCCTTTTGGACTATACGAAAGGGAAATTGATCTTTGGTTTAGGTGTGCTGAGGGATAAAAGAATAGCTAGGCAAGGTTAGATGAGATGATTGATTCCATATAGCCTACTAGTCATCCAACGGTTAGCTTAGCTTAGCTCAAAGACTTCCTTCTAATTTGTTATTATTTACATTGCTTTTAAAATGTGACACGAAAAAAATGGGGAAATCGTGTTGGTGAAAACAAATCAATAATTTTGTAACTATACCACGAAATACCATGAGACTGGGTAGGCCGTCTTGGCTACGTAGCAGAAGTTGCGTAACTAGTCGTGGCTGAAGTTGCTTCGGTGAACACAGCACTGTACAAAATTAAAGTTATACACATGTAAATGATTGTACTATAAGTACATTCAGCACCATTTATTTGATTGGGTTGATCGAGCACTCTTCAATGTTTAGCCACCTTAAACAACAATGTTGCTAGCTAGTTAGCTTACAGTGGCGATCGTCACTTCCGGGTTAGGCCAAAGCACAAAGGACTCACATTCAGGTTCAGGTCCGGACTCAAGTCCAGAGGTTTGGGTTCAGGTCCGGACGTATAGGTCCGGACCTGAACCCATGGCTTGTGTCAAGTTGTGTGAGTAACTAAAGTGAACTTATTGTGAGATAATTATCAATTGAAAATAAACTCATAATCAACTCAAATTCAAACTCGTCAGGTTTATTGTGCTCCCTTCCAACTTGTGTCTACATTTCTCTACAAATGTAAAAAAAACACTTTTGCCACTTAGTCTACAAATGACTTATGACAGCAACTACAGTGAACGACTACAAAGTTCAAACATTTATTTCATTTACCAAACTAAAGTAACCAAACAGTCCCTGAGCTGACTGAGCCTAAATCCCTAAAACCTTGCTGAAAGGTAGAGAGTAGAGTAGACTATACGCACTACACTGTTACACACCTACTATACAGTATACACTGTAGTGCAGTGACCACCAACTGGCGGCCCGCGGGCCACATCCGGCCCGCCAGACATTCTCATCCGGCCCGCAGACGGGGGTGACTGTGGCGTTGGCGGAGTGGTTACTGCGTTCGCCCCCCACCCATTTTTTTTTTTACAACGTCTCGTGAGTAAGGTGCAGTACCGGAGTCCAACAGAGAGGCAGCAGCTGCGGGACAGTAGACTGCGTACTGCGAAACCTTCCCTTCCTTGAAGAAGAAGAAGTGATCCTTCGTTGTGAAGAGTCTGCTTTGTGAGCTCCGCACCACAGCAGCCGCTGCAACAGAGTCCAACAGAGAGGCAGGAGCTGCGGGACAGTAGCCTAGAAGCAGGGTTGGGTTGTAACGGAATATATGTAACGGCGTTACGTAATCAGAATACAAAAATCAAGTAAGCTAACTGTATTCAGCTGGCGTTACATTTGAAAAACGAGTAATCTGATTACAGTTACTTTCGTAAACCTGAAGTGAATACATTTTGGAATACTTATTGGAATTATTGGTGGAAAAGTTTCCTCACAAAATGTAATCTTCATTACCGGCAGAACTGTGTGCACACTGCACAGCCGTGCAGCGTGTCTGTGAGAGAGAGAGATGCAGCGTGTCCGTGAGGCCACGCTGTGTTTACAGTGTACAACAAAACATTGTACAAAGGAAGGTTTCCGAATTGAGACACAAACAAGTGTTTTTGAAAACCTGTGAGCCTTTTATTATTTTCTGTCAGATTAGGAAAAGACAGGAGGCGGAGTATTTCATTACGTTTCCTCTAGGATTAGCTGTGAGGGCCTCTGGCTAGTATTTTAGTATGAAATAATCCCTGTGGTTAAATTATGAATGCATCTCCACCCACAGGTTAAACCCAAGATGACATTTTATGTAAACAAGCTGCCATTATTTTATTCTAAATCCTTAAACCTGAGCTCCCAGGGGAAGCAGCATTTAGAGCCTCAGCTAACAGCAGTTTATTAAAGAAAATGTAATGACTGTTAAAATAGCATTGCTTGTCAATCCACCTTCATATTATCAATGTGAAGAAACACGAGTACAATGGTTGCATCGCCTCGCCCTTTAATCATCTCCCTTCCCTCTGATCTGATCTTCTATTCCCCGTCCCACGCACACTCTATCTCTATCCTTCTCCTTCCCTTGTACTTGTCTCCACGCCTCTATTTGTCATCATAATATCTGAGTCCCTTCCTCCCATCATCCCTCTCTTCCTCTCGTCCATCATCGTCTCTCCTTCATGGAGCTGGATAATCCCTGCTTCCCTCCCTCGTTTGTCACTTTCTTTCTTCCTCCCTTCTTCACCATAAATCCAGACGCTGTTTTCCTTTTTGAAATAGTGTTGAATAACCCACAAAGAAAGCATTGATCTATCTATCTCTATATTTCTCTCTTATCCTCCCTAGTGTGGAAAAGTGTTTGCTGACTTTTTTATACCGCCTCTTTTCTAGCTTGTTTCTGAAGCTCTGTTACAGCGTCACCACCGCTAAGCTAAAGGCGGCTAATGTTGGGCAATAAAGGAACTACAGCACGGTCACATGACTTCACGTCCCCACCGCTAAGCTAAAGGTGGCTAATGTTGGGCTATAAAGGAACTACAGCACGGTCACATGACTTCACTTCACCACCGCTAAGCTAAAAGCGGATAATGTTGGGCTATAAAGGAACTACAGCCCCGTCAGATGACTTCACGTCACCACCGCTAAGCTAAAGGAGGCTAATGTTGGGCTATAAAGGAACTACAGCCCCGTCACATGACTTCACGTCACCACCGCTAAGCTAAAGGTGGCTAATGTTGGGCTATAAAGGAACTGCAGCACGGTCACATGACTTCACGTCACCACCGCTAAGCTAAAGGAGGCTAATGTTGGGTTATAAAGGAACTACAGCACGGTCACATGACTTCACGTCACCACGCTAAGCTAAAGGAGGCTAATGTTGGGCTATAAAGGAACTACAGCAAGGTCACATGGCTTCACGTAACCACCGCTAAGCTAAAGGGGGCTAATGTTGGGCTATAAAGGAACTACAGCACGGTCACATGACTTCACGTCACCACGCTAAGCTAAAGGAGGCTAATGTTGGGCTATAAAGGAACTACAGCACGGTCACATGACTTCACTTCACCACCGCTAAGCTAAAGGGGGCTAATGTTGGGCTATAAAGGAACTACAGCACGGTCACATGACTTCACTTCACCACCGCTAAGCTAAAGGTGGCTAATGTTGGGCGTGATGGCGTTTAGTCATCTCATTTAGACACTTGTTAGCAACCGCCATTTTTTAATACACCATTGGGGTATTTGACTTATTTTATATACTATGTTAAATAGATAGTTGTTTGGACAATTTTACAAATATGATGCATAAGGGTTATGTCTCTCTAAATCTGTGAATCATATCCCCATTGCATTTTACTAGATGGAAATACTGCAATCAGTTATTTTTGTGTAGCTATTAAATGCAAAAAAGGCAACAAGCTTAAAGAAGGGCCCTTACTGAATCCCGGGAATCAAAAATAAATATAAAAAGAGCTCTTTGAACCTGGAAATACCTCGTAAAAAAAGACAGTGCTACCATCGAGTGTCCTTGACCGTAACTACTTGAAGGCTTTCTCTGTGGACACACATATACGTTGAAGTGCTCTCCATGTGTGAATGATTACATATGTTCTGTTTGAATGAAGAACAGAAATAAACACACACTTCCCTCGATACAACATTAGCTCTACCTGCTCTGAGAAAGACAAACTCAATTGCTCAGTTTATGTTGCCGATTTATGAGCTGTGGGAGGTTTAGCAATTATACTCAAAGGAAGCAAAACAACATTAACTTCAAGCACCAGCATATCCGACTTAGAGAGCACTCATAGCTTCTTGACATTATTGCCTGCGAGGTGCGATGTACACATAAAGCACTAACGCAAAAGAAAAGAAGCAAGCTCTGATTATTCTCATCAAAAAGGAGAACCCTGAAGTGACGGGGGTTAGGCGCTAAAAACACTTAAAGTCTGAGCAATGCTTCAGTGATAGTTTGGGTTTTGTACCAATTATAACTCTGACTGGATCAAATAGCTCTTTAGGAATTTAAATAGCCCGCAGCACCTCAATCCTTTGCAGATACAACAGCCAAGGATGTAGAATACACCGTCTGAGAAGAGACATCCTCGCTCAGATGTCCATTGAAATGCATGAACAACATCTATTTCCACAACTGCACCCAGCTCATTGTGACAACAGGTACACGATCAGCATCACCACAGCCAGCACATGGACGTGTTGCTGCGGGTACAATGGTGCTGCTTTCAAGTCCCGTTGGATCCAGGATGAACAACGACGTGGCACCGCGTCAGGACTGCAGCATTTGTTGTGTGGCTAACAATACCACGAGCCATCTGTGAGCAGAGCGGTGAACACCAAACTCTGTCTGACAACAACACGGCAGCTGTTTCTGGAGCCTTTCTAAGCAGATGTTCAATCCAAAATGAAATCATTCTGCACGTTTCTGCACGATGATATCTCCTTTCAAAGTGAAAAGCGCTTCAACTTTAAACATTTTTTTTTATATATTTAGATGTTTTCTAAACATTTCCCTTTGTTATGTTTCTAAATGTACAACTTAATTCTCCTTACTTTGTTTATGAATGCACCATGATGGACCAAAGCAATGTCCTTGTGTGAATACACCTTTACATTTGGCACTAATTCTGATTCTGATTTTGAAAAATCTAAGTTTATACAAAAGGGACATCAAATGTGTACAGTCAAAGCTAAGTCACCAAACTCTGTCTGACAATAACACGGAGGCTGCTTTGGAGCCATTCAATGCAGATGTGTCTACTAAACATAACATGTCTGCTTACCTCTCGAAAGTGCACAGCTCTTGGGCTTTGAATCCTGCTAAACTGAACATATTGCGCAAACCTTAACCCGAACGCTAATTAAACATTTTGTATAAACATTCCCCCTTAAAGGCGGGGTAGGTAATTTTGGAGAAACCAGCTCGAGTGCGCTAGAATTTGAAAATACACAGCCGGAAGAAATCTGCCACTTCCTTACAGAGCCCCTCCTCCAACACACAGGAACGCGCTCATGACCAATGAGGGCAGAGGTCAGTCTGTGCCCAGATGGAAGGCTGACAGGCAGGGAGGCCATCCAGTTACTTTAGCCGGCTCAGATGATTGGTCGAGCTTTCTACAGCGCCACGACTTCAAAGCACTTCAGATATTCATTGCTATCGGGACGTTCAGAGCACTCCATGGAATATAACAACAAGTGTATCTCGAGCCGGTTTCTCAAGCTTACCTACCCCACCTTTAAGTGCATGTTTAACTAACATCTCTGTTAACCGCCTTTGCTTTCTCACTGTCTCCATCCCCACCAACTCATAAAGCTGGCAATGTCCTTGATCTCATATTCTCAAGGAACTGCACTGGCAAGGGTCGGACTCGGACCAAGTTACCCTACTTGCATACCATGCTGCGAATGGATCTGGCCCTTCCTACATCCAGGACATGGTTAAACCGTACACCCCAGCACGTGCACTCCGCTCTGCATCAGCCAAACGACTCGCTGCACCCTCGCTGCGAGGGGGACCCAAGTTCCCATCAGCAAAAACACGTGGGTTTGCTATCCTGGCTCCAAGATGGTGGAATGAGCTCCCCATTGACATCAGGACAGCAGAAAGCTTACACACCTTCCAGACTGAAAACTCATCTCTTTCGACTCCACTTCCAGCCATAGAATTACTAACAAAGCACTTATATACTAATAAAGGACTGGCTTCTCTAAAGCCAGCTGAGTAGCACTTGAAATGTTTGGCTCTATGAAACCTGATGTACTTTATGATTCTGTTTTCTTCAAGGTTGTGTCTTCCTGGTCGAATGTACTTATTGTAAGTCGCTTTGGATAAAAGCGTCAGCTAAATGCAATGTAATGTAATGTAATGTTTGAAATAGTTTTTACAATATTTTTGTTCTTCTTACTTTTGTTTTAATGCACCATTATCAACCAAAGCAATTTCAAAGTCTTTCTGACAATGACATCTGCATTGAGCCATTCAACGCAGATCTTTAATCAAAAATGAAATATATGGCACCTTTCTGCACAGCTCTTCCACTCCCACACAGGCACCTTTATGCACATTCCTTGTCTGTGTGAACCTACTTGGCAATAAACTCTGAAAAATCTACTTTTTTACAAAAGCATCACAAAACAAACTTTGATAAGTTGCATGCTTCAGTGGCTCTACAGCAGGGATCACCAACTACATTTGTCCAAGGGCCAAAATGTATCCAATAGACACTATCGCGGGCCAGTGGGGGGGTGGGGGTACAGGTACTGCATAAAGCTTAGCAGACTCTTCACGCTAACGAAGGATCACTTCGAGGCAGGGTTGGGAGGGTTACTTTGTAAATGTGATCAGTTACTGATTACTGAATACATGCTCTGAAAGTAATCAGAATACAGTTACAGTTACGTGTCTTAAAAACGTGTTCAGGTTACTTTTAGAATACTTTTGGAATACTTTCTTTCTCCATAACAGATGGGTATGTTTTGGTAAACAGGAGACACTTGTTTTACTGTTTTAATGGCTTATCAAGAACTCAAACACAACATCCTGGTGTCATCCTGGACAGCTCCCTCTCATCTGCACCCACATAACAAACATCACCCGGACTGCATTCTTTGTACTGTCTTAAACCTTTCCTTAGAATATGTTATGAATTGTAAAGTGTCCTTGGGTGCTTTGAAAGGTGCCCCTAAATAGAATGAATTATCATTATTATTATTATTATCTGAAACGATGTAATAACTTTTAAAACTGTTTCCAGTCCCTTGCCCCATGCATTCAGCAGCAGCAGGCCATTCACTTTGATTTGATCCCGTTATAAATGTCATCATTTCGACAATAAAGAAATGCTACATCAACGTTATCTTGCACATTTTATCTAACCATCTCCATTTCTAACTTTCAATATATTTTAAAAGAGATCTCTCTCTCATCTGCGTGTGGGGGCGGGGCCTCACGGACACGCTGCATCTCTCTCACTCACAGACACGCTGCAGCGCTGTGCAGTGTGCACACTGTTCTGCCGGTAATGAATATTACATTTTGTGAGGAAACTTTTCCACCAATAATTCCAATAAGTATTCCAAAATGTATTCACTTCAGGTTTACGAAAGTAACTGTGATCAGATTACTCGTTTTTCAAATGTAACGCTAGCTGAATACAGTTAGCCTACTTGATTTTTGTATTCTGATTACGTAACGCCGTTACATATATTCCGTTACAACCCAACCCTGCTTCTAGGCTACTGTCCCGCAGCTCCTGCCTCTCTGTTGGACTCTGTCGCAGCGGCTGCTGTGGTGCGGAGTGCACAAAGCAGACTCTTCACAAGAAGGATCACTTCTTCTTCTTCTTCAAGGAAGGGAAGGTTTCGCAGTACGCAGTCTACTGTCCCGCAGCTGCTGCCTCTCTGTTGAACTCCGGTACTGCACCTTACTCACAAGACGTTGTAAAAAAAAAAAATGGGTGGGGGGCGAACGCAGTAACCACTCCGCCAACGCCACAGTCACCCCCGTCTGCGGGCCGGATGAGAATGTCTGGCGGGCCGGATGTGGCCCGCGGGCCGCCAGTTGGTGGTCACTGCTCTACAGCATTCATCTCAAAGCCAAGTCCCTCACTCTGCAGCCAGGTAATAAGTATATCCTGTTATCTAGATGGCTGGTCCACCCTGTCAGAGACTTCATGGCTCATTATACCATAATGACCAGAGAGGCTGTCCAACAACATCCTCTGGGACCCAAAGCATGCTCTGAACAGAGAATCTGAACTGCTACCATCTGATGGAGATTGAATAAAGTCAGCCTGACGCATCCTTTGTGCTCCAGTCCGTCCTCTCCGTGAACACAGAGCTGGATCCAGATCAGATGCACGCTGAAGGCTCTTTGAGCAGCTCTCACTGATCCTGCGGTTACGTTAAATGTTCGTAACCGCAGTGTATTCAAGAAGCATTTTAGACTTGATCTGACCATTGAAGTGTTATGGTGTCGTATTGACTCTAATCTGAACGTGTTCACAGTCCAGGTATTTCTGGCTCAAAATGACTCAGCTCCGCGGACACTGAGCTCCAGACTCTGAGGGCAGCGGTCCAGGTGCCGAATGAGAGCAACAGAACATCCTTTCATCTCCCAGTTCTCAGACATATCATAGTCATCAGTAATGATCATCTGGTTCTTCTCTAAGCAGCACAAGTTTACTCTCTCCATTAAGGGTTTGTTATACTATACAAATGTTTTGGTTCCACTTTATATTAAGGTACACATATTCAACATCAACTAGTTGTTATTATAAAACACGTAATCCCTTATTCGGCATGACCATATTCTACAAGTAATCAGCCATTAGTTGTGAGTTTTTCCTCAACAACCCTCTAATTAGCGCTTATGTATTGTAAGTAAGGACGTTGTTGTAAATGAGTTTTGGTCTTAATATGCTCTGCTCAATACGGGCCTAATAAGGCAGCATTAGTTGTCAGCACAACAGAGGACAGGCGAGCAGCATGCATGTTAATTAAGAACTAGTTGATGGTGAATATGTGTACCTGAATGTAAAGTGTTACCAACATTTCATTTCATTTAGTGAAATCCTTTGCGTTGTGACTTACTTGGCACCCTGTTGATGGCTTTGAGAGGCCGCAGCACCCTCACTGTCCTGATGGCGGTGAAGTTCAGGTTCTGCAGGTCCAACGAGTACTCGATCATCCTGGAAATACACAAAGCATGCAGAACAACTGGTTAAAAAGATATATTGAGACTTTAATGTGTACGATGGGATGTGAATGATATCATGCATCTACCATCCTTAGACCTTTTAAAGTCTCAAGTCTCTTTTCAGTCTTTCAAGTCTCGTTTTTCCTTCACAGGGTTTAGTATACAGATTCATGGCAGCCCAAACAAACCATAATAATTGGACTTGTGTTTGTTTAAAATGAACTAAAGACATGTTCATAAAAGCACCCTGAGGGGTATCGAATGGAATATCATCACAGAGGAGCGACATCTGAACCGGTTGTGTTGGTTCCTCCATCTTTGTTCCCAATAATAAGATTAAACACACACACACACACACACAAACACACACACACACACACACACACACACACACACACACACCGCTGAGCAGCCGGCGTCCTGCTGTGCCTAATATGAATTAATGAGCTGTTCTTTGTGTGCCGAGGAAAGCAGGACACTCAAAGAAACTGAATCAAACGCCGTGAGACAAAAACATGGATTAGTTTGCAGAAGATCATTAGACGTATGATGTGTGTAGGTGCAGATTACCCATGATGCATTGGCTTTAAAAACAAGGTGTTCTTAGTTGTATGAAGATGTCAAAGTACAGGTAGGTACAGTAGACTTCCTGCATGCCGTAAATCTACTTAAACCTTTTAGCAGATGCCGCAAAAGCATGAAAGTGTCTAAACCTGCACCCTGCGAGATGAAAGCAGAGGCAGCAGGGATTACACACTACACAAGCTTGAAGTAAAAGCAGCTGTGGTGTCGAGCAGGCAGAGAAGGGAAGCAGGGAGTCATTATTTTTGCTATTTGACCCATTTTCTGACAAATCCTCAACGGGGGAACTTTGCTCCGAGGATGGTAAAAAAAAGAGAGACGAGGAAAAAAGAGGGGGGGGTGACAGGAGACGGAGAAAGCGTGACACGAGGAAGCGTAGATCAGAAACCAACGGGATGATTAAGTGCAATATAACGATGGCAATACAGCGAGATTGAGAGGGGAGATGGAGGGTTTCATCAAGTGTCGGAGATAATTACAGCCACGCAGAGACAGAGAGCAATATGCAGATACCTGAGGAGACGAGAGAAAGTTGTGAAGACATGAAGCAAGTTTGTTATTCTACTCCAGCTCTCCTTAATAAAAGCTCATTTCAGTAAGAGGTTGGAGAGCCTACCTACCAGGTGATTTTTCTTTTAAACCCCCAGCCAATTATTCCCCATCGACCTTTCGACCTACGCATCTGGAGAGGAGTCTTCAGAAGACGTTTTCGACAGCAAAATAAGAGTGAAATAGACAGTAATATAGAACATCCTCCAATTTCCTGCTGTTCCACGAGGAGTTTCAGTTAGAAAGGGGATCCAGCGAGGTTTCAGGGAGAGGAGACGTGGAGCAGCTACGTTAGGTTGTCACTCTTAAGACATAGAGAAATACCTGTTGAAGATCTGCCAGGAGAGGAGATACAAAGGCACTGCCAACAGCTAAGAATACTCGATTCTAATTGGTCAATTTGGATATTCTAGAGGTCTGCTATTTTCCGTTGCTACGGAGAATGCTCTGACCGAAGGAACTCTGTGCAGTCAAATCAATCTGCAGTCTGGTTAATTACCATCAGCTGTTTAAATCCATCAGAAAACACCATGAGAAAACTAAAGAAACTTCTAAACATTAAAGCACGGAGACATGTCAAACCACAAAAAGTCCAATATGAAACCTGAGAAGGAGCAGAATATGGCCCCTTTAAAAGGAATTTCGTGTCGATGCATGTTGGTCTTTTGTCGACACATATGCATTTGAAACTGAGCTTCTAACGTTGCTAATATGACTTTTAACAAGTTTACACACACCCCAAAACAGGGCCAAATTACTTGAGAATGAAAGAGGACTAAATCTCAGAGTGAGCTCACTGGTACTGTAACTGTTCTACAGGTGTGTAGTTCATTGACAGACTCACAAACACTCATGCAACACACCCACACACACACACAGCTGTTAGGAGAGTCTATTATACACACCAGCACACTAACACACACACACACACACACACACACACACACACACACACACACACACACACACACACACACACACACACACACACACACACACAGACACACACAATAATCTTTAACCATGCATGCATACTTGCCAACCTTGAGACCTCAGAAATCGGGATCATTTCAAAACCGCGGGGGGGGGGGGGGTGGGGGGCTGCTAGTGGTTCGCCGGAGTGTATTATATTAACATTAACATGCTTATTGTAGTTGTTAAGTGCACTGCCTTGCGGCCTGTAGCACCATCCTTGATGGAGCATGTGTGGGCTGGACCAGGAAAGGAGTGAGCAGAGGGTCGAGTTGTCGATTCTTGTTCTGTGACTCTCTGCCTCACCCTCTCAGACTTTCAGTTGCGCACGCTACTAAAGGGACGCGCTACCATGGAAACCAAACAAACTCCCGCGAAAATCGGGAGGGTTGGCAAGTATGCACGCATGGCATCCATGAAAAGTTTCAGTCTGGCTTCAAACCCATGCACAGTACTGAAACAGCCCTTTTAAGAGTTTTAAATGACCTGCTCCTAGCCGCCGACTCAGGCAACACAGCTGTCCTGGTGCTGTTGGACCTGACAGCTGCCTTTGACACTGTGGACCATAGCATCCTGTTGTCACGGCTTGAACAGTCCGCTGGCATCACAGGCTCTGCCCTTGCATGGTTCAGGTCCTACCTGACAGACCGTAGCTTCGCTGTGCAGCTAGGTGCCTTCTCCTCTGCCAAAGCCCCTCTTACCTGTGGGGTTCCCCAAGGCTCGATTCTGGGCCCCATCCTTTTTCTACTGTACATACTGCCCCTAGGTTCAATTCTCACTAAACATAACATCCCCTTCCATTGTTACGCTGACGATGTACAGATCAATCTGCCACTCAATCAAAATGCCAACTCACTACAGCAGTTGATGGACTGCTTAACAGAGATCAAATCCTGGCTGAGCCAAAACTTCCTCACCCTCAACGAGAGCAAGACCGAGGTCATCTATTTTGGACCCCGACCTCCAGCATCTCCCTCAATAAAAACATCCTCCCCTCTGTCATGAACCTTGGAGTGACCTTCAATAGCGCCTTTAAAGGTGATAAGCAGGATAGCACCGTAGTCAAGACCTGCTTTTTTAAAATACAACTATTGGCTAAGACCAAGTCGTGTTTATCTTTTAAAGACCTAGAAAGGGTTATTAACGCCTTTGTTACCTCGAGATTGGATTACTGCAATGCTCTGTATGTGGGTATGGACCGGACCTCAATTAGACGCCTCCAGCTAGTTCAGAATGCAGCTGCACGTCTTCTCACTGGCCACAAAAAGCGTAACCACATCACCCCAATTCTGGCCTCATTGCACTGGCTTCCAGTTCGGTTCAGAATATATTTTAAACTCCTTTTATTTGTTTTTAAAGCACTAAATGGGCTGGCTCCTGCCTATGTAGCTGAACTCCTGCAGCGCTACACCCCAGGCAGAGCCTTAAGATCGGCTGATCAGCTGCTGCTGGTAGTGCCTAAGACCAGGCTCAAAACCTGAGGGCATCGAGCCTTCGCAGCAGCTGGCCCCAGGCTCTGGAACACTTTGCCCCTCCATGTGAGGTCGGCCCAGACCCTAGGGGTTTTTAAATCCACACTTAAGACACACTTCTTCTCCCTGGCCTTTTTGTCAGAGCGGAGCACGACTCCTGACTTTTCCCTGTGTTTTTAAGTGATTGTAGTATTTATTACATGTACAGCACTTTGGCCACTTTTGACACACACACACACACACACACATACACACTGCTGTTAGGACAGTCTATTATACACACCAGCACACTAACACACACACACACACACACACACACACACACACACACACACACACACACACACATACACACACACAAAACTAACCCTGATACACCATAATTGAACACACTGAACTGATATACAGATAGATAACCTCAGTTTCACCTACATACAAGTTATCTCTCACACACACACACACACACACACACACACACACACACACACACACACACACACACACACACACACACACACACACACACACACACACACACACACACACACACACACACACACACACACACACACACACACCAGATAAAATGCTCCGGGCAGACTCCTGGCTCTCACAAAGCAAAGTGTCAAATCAGAGTGCAGAGGCTACACACAAACACAACTGCACACACACTTTCTGTCTTCCTCACAATTATACACACTTACATCCCCAACTCACTCTTGTTGTGTGTGTGTGTGTGTGTGTGTGTGTGTGTGTGTGTGTGTGTGTGTATGTTTGAGTTAGGACTGCTCTCTATTCAAACAGATTACTTTTGTTCCACAGAGAGGTTTTTTAACATCCTTTTGGTCTGTTTTTGTCTCATCGCTCTCTCCTCTGGGAGCTGCTCCGTCTCCACCGTTTATTTGATCCTAAAAAGCACAAGTTGGTGAATATTCTCTCAGGAACCATTACAAGGGAACATTAGAGGAGGTGTTCTCCAGGTTTTTAGGGAGAGCTTTGAATGTTGGAGATAATCTAAGGCTTTGAAACGCTGTACTGGACTCATGGGTACATCTGAGTGAAAACGTCCATTTAGAAAGCCCTTAATTATATGTTTTGTAATGTTGTTGATCTGTACAAACATTTTACGATGGCTCATACTCAAACAGAAAAGGAAATTGGAAGTTTTACTCATTGAAAGTCAAGTTATGTTTTCTCTTATCAGTTACTTTACACTTAAGAATCCTGAAGACACCCTATCCGTTTTTAAGAGTGCGCTTAAGACCTTCCTTTTTGATAAAGCTTATAGTTAGGGCTGATTAGATTCAGCCCCTAGTTTTGCTGATATAGGCTTAGTTTGTCGGGGGACATCTTACTTCTTCCTTCTCTCTGTCTGTACCTGTGTACCCTCATGTTCCGATTAACCCAGCTTCCCCAAATGTCTTTCTTTTTGGTGTCTATATACGCCGGGATCCGGAGTCATGGATGATCCTGCGGTCCTGTGTCCTGCATCGTGAGCCCTGGATCTTGAGTCGTGGCTGTGGTCCTGGATCATAGGCCCTGGATGGATATCCTCGTGGATTCATCTTCTTATTATACACACATGCATTTCCAAACATTTGGACTGCCTATGTTGCAAATGTATTATCTTTTCAATTTACACACGGCATCTATTGCACGTCTGTCCGTCCTGGGAGAGGGATCCCTCCTCTGTTGCTCTCCCTGAGGTTTCTCCCATGTTCCCTTTAAACTGTGGGTTTTCTCAGGAAGTGTTTCCTTGTACGATGGTCTAAGGTCAGAGGGTCTAAGGACAGAGGGTCTAAGGACAGAGGGTCTAAGGACAGAGGGTCTAAGGTCAGAGGGTCTAAGGACAGAGGGTCTAAGGACAGAGGGTCTATGGACAGAGGGTCTAAGGACAGATGGTCTAAGGACAGAGGGTCTAAGGTCAGAGGGTCTAAGGACAGAGGGTCTAAGGACAGAGGGTCTAAGGACAGATGGTCTAAGGACAGATGGTCTAAGGACAGAGGGTCTAAGGTCAGAGGGTCTAAGGACAGAGGGTCTATGGACAGAGGGTCTAAGGACAGATGGTCTAAGGACAGAGGGTCTAAGGTCAGAGGGTCTAAGGACAGAGGGTCTAAGGACAGAGGGTCTAAGGACATAGGGTCTAACGACAGAGGGTGTGGTATTGTCATACTGATATTCTGTACAAACTGTGAAGTCCACTGAAACAAATGTAACATTTGTGATATTGGGCTATATAAATAAACATTGATTGATTGATTGATTGATTGATTGACGGACACCCAAGAGTTTCACCTGAAAGTTAGAAATCGGACATAGATGATGTGTCCCCATTAGTACTCTCAAGTTTTAAAGGCTTTTTTGTTGAATGCACAGAAGACACAGCGTAGTTGTTGGATATGAAAATCTGAAGTCCGCTCCAATAATGAATGCATACAATATAAGAAAGACAAAAGAAAAAAGACATAACATAGTGCAAGTTAACTGCAATGAATTGTTATTATTATTATTATGATGAGGTGGAGAGAGCACATAAGAAGAGACGCACATAGAACGTTGCTTAAACCCTGTTTTCTTTTAACCGAGGATTGCATTTAACATTTTTCATTCAGATACTTATTCCTGCATTTCTTTAGCGCTTTTTCAAGTGCTCAAAGCGCTTTACATTAATTATATGTAAGTCGCTTTGGATAAAAGTGTCTAACAACTAACACGTAATGTAATGCCTGTGTTTATAAAGAATAGAAGGAGACTAAGATGAAGAAATGACCGCTTATTGTAATAATATATATATAATGTGCAACCTGAATAAATGCATGTATGCAAGTGTTGATGATGGATCAATTATAATTTTCCATCTAAATTTCAATCAAAGTTACATCGAGTGATTAATATGTTGGTCATGGTGCAGCGATCTTCACATCAGTCAATGTCAAACCCTCCATCGTCAGAGTCAGCTATAAACAATGTGTGTCGTGAAACAACCAAAGGATGAATGAGAGAAATCAGAAACTCATTATATTGGGTAATTAATTAATTGTTTAACCATAGTTAATGTGGTGCATGTCATGTGACAGAAGCATGTGCCATGATTGGCTCCGGTTACTGTCTCTTTTAGTGTGTATTTGGCTACATCATTACATTTCAATTCAAATTCAAAATATCTTTATTGGCATTACCATTTCAAAAACACAGTATTGCCAAAGAAATGTGTTAGCATGCTAGCATTTGTTAATTTGAAGTAAGACAACGTGCAGCAGAGGTTGATGGGTTTCAGTTTTGCTGGTGTTTATTCATTAAAGGAGACCTATCATGCTATATTTCAATAATATATTGTAGGGCCATACCTATATAAGGTATATTTATACGTTTTCTTTTTCAAAATACCAAATAGATCATATATTTTAGCCATGCCTCATTTCGCTCTATTTTCCTCTCCTCCACCCTGTCTTTGCATGCGCTGCAGCTGACCACGCCCCCTTGCAAAGGAGGGGGCCGAGTTACGAGCCTCATGTTACCATGCTGTTACCATGCTGTTACCATGCTGTTACCATGCTGTTACGATGCTGTTACCATGCTGTTACCATGCTGTTACCATGCGGTTACCATGCTGTTACCATGCTGTTACCATGCTGTTACCATGCGGTTACCATGCTGTTACTACTCTTTTACCATGCTGTTACCATGCTGTTACCATGCTGTTACCATGCTGTTACCATGCTGTTACCATGCTGTTACCATGCTGTTACCACTCTTTTACCATGCTGTTACCATGCTGTTACCACTCTGTTACCATGCTGTTACCATGCGGTTACCATGCTGTTACCATGCTGTTACCATGCTGTTACCATGCTGTCACCATGCGGTCACCATGCTGTTACCATGCTGTTACCATGCTGTTACCATGCTGTTACCATGCTGTTACCATGCCACAGCAACCTCTCATTCCCCTGATTGGTGGAGAGTTGGCCATATAGGCGGAGCTCCTCGTCACTGTCGTCAGACTATTTTCAAATCTGTATCAGATCTGTTGCAGCCCCGTTTTTAGAGATTTGGGTTTGGAGGAAAAGAGAGAGGGTTGTGTTTTCTGACACTTGGTGAGTTCCCTGACACACCGGGGACACGTTTAAAAGACGTACACAAGTGCATTTTGCATGATAGGTCCCCTTGAAGGAAAGTGTTGCACAAACTCAAAGATTGACCGAACAAAGGTACTAATTGAATGTGAGTTATTGAGAAACATACTGTATCTGCACCAAATTGAAAGGCAATCCATCCATTAGCTGTATTTGGAATATCAATCAGAAACATAACCTCATCATGTGGAACCGCTTTAATTGAAACATCAGCTGTTTTCCCTAAAGAACATGAACATCTACCATAAAGCAATCCATCCAATAAGTGATTAGATATTTCTGACTCATCATCAATAAAGTGACGAGGCTAGCATGGCTAACTACAATTTGCTCGCCTCGGTTGTATGCCACTACAAACCAGTCAAGTTACAGTTTGTCTGTCCATTTGTGAGAAATCGTCACCCTAAGCATGATAACTCAGTGCGATATTGACTTTTGTCTCCCAAATTTGAATCACCTCATCCTTGATTCCATGTTAACGTTGGTGATACATTTAAAGAAATTACCTCTAGGCCTTCCCGAGATATTGAGTTCCGAACATCTGGAAAATAGTAGAGAAAACCCGAAATAAAAGGCCCTATTGTTGTTGGCACAGTGGCATAGATCCACAGTTAACGACTGCAATATAGTTGCTAATTACTTAAGTTGGTAAATATTACAGTCATAAATCCTATCTGTGACACATACATGCAGCTTTAGGCAAATCCAGCTGTGCGGTGGCCTGAAAGGGAACACATATGTAAATGACCAGAGAGCGCTAAATGCTCAGGCAGAACTCCGTGTGGAGAAGATGGCATTAATTATTAAAAGGAGATTAATGGATGCAGCAGATATTCTTTCCCAGAAGTGGTTTGCAAGTCAGAGAAGATAAAAGCCGCCCCTCACACACACACACACACACACACACACACACACACACACACACACACACACACACACACACACACACACACACTCATTTACAGCAGTTCTGACGCACTTGTTTCCCTCTCTTCCTTTTCCCTTATGTCCTCCACTTTATTTTCCACCTCACAAACCCACTCTTAAATCTCCTCCTTTATTGCTTTAATTCCATCTATTCCCCTATTTTTCTTCTTTTACATCTTCTTAATTCCTTCCCTATTAGTTGTGTCCTATGTGTGTGTGTGTGTGTGTGTGTGTGTGTGTTCTCTCTTTGTGTATATTTTCAATTCTCACAATCCTGCAGAGTGGTGTGTGGCGTCAAAGCCCTAATGAGCTACTGTTACACCTCCAGCAGGGGACAGACCCTCAAACACATGTCGCTGTGCGTGCATGTGTGCGTGTGTGTGTGTGTGTGTGTGTGTGTGTGTGTGTGTAGACATGTGAATATCTTGTCAGAGATGAAAGCCATCTGTCTGCTGAAGATGTTTTGGTCACATCATCTGTCCATCTCTCCACATGTTCTGCACCGACTCAACATGTCATATATCAGACTGTATCTGTCACAGTCTGCTTTCTCACTCACCTATTTTCTGCATTAACATTCCTTAGTCACCTGGTAGTCACACCCTGTCTCTCTCTCACTCTGTTACACCCATCAGCTCCATTAGTATTTAGGCCCACTTCACCTTCACCTCAGTGCCAGATCGTACTTCGCAGCATGCTTGTCTTTCCCGCACTACTCCTCAGATTGCTCTCCCGGTTTCGACCCTGCCTGTCCCTGACCAGCCTGCCTCGCCTGCTCCCTGACCCGTTCTGTGCCTACGACTCCCGTCCTGCTGTCTCCTGGAACCCTCGCCTGTCCCCGACCAGCCCTTTGCCTACTATCTGCCGTGTGGTCTCCTACCAGCCTATAGACTCTAATAAAGCTGGTTACCGACTATCTCTGGTTTCCCGTGTTCTGCATTTTGGTCCTCAGCTCGTTTGTGACAGTATCTGCGTTACATGTTCATTAAGATGGGAGAAATCTACAGCAGGATAGTAAAGGGTTACGTTAGACTGAGGATACCCTGAGAACTGGACTGTGTTGAGAAGTCCCACTGGTAGAAATGATTGATTTTAAGCAGTAAATGAAATGATAAATGATGAAAGTAAAAGCCAGCGATTGGTGCTTCTCAGCATTCACACCAAACAAAGAGAGAGAGGGCTTCACCTGCCCTGCATGTCAAAGTGAGGTTTAGCCATGAACAGATCTGCCTTCTGTAAAAACACGTCCATCTTAAAAACTTAACGATTATGACTCTTAAAGACGAAGACAGCAGCTGTTAATATCTGCCTGGTGGGAACCGAGGCCTATACTTAAATTATGAAATAAACATTATAATATCAAAATGTGCACAGATTTGAAGGGAAAAGAACAGAAGAATCTATGTTTTTATTATTATGTAGAAATTCAAAAGGTATACCAAACAATGAACCAGGTTAATATGATAGGAGGGAGGATCGGTCAAAGGACTGGACCAGGTTTCCAAGAATACTTCACCTCCAAAATTAGCCTTTCTGCATTCATAACTCATCTCGTGTTACTTCGAAGTTTTAAATAATGCCTCCACGGTTAACGAATAATGAAAAACAGTAATGAATTGAAGTGTACGAGGGCTACGTCTTCGATATGATCTGTTCTGTCGGACAGACAAAGCCAAAAACAAAGTACTCCTTGATGTTGTAGTGACGTCAACACACTTTCTGAAAATATGAGATATTTTCAACTCGAAGCGTTCAGAGCGGCCTCACAAAAGCAAACAGACTTTGTTTTTCTCAGATAACTCCACAGTGAACGGATGAGGACAAAAAGTCATGTTTAATTGAAGAAAATAGGGGACGTCTTTGTTCGGTTAGTTTCCATCTGAAAGACACGGACACAACTAAGCTTCTTCTCTGTTTCCTACAACGTCTCAAGCCCTCAGAAAATTCGAACTATTTTCAACTCGAAGCACAACGACGGAGTATGTTAGAGCCTGACGTCTGTAGTCAACACACTATAAAAGACTACAATTCCCACGGCGCCTCGTCTAAAGTGACAGAGACGGGCAACCTGCTAGAAAGACACCATCTAGGAACAGTTTTTAACCGTTCAAATACCCTTTAAGTTATTAAGTTATATAAGCCTTATCAAGAAGAAAGTTGTTTGTTGTTTTATTCAAGTTTTGCTTATTTGTTTTGAATATTGTAAAGGTCTCTTTTCTTTGTTGCACATGTAAAAGTGTGTTATTTTATGTTTGAGCAAACACATCGCTTAATACCATGCAAATCATCGGAAGCCAAGCAAATCTTCAAACTGTAAGTAACTCAAATATAAAGGGAGAAAACGAGTTAAGGCGTCTCGTGGCTTAGTAGATGAACAAGGAAGGAAGCCACGACAGAGTAAGCTTTCAGAAATAGACGCTTGATTGCTTTATTAGAACCCCAAATAGAACAAATATGCTGTGCTCAGAAAAGACACTCAGGGACTTGGAGTGTATGGATCTAGTATTTAAACAGATATGTAACAGTACTGTATCCCAGTAATCCTAAATCCTACAGAAACGATATAAGCCTTGCATCGTGCGTGTGAGCTCATGTATTGACACTCTTGCTACCAGACGCCATATTGCTGCAGCGTGCTTTGTGAATATGTGACTCCGTATGATGTGGATCCATGAAGGTGTCATGCTTTGGCATCAAGCTGCAGTTCTGTGTGTCTCATACTGTCAGTGTGGTTTCTCATGTTCTGCCAATGCAAGCTATCATGTGCCATATACATATGTATAAACATGTACACTGTGTGATAACATTATACCATGTCTTATGAATGGCAATGTCTGCTATCAGGATGAAACGTGTTAAGCTTACAGTATGTTTAACTCACTTCAGAATCATAATGAGGTTTATTGCCAATATAGGTTTACACATACAAGGGATTTGCCTAACCCTAACCCTAACCCTAACTCTAACATACAAAAGAACAACGAGAATATGGTAACACATGTGCAGACAATCCACATTTAAATAAGTGGTGTTTTAAAAAGAGGTAGCATTGAAGAGAAATGTGGAAAAACATAAAAATAATCTACAAGATGTTATACTTTTTAAACTGTCTCTCTTTCTCTCTTATTTGAACTGATCCAACACTGGAGTTTTATTGAGCTCTGAGTTTTCTGCAGTCTCATCACTGGAACTGAATTGCCCAGTTTGATCAGCTGTCCTCTCGGCAGATGACAAAGCACCTTTTAAACGTACTGTACTGTTATTATCGATAAACCGTTAGCAAACACTCGGGTGCATCAGGGGTTTCATGAGACATCAATACAAGACAACAAATCACCTCCTCTTTTGAGCATTATCCTCTCTCCAGACTTACTGAGGAATGACTGGAAGATGGAGAGCCTGATTCAGCACCTTACTCTTAAACTCTGACAGGATTGTTTATCCACTGAGGTAGCAGCGTATGCTATGAGCATTTAAGTGCAATTTAAGTGTCAACGCTCGAACAATCAGATGCAAACCATTTAATCTATCAAGATAATTGCACCCTGGTTCAATAACTGGAGAGTTCATTGATTTTGCCAATAGGAGATGTCAGGCATATTCAATCAGAAAGACACCCTCGAAGTAAAGGCAGCAGGTGAAGGCGAACACTTGAGAAATCAAACGGTAAAGAATGTGCTTTGGTTCAGAACCACACGCAGACAGAGCCTTAGGAAGAGTTTTCTTTTGGGCAGTCGCATCAACCGTTTATCACTTTCATCTCATCAATCGCAGCAGTAACAGATTTATTGTTTTTGTTGGAGTGGCTTCTTGAAAACCAACTGTTTAGCGACCAGCTAGCGACCGTTAGCTATTTAGCTAGTGAACATTGGCTAGTTATCTAACAAGCTGGCTAGCAACAGTATCTATCCATCCATCCTCTCTATCAATCAATATATCCATCCATCTATCTCTCTATCTATCTATCCATCCATCCATCCATCTATCTAACGTTCTCTATTTATCAACCTCCTTAACTAGCTTACATTAGCTATCAATCTAACAAGCTAGCTAGCGAATGTTAGCTATCTAGCTAGCCACCATTAAATTGGTAGCTCTTGATTCTAAGGATTTTTACAAAAAAACTGTTCATTTAAAAGCTTGAAAACAGTTCCTTTGGCGAGTAAAGGTTGGTGAAGCTAGGGACGCTTTGTAAAGTAATGGCAATGAAATTGATCGATGATGATACTTCAACATAATGATTTCGAGCACTTTGTAAATCACAAATCACAATGGAATATTTATTTTTAAGTCAACGAAGAAAATTATAACTTCCAGACAATATTTCACAAAACTATATGAATTTGTTTTCTGTCAAACGAGGGGGAGGACATTGGATATAGTTCTGCAGATCATATATGATCACCATCTGCTCTCCTTATATCTACACTATAAGGTTTGGCAGCTCAGAGTGTGAGGGGGGACAGCTAATACACTTAAAGCATATGTTAGATTTAAGGAGGAGCGCAAATTAACAGTGTTTGAAAGTAAGCACGAGAGCACGGAGAGAAACAGATGGCACAGATATCACAATATCAAAGAGTAACACATCCAGAGATGAATTGTAGCCTTTGCTGACCATTTAAATGCACCGACACATATACAACCCTACAGGAAACACTGTTTTCCTCCAACAGCAGAATCTGGCCTCACAACAGGAAGCAGGACAAATGTTGCTGCATTCAGAGCATGAATACATTAGTTTTATTATTCTCATTTTGAATCGTGTAATGAGATCTGAGGTAAAAGCTGCCTAAGGGGAAACACTCCCTTGTCTCACGTTATGACTGCATAACACATGTCTTGTTAGGCCTGGCTTGAATAAAATCATCTGTGGATCTCAGGATCATTTGCCTCCGTGGTGAATCTCTCAGCAGCTCAACGCTCATCAGGAGCCAATCAAACAACAGCATCTACAGCTGGAACAATGGTGGCAAGCAGCAGCAAGCAGTTAGCCAGAGGTGGGAAGTAGTGGAGTACAAATACTTCGTTACTCTACTTAAGTACATTTTTCTGGTATCAGTACTTTACTCCACTACTTATTTTTCTGACGACTTTTTACTTTTACTTTACATTTTGAACACAAATACCTGTACTTTCTACTTCTTACATGTTGAACTCAAATACCTGTACTTTCTACTTCTTACATGTTGAACTCAAATACCTATACTTTCTACTTCTTACATGTTGAACTCAAATACCTGTACTTTCTACTTCTTACATGTTGAACTCAAATACCTATACTTTCTACTTCTTACATGTTGAACTCAAATACCTGTACTTTCTACTTCTTACATGTTGAACACAAATACCTGTACTTTCTACTTCTTACATGTTGAACTCAAATACCTGTACTTTCTACTTCTCACATGTTGACACTCAAATACCTGTCCTTTATACTTTCTTACATGTTGAACTACAAATACCTGTACTTTTCTACTTCTCACATGTTGAACCCAAATACCTGTACTTTCACTTCTTACATGTTTGAACTCCAATACCTGTACTTTCTGACTTCGTACATGTTGAACCAAATACCTGTACTTTCTACTTCTTACATGGTTGAACACAAATACCTGTACTTTCTACTTCTTACATTTGAACCAATATACCTGTATTGCTACTTCCTTGAACCCAAATACCTGTACTTTCTACTTCTTACATGTTGAACTCAAATACCTGTACTTTTCTACTTCTCACATGTTGAACTCAAATACCTGTACTTTTACTTCTTACATGTTGAACCCAAATACCTGTACTTTCTACTTTTACATGTTGAACCCAAATACCTGTACTTTCTACTTCTCTCATTTTCCAAACAGCTGGTTCCTTTAGTATGAATGTGTGTTTGATGCGTGATCATTATTCTTTAGAGTCATTGCGTGCCTATTGATTTGAACACGATCCGTGTATCCATCATTTCCTGGTCTTCTCTAAAGAAGAGGGACCAATGGAAACGTTGTCATGTTGCCGTTGTTCAGCATGGAAACATTCATTAGCTAACAATGACATTATTGTTCTATTGATATAAAGGGAGGTCAGGTACTCTTTAAAGCAGCTGCTAGTTATGGGTACTTTTTACTGAAGTACATTTCAAAGCCTCTTTACTTTAACTTGAGTAAAGAAGTTTAGTCAGTACTTCTACTTCCACCAGAGTATTTTAAAACACGAGTATCTGTACTTCTACTTGAGTAAAGGATGTGTGTACTTTTGCCCTCTCTGCAGATTGCACATTGAACAGTGCTGCTAACAACCCTTAGAGCAACAGTCTGAGCAGCAGAGGACACAATCTGACAAAGGGTGTGATATATTCAGGGGGTAAAATATGTAAATTTATGAGCCCTGACATTTCTCTATTCATACCCCTTGATGTCCCGTCTGCGTTATATTGCTGGTGTTTCTCACCCATGCTCCCTCAACACATCAGTGTCTCTACCTGCTCTGTGCTGGGTGTTGGAGGCAGATAGGGAGGGAGGAGGAGCTCAGAGGAGGAATGGATCCTGAGAGGAGGTGAAGCTGGGTCTCACTGATAGCCTCTGCACAACTACCCCAGACGACAGAATGTCACACACACAAGCTTTAATATACATTATTCACACACAAGCATGCAATACAAGGTTCCAGGTATTCAGACATTCCTGAAGCAGAGGGTTACAAGTGAGAATCCATGTTTGTTCAATTGAAATGGAGAGGGGAAACTTGGGCTTCAACAACTGCAACTCCGTAAACTTAAACAACTACATACTTCTTAGGAATCACAAGTGTTTGCTAGCGGTTGGTATTTTAACGTTTTAATGTGAAATGGGCGATTGATGCACCAAAACTACCCGGTTAGGTTTAGGCACAAGTACTTCCTTAGAAAAAGATCATGGTTTTGGTAATGACAAATAAATATGTGAAGCCTTTGACACAAATATGTGAGGTTACGATAAATAACATTGACTTTTGGTTTCACAAAGGAAAAAAAGACTCCTGTGTTGGTAAGACACATCTTTCTTACCTTCCACCCACCCAATGCAGAATGTGTCACTCATATTTGACCTCCTTCTAGGGTTTTAAACACTGTAAGCTAAATGTGACATGAAATCGCAAAACAATGTTTGTGTAATAGAAATTGGAGAAAGATGGGAAAAGGCTTCAAAAGGAGGAGACAGCTAAGTCTAGATTTAACAAGTCCTTCAACAGCTGCAAGTCCTTTAATTAAAACAACAACAGAGGGTGTTTGTTCTAACCGTCTTCTACGAATCACATGAGCGTTTGCTGACGGTTGCTGTTTTAAGAAATGTTTTTGAGTGGTTCTTTATTGACACAACAAAACTACTCCGTGCGGTTTAGGCAACACAAGTACTTACTTAGGAAGATATCCTTTAGTAGTAACAAATAGACTTTGTGGATCTTTATCTTACCTCACTTGTCTCTTTAAGGGTTTGACACACTGGGAGGAGCGTGATGAAAGCAACACACACATGTTAAATACTCGTCTGAGAATTTTTTAGGTCATGGGCTTTTATTGTACTTGATAAAACGGAGAGGGAGTGGATCTAGTTTTCTAGTTGTCGAGGTTGAAAGGTGTCATGAATAAAGTGTGCTGTCCATGGGGACTCAGTGTTGTTGTTGTATAATCCTCAAAGCCATAAGTGCAATGTAACAAACTTCACACAACGTGATTGGCTGATGCATTTTTTCAATGTGCAAAAGCTATGAAAAATCTGTTCCAAAAACAGCATTTTCACGATTAAAGAAATATATGTATTGAAGTCCAAATGACTGCACAAAACTACACTTGTATGGAAAGGCCTTCTTTGCTCTTCATAACCATACTCTGTAGATATTGTTAATGATGTAAACAAAGATATCGGTCGTAATAGCCTTCTTGTAAAAATACCATTCGAGGTCTTTCTTGCAGTTCTTCAAAAGTTAAAGTCTCTAGATCTTAGCTAAGATGTCTATAAACTGCTTATTTTTTAAGATAGCTGGCCACTGGAGAGTCATTTTTGTTCATGCATTTAATTGACTCTATGTTATGTCCAGTTCTACATTAATCCAAACTTAGACATCCCTTTATCCCAGTGCAATTTCCATGAAGTTTCTACAACTAAACCTTCAATCTGCAGGCAAGGCATTTGTCCTAATGCTGAGCAATGGCAGGTGTCAGCAGTAAATCACTGAAGGCGAACTGCAGCCTTCTCTTGGTTAACCTTTCCTTTCTTTCCCTCGCAGTCCACTCTGCTGAAGGGGAACACATCGGCACAGCTCCAACAAATTAGAATCAGGGTCACTCTTGGAAGTAACTTCATTACAGAGCAGCTGAACATATAATCACCATGCTGTAGATCTGAATACAGAGAGACAGTCATCATACGGTGCCGGTTTGGAGGAGATAACAGGAGCTTTATCTCAGCCGTAAGAAAAGTATGAGGATGAATAAGGAGACGTGAAAGTCAGGGTTAGACGTTAAGTCATGTGACCGTGCTGTAGTTCCTTTATAGCCCAACATTAGCCACCTTTAGCTTAGCGGTGGTGGCGTGAAGTCATGTGACCGTGCTGTAGTTCCTTTATAGCCCAACATTAGCCTCCTTTAGCTTAGCGGTGGTGACGTGAAGTCATGTGACCGTGCTGTAGTTCCTTTATAGCCCAACATTAGCCACCTTTAGTTTAGCGGTGGTGACGTGAAGTCATGTGACCGTGCTGTAGTTCCTTTATAGCCCAACATTAGCCTCCTTTAGCTTAGCGGTGGTGACGTGAAGTCATGTGACCGTGCTGTAGTTCCTTTATAGCCCAACATTAGCCACCTTTAGCTTAGCGGTGGTGATGTGAAGTCATGTGACCGTGCTGTAGTTCCTTTATAGCCCAACATTAGCCACCTTTAGCTTAGCGGTGGTGACGTGAAGTGATGTGACCGTGCTGTAGTTCCTTTATAGCCCAACATTAGCCACCTTTAGTTTAGCGGTGGTGACGTGAAGTCATGTGACCGTGCTGTAGTTCCTTTATAGCCCAACATTAGCCACCTTTAGCTTAGCGGTGGTGATGTGAAGTCATGTGACCGTGCTGTAGTTCCTTTATAGCCCAACATTAGCCACCTTTAGCTTAGCGGTGGTGACGTGAAGTCATGTGACCATGCTGTAGTTCCTTTATAGCCCAACATTAGCCACCTTTAGTTTAGCGGTGGTGACGTGAAGTGATGTGACCGTGCTGTAGTTCCTTTATAACCTAACGTTAGCTTCTTACTTCAGAAATCATAAAGTGGTGTTAATATGTGTAGAGATTATCCTGCTGAACTAAACGTGTGAGTATCATAAACGTTTGCTTTACCCAGAGATTATTTGTATGCAATAATCCTAAATCCAATGAAAACATCCCATTGGATTTGTGTGGAGGGATCCCTTGTGATGCTAACTTCTGTGAATGCCTACAAAAGTACGTCATCGCTGCACCGCTTTGTCAACCAGCCTCAACACAATCATATAGAAAAACCAATGAAATACAATTTAAAGCATGAAAATACAATTTGAATACATGAATGAAAGGCATACTGCAGTGTGAGTATGAACAGCTCAATTAAAAGCAGCGGCAAATAGATATGTTTTTAGTCTGGATTTGAAAATAGGAAGTGTTTCAGCGGACGTGCATGATTCGGACAGTTTGTTCCAGATTGTCGGGGCATAATAACTAAACGCTGCTTTTCCATGTTTAGTTCTTATTCTTGGAACAGAGAACAGACCCGACCCAGAAGCCCTGAGACTCCTGGATGCTTCATAGTGATGAAGTATGTAGTCTATATACCTCGGTCCGAAGCCATTTAGTGATTTAAAAACTAGCAATAGTATTTTAAAAATCAATTATTTGGTGGACTGGAAGCCAGTGTAAAGACTTCAGAAACGGACTGATGTGATCCATTCTTTTAGTGTTTGTGAGGACTCGAGCAGCAGCGTTCTGAATCAGCTGCAGCTTTCTGATGGATTTTTGTGTCAGCCCTGTGAATACACCATTGCAGTAGTCCAGTCTACTGAAGATAAAAGCATGGACAAGTTTTTCTAAATCCTGTTGTGACATTAGTTTTTTAATCCTCGATATATTCTTCAGGTGATAATAAGCAGACCTAATAACTGTTGTAATGTGGCTGTTAAAATTCAGCTCTGAGTCCATCACTGCACCTAGATGTCTAGCTTTATGAGTTACTTTGTAGTCTGCCAACTGAAGCTCTGTGATTACTTTTAATCGGTCCTTCTTTGCTCCAAAAACAATGATTTCAGTTTTTTGTTTGTTCAATTGGAGAAAGTTCTGAGTCATCCAGTCAGTGATGTGCTCAATGCACTTGCTCAGTGTTCTAATCGGAGAGTAGTCTCCCAGTGTGATTTTAAAATAAATCTGGGTGTCGTCTGCATAGATGTGATAGCTTAGATCACTGTTTTTAATAATTTGAGCCATTGGTAGCATATAGATATTAAAAAGCAAAGGTCCTAAGATGGAGCCTTGAGGAACCCCGCATGACATATTTATCAGGGCTGATTTGTAATTGCCTATTGAGACAAAGTTTGTTGTGTCCTTTAAGTAGGAACTACACCAATTTAGAGCTGTTGCTGAAACTCCCACCCAGTTTTCTAGACGGTCTAGCAATATGTTGCGGTCAACAGTATCAAAGGCAGCGCTGATATCTAATAATACTAACACTGATATTCTGCCACTGTCTGTGTTTAAGTGGATGTCATTTAAGACCTTAACAAGTGAAGTCTTAGTGCTGTGGTTTGGTCGAAAGCCCGACTGAAACACATCAAAACGGTCATTTAAAAACATGAAATTACTCAACTGTTGAAAAACAACTTTTTCAATCAATTTCCTTAAAAAGAGAAGGTTTGATATTGGCCTGAAATTATTCATTATGGTTTTGTCTAGGTTATGCTTTTTTAGTAATGGTTTAATTATTGCAGTTTTCAGGGCCTGTGGAAATACACCTGATTGAAGAGAGTTGTTTACTATGTGTAGTATATCTGAGGCCAAGCAATGAAAAACAGTTTTGAAAAATCCTGTCGGGATGATGTCGAGGCAGCAGCAATGGGATGATGTCACGGCAGCAGGAGGAGGATTTGAGATGTTGGATAATGTCTTCCAGATCTTTACCATTTGTCAGACGGAATTGTGACATGGTGTCTGGATTGGCTTTAGGTGAACACAGGGACAACACATTTGCTGTACCTGATGCAGAGGCACTGACTGCCTGTCTAATTTGCATGATTTTGTCAGTGAAAAAGGCAAAATCATTGCCATTGGTGGATAGAAATTCTGAGGCCACTGACACTGGGGGGTTAGTTAGTCTGTCGACGGTAGCAAACAAAGCACGCAAGTTGTTTTTATTTTTGGTAATGATGTCAGAGAAGAACGATTCTAGTGCCTTTTTTATTTCCCGATTATAGAAGCAGAGTCTCTCTTTATAGATTTTCAAGTGAACCTGGAGATTTGTTTTTCTCCACCTGCGTTCAGCTTTTCTGCACTCAGTTGTTGCTGTTCTCACAGTCATGGCTTTTCTCCATGGAGATATTTTCTTGCTACTGTAGATACTTCCTTTTTTTGAATGGGAACAATGACACCATGACATTTGTTATCTCATGATCTACTAGCTCATTTACTGAGTAGTTAGGATGGGCAGTTGAGGGAGAAAAAATCTGAGCAAACATTTCCTGTTCATTTTCAGATAAGTGACGTCTAGCTGTTACCTCTTTCTTAGCAGTTGTTTGGACGGAAGCTGAGTCAGTCCATAGTTATCAAGAACACAAAACAGTTATTTAGCCCCTCTGTCCTGAGGGTTGTCAACATGGATGTTAAAATCACCAACAATGACTAAACGGTCAAAGTCAATACACACTATAGACAGCAGTTCAGTAAAGTCATCAAAAATGCTTGCACAGTATTTGGGTGGTCTATAGATATTTAGGAAGAGGAGCATTTCAGCTGAAGGGCCACATATTCAAAAGAAGCAACGTTTCCATACATAGTCTGCTTGCATTGAAATATATCATTAAACCAAATTAGCTGCTCCACCCCCTTTATTATGCAGTCTTGCATTTAATTAAAAATGTAATTAAAAATGCTTAACACACAGGCATTGAGTGGTTGGGGGAGCGTTCCTTTAATGTTGGACACCTGCCTCCACACACACACACACACACACACACACACACACACACACACACACACACACACACACACACACACACACCCCCAATGACACATTTTCCACACAATCTGAGTGTGTGCAGAGTTGAGCCTGGTGAGGGACTCCTGCTGCTCCTAATCCCTCTCCTGCAGCTCTCCTACTGTTTGTGTTCGTAGCGCCGGGTTCCCAGGAGTGCAGCGTTTTATCACGCCCCCCTCCCCCACACACACACACACACACACACACACACACACACACACACACACACACACACACACACACACACACACACACACACACACACACACACCTCCTTGCCACTATATACGCTGCATGTGGTGGATGTGAGACTGGGGAGTAATTGTTTGCTGTTTTTTGAGCAATGGGGCGACATGTGTCTGATGCTTAAAGGAAACAGTGGGTGAATAAAGAAATCTTTGGTGGATCAGAGTGGGACACGGCAGATAACACATTAAGAGGAAGCAGTATTTTTCTCTGGCCTGCGGGGGTGAAACTAAGCCCTGGTGACCGTGGAAATGTGTGTGAAATGTTGGGAAAACCGGGGAAGAACAAGTGAAGGAGAAATGTTCACCTTCCCTTGAGGGAGAAAAGAGAGGAGGAAGAGGAAACGTCAAAGAGAGAAAAATGCAAGTTAGGTTAAAAACGGTAGGCAATGGCAGGGAAAACAGTTAATAATTCATCTGAGATGCTAAAAATACAAATGTTAAGTGCAAACATTTTCTTTAGAAGCAATATTTAAAATGTGCTTATTGTTAAAGTAAAGGAGGGCATTGTGGGAGGGATCATGTTGAAAGAGAACGGAGGAATTCCATGAAGATTGGTTTTCAATATCATCTGTTTTGATAACCATTAGCGAATGGAAGTTAAAGTAAAAGCATTTACAGTGATCAATACTTCCTTTATTTCAGCGAAACATTATAATATGCATATCACATAGGAGGTGACGTTGTTCTTCAGAGACAGGAAGTTGCACCTGGGTGTATTAAAGTCTGTCCATTGGAAATGTGATAATCAATTTGAATAAAATCCCCTAATCCTTCCATCAAGATACAGGGGTCATTTTTCTACTTACTTTTCTATTTAAAAACAAACAGACCATTTGCTGTATGTAGTTAATATTGCACTGATTTATGGAAGCTGTGTTATAGGAAGTGCTAAGTCCTTAGGGCTGTCTTTGCAGAAGGTGAAAAGATCCAAGAAAAGTTTATGATTATTTAGTTTTTTATTGGAGGAAAGGTTGGGTCGAATACTTTGTAAAACATTTAAATATCTCTCCATTTAAAAAGAACAATGAACTATTGAGGGTTAATACAAAATATTTGGAACTTTTAAGGTTATTAATATTCAGGAATTGAATTAAAGAACTTGCACATAACTAGTATAATAGTGCTCTTTGTCTGCTCGTTAGTTATTATGGGTATACAGCTCGTTACAGTAAACATTTGGCCCATTTGATCAAAATTATGTTCAGAAAAGCTCTGAAAACGTTATATAGATATTTGATCACGTTGTTTTTGACCACTCGTAATTGTTGTTCTGTGCACACGTCTATAAGTAAGGGATAATGTGCAGCAAGGCGTCATTGCTGATCAAGATCCCTCCGCTTCGCGTCGGGCTCTCTGATCAGCCTGAAGGGTGTTCTTTCCCCATAATGACCAAGTCGCTGCACATTATCCCGCTTATTACACGGCCAGAGATACTAAACAAACTAACGACTCGACTCCCAATACTAATTGAAATTATTTTGTTGACTCGTATTTCTTCCTCTAAGAAAAAAAAAGCTCACCAACGGATGGAACTACGACGGGAACAACTTTACGGCAGCACTGTCCAACTCTGTTCAGTTTCTGATCCACTAACAAGTCCCTAAACTCTGCAGAGCTCATGCCTTGTTCCTGTAAGTGTTCACTTCCTCTCTGCCTTCTCCTGACATCCAGCGCTCCGTCTTTTGACCTCATTTCCTTTCTCTTTCTTGATCCTCGAAGAAAAATAGTCCGTTGTTACCGATTGAAATCCGTAGCAACGGTACGAACTGCTTCGATAGCGTTTTTGCGGGCCTTTTTGATTACAGATTTGAAAACATCGTTGCTTGCTTTAAAAGTAGCACAACTCATGATGTCAGACCTTGGGAAGTATCTAGATATCCCTGCCCTAATGCCAAAGGAACTGCACACTGAATATGTGTCGCCGTTTGATGTCTATGTCTGGACCGCTGCGTAAAAAGGAGGGTTTCTGCCCGTTACTTCTCCGCTGCTTTCTTGTCTTGTCGGTTTGAAAAGCAAACTGCATGCATTGCTTTTCGGCCAAACTGTATACAGTTAAATCGACTGGACTTCTTTCTGCAGATGTGAGCGTCCTTAACAACGGCCAATAAGTCCTTGACAGCGGTCTTCACTACTGGATTAACAACGTGTCACGTGTTCTGAATTGACTAATCAGAATCGAGTATTCAACAAAGCCATGTAACAATAACGTTTTAAAACACTCCAATGTGTCTTTAAAGAAACTTCAGGTGACGTTAGATCATCTGTAATGTGGTGGTGTCAACGTCTTTAAAAAGGGATGTGTTTACTGATGTTGGGGGGTTAGTCTCTGCATGGTAATCATCTATTTAAAAGAACGAGATGATACAACTTGTTTGTTTGGATCAAAGCATGTCAATTACTTTAATGTTTATGTGCCAAGAGATAATTATGGTGCTCTAGCTTTGGAAATGTCTGCTGCTTTCTTGTCTTGCTTTTCCTCTTCCTGTCAGCTACATTTCTATTTTACTCTCTAGTTGAATTGTTTGTTAATTTAAAAGCTTATAAATAAGGTTACAGTTGTCAAAATGCTTGTGTATTTTCCTAAATGTACTTCAGTGATATTTATGTTTGATGACAGAGTCACAGCAGTTAAAATGATCAGCTGTCAGCAGATGTGATGTTTGGCTGCCATGAGATTCTATAATGTATTCTGGGGCGATAAAACACCTGTAGGACGATCTGTGTGTGAAGAAACACGTTTGATTAAGAGTCAGAATTATTGTAATGGAGTTTCATTCATTTATAACTTTACGTTACTCATTGTAATGGTAGGCAACTACAATGTGACATGTATGTGATGCCAGCTCTAACTCATTTGTTCCCAATATTGTTCTGTTTTTACAGCAATTTCTAAAAGTATTGTAACGTTTGCTAAGCAGGGTGTGACTACCCCATTTGCACTGTGTAAGGGCGAGTTGGTCGGCCATATTGGAATGCTACGTACGGCAACCCAAATAGGACATTTGATATTCGTAATCAAAAGTGCATCGTTATCTGGCCCTTGCAGAGAAATTCCAAAGCTGAGAAAGACCTTTCAGATTTATCAATAATTGTCATATAAGAAAAAGATTATCTGATTATAGAGATTTGTTTTTAAATCTACTTTTATATGGAAAATATTTGATGTAATGTCACGTTTCATGGATCCTAGGGATGTATTTAACCAGGTGGTCCCATTGAGATCATCAATCTCTTTTTCAAGGGAGACCTGTCCAACATGGCAGCAAGTAGGTTACAACATGAACATAAAACAACAGATAACAATAAAGAACATTGTATTTATAGGGCTACATGTACACACCTAGAGACATTTACAAGTACCAACAGTATATTTATATCTCTGTCAATAAGCCTCACCTTCTTGGCAAACACTGTATTGTTGTTGAAGAGGTGGAGAGACAATGCACAGTTTGACCCCCTGCTGTCACTCATGGCCAAAGCATATCTCTCTGTCCCAGCAGCATCAGTACCAAGAGAGAGAGTTGTTTCCACAGCAGGGGGTTTTGTAAACGCCCAAACATCCCAGCTTCTACCTGGAAATGTGGACATGCTCATATTCCTAAAGATAACCTTGATGACGCTGAGTGAGAGAGTTAGAGAGTTAGTGAGTTAGAGAGTTAGAGAGTGAGTGAGTGAGTGAGTGAGTGAGTGAGTTAGAGAGTTAGAGAGTGAGTGAGTGAGTGAGTGAGTGAGTGAGTGAGTGAGTGAGTGAGAGAGCGAGTGAGCGAGTGAGCGAGTGAGCGAGTGAGTGAGCGAGTGAGTGAGTGAGTGAGTGAGTGAGAGTTGAGCTACTTGAATAACTAAAGTGAAACTTGATTTATTCTATTGCAGGGTCTAATTATTATATTGTTGACACTTTAAAATACTACTATCTACTAAAATGCTGTACAAATCAGATTTATTATTTAATAAAGAAAAAAAATTCAAGTAAAAAAAATCTTTATTTTTCAATATCACGATAAATATCGTACCGTGGACTTTTTATCACGATATTATCGTACCGTGAGTTTTTGGTATCGATACATCCCTAATCCTCAACATTTTAAATGTTAAATACAATTAAAACCATTCACAGTTAAGAATGAGATATTAATTATTAATGCCATAAATGATTGCATACATTTGCAGTTTCTTATGTATCCAGTATGATAGCTCCGTCAAACAGAAGTTAAATCAATGTCTCACTTATCCTAAGAATGTATTTAACCCAATAAAAGGAGTTCTCAAATAGTAGGGAAATTACGTTGTAATAACAATAACTCATCTCTCTCGTTCAGATTAATGTTGTCAGGTTTTTAAAGTTTTTTTCTTATATTTTGCAAAACGCCACTTTGTCAAATGTCCTAATTGGTTTGCCGTACATTGCTGTCCCATATGGCGGATAAACTCACAAATCGCGTATGTTTTCAGTTCAGTTCTTGTGTGTGTTTTTGTATGCCTTTCAGCAGGATTATGGAGTAAATACCGGTCCAATGTTCATAAACATGTGTGGTGGTGATACTTAATGTTTAAGGGCAAGGGTTAGCATAGCAAGGGCCAAAGGAAAAAGTCATTATATGTTGGAGTGGACCCGAATGATAGCGTTGAAGATTATTTTCATAAAATAGCCGGAGCTGCTTTTCTTATCTCTTTTCATTTCTGTCCTGTTTTTACCTGTTAGAGTTACGTGTTAGATAACTGAGGTAAAGTTGCAGCCTAGACAAGCAACACAGATACACCTAAACAAATGTTAAAATAATGTATCAAAGGTAAATTGCTGACACTTCATCAGAGTTTGCTCTCAATTCGAAGGTCCATTTAGTGCAGATGAAGCAGAAAGCCCAGATATATATAATTGAAGACTGTCCAACAAACAAACATTAACATCCTTTAAAATCTTTACTTGCCATTACAAAGAGACGTTTCCAATCCCAACTCATGAGACTATTTAATGAAGGGGTTGTGTTGCTGGCAGAGCATCACTCCGGTTCAAAGGAGACTTAAAGAAGTCAAATCAATGCACTGCGTTATAAATACTGCACGAGAGACTGTTTGAGATGTAATATATGACACTAGAATCACAACGCAGAAAGAACAACAAGGTGGGGTTAATAAAGTCAAGGGTTCATCTGGTAGAGTTATGTAACACACACAATGTTAAACTTGATGTTGAATGTTCTCTTAATTGGTTAAACCCATTAATTCCACCAGCCAAAGGTTCTGGCTACCGCTCGTTAAGTCAGCAGTAACAGTGCGAGCCAAATTTATGACAGGCTAATTTCAGCTCATTCATTAAATTACATTGCGGGGACAGAACGGCTTAATTACATGATGGTTATTGTAAGCCGTGTCCCAGGTGGAAGCCAGTGACTTTCAACATGTTAATATTTCATGTCATGTTTCATAATTTAACGCTGACACAATTGGCCATGCATGGTGGCACAACGGACCACAAACTGTCAGGATGGGATTTGCCTGACCTTTAAATTATACCCATGATTTATCATAGTTAAACATTCAGACATGAACTCACAATTCAACTTGTGAATAGGAAAACACATTGGTCTGATTCACTACAAAAACTCGAAATCTCACCCAGTATATGTGTCTAACATCTAGTCAGAATGTGTCTCTACTCCTGATACAAGACACAATAACTTCAGAGGTGACACTGCAGTGAGATATCAGGTCTTGCTTTTAGACAATGCATCATCTTGTTAAGTCAAAACATCTTATTTTGAGTTGTATCTCAAATGAAACACATTTGTTTACAGATTTATTAGAAACTCACCAGCTACATGTAACATCAGAAAACTGAACACTTTTGAGCATTTGCGGCTTATTTTGTAACGAAGCATTTCCCGATTCTGGTCAAATATAGTTCAAAATGAGTTCTCCAGCTAATTACAAGATGTGATTTATCTGAATATCCCTTCTTATTTCAAGACATCTTACCAAGCACATTTTGTTCTATTGGCAGACTTATTTCAATTCAGAACATCTTGTTTTCATTATTGTTGAACTTGTTTTTGGAGCAGCATTTTCTCCAATGTTCTGTTCTAAATTATTAGGAGTGTTATAGATATAGAGCAGGGGTTGGAAACCTTTTTGATATGAAGTGCCATAAAATAATGATAATTGGGATCAGTGTGCAGACGATCGTGAACTGTCAGCAGGGGGGGGGGTCGCTGCGGGGAAGCAGTGTGAGGACCTCTTTCACCTGTCAGCGCAACTTACATGATGCCGTTTAAACACATTTAAATAATTGGTTTAAACGGCATAATAATAATAATAATGACGACCGTCCGTTCTGTGATTCTCCAGAACCCACACCTAGTTCTGCCATCCTTTACTCCGAAAAAATATTTGTTTCTCCGAATCGAAGGGGAAAAATACAAAAGCATTGCACACAATTTAAACCAATCGATGTTGTGTAATTAGCAAGGATAATCTGGTGTTTTTTAGTCGATGAGTAGTGCAGATATCACTGTCAAATCAATCCACAGTAAGGGGAATACTTACTTCCGGGTGTACAATTCTCCGTTATCCAATGGGAATGGACGCTCACATTGCCTTTATGGGCAGCCGACACAAACGAATGCCGTGCTTCCATGAGCGTCAAATCCCGCCGCAGATGGGAATACATTGCAATCAGTTGAAAGCTATTTGCGTCCCTTTATGACGCTGAAGGAGCCTAGGAGCGTCACAACTGCACGCCACGGACCCTGACCAAACGTCGCTCCTGGACGATTAGGGAGTGAGAGTGTGTTGGGGCAAGCGGTAGAAAGTCACCTGGAGTTAAAGAGAGCGGGGCTGCATTACGTGCATGGCTTCCTTCTGCGGGTAACGGGGAGACGCGCTCTGGCGGCGGTCTCGTTCAGGATGTTGCACACGTATTCCACTTATTGCTAGTGTGCCACTGGTTACGGTGCCGCGTGCCAATGGGACCCCTGATATAGAGTTTCAACTTCTCCTACACATTGTTTGCATGTTCTGCTATAAATCACTCTGTTTTGTAACATGTATGTTGGAGAAGCTGCGGTCACTCTGTCATTCCTCTGACATACAGCAGGGATACTATAAAGTGAAGAGGAGGTCCTCACCCTGACATGACGATGAAGAAATCCAGTCGGTTCCACGTGTCCCCGAGGTAACAGCGGCGCCCGAAGATCCCCAGAGCGAGCATCTTTATAACCATCTCCAGAGCGAAGAAGATGTAGATAAAGACGTCAAAAGCCTGACAGGAAGACAAGGGGAGACAATGAGGAAAGGTGTCAAGAATATGAAAAAAGGAGCTTTGTGCGCCACAAACAACACATTCGTCACCACTGCTAAGGTTTATAGATGTCCTCCTCTTTCATTGGTTATGCATGTGTTGTTTGTCTGACTAAAAAGCAGACACACTTTGTTAACACCACTCAGGGACTTGAATAGGCTTGTGAGGAAGCAACAACACCTTCACTAAAGTGTCACAAAGCCGTAAAGAAAACTTTCTTCATTTCACATTATCCATTTACAGAAGCAAAAACACATGTTATACATCTCCAGGTGAGTTTTGTGAATAAGGCACCCATCATTAAAGCTATCGTCATTCCCCAGTGTTTCAGTCCTAGTCCCACACCTCCAAAGTATTTCCTGTGTGTGTTGTATGAGCGGATGGAGTCCCACATGTCAATGGACAAATAATCCGTGATGCAATGTTGGCCAATTACCTTTATAACCTGGAAGATGTTGACTTAATGTGTGAGTTTTGAAGGTCTTTGTGAGCGAATATTTCTGTCTTTACTCCGAGATATTTAACCTTTTCTGTGTGTTGAGGTTTACGACCAACCCTGGCTCTGTTATCTCTCTTAAGGAATGGGAGCCTCCAGCTATCTTGATAAACCCGCTCAACTCTCGGTCACAAAATGGTTTACGGCTGTGGGAACGCTGGCTTCGAGGCCATTAAGGGTCAGATGCAAGTGATTCAGCGTGCCCAGCTGTTTAGTCTATCTCCCCAAATATGTTGTTTACTCTCTCTGAACTAGTTAAAAGGTCTATCGAGAGAGAGGCGCAGCAGATTTGATGTGGCAACCCACCAGGGCAGTCAGAACCTTTGACTGTGTGACTTGTGATGTGAATTTCTCCGGCCGATACTTGTAATTAAACATCAGTGTTTGACATCAAAGCTCCAACTCTCCTCGTGTCTCTCTGAGTCCTGACTCTCCATTACTGCAGAAGTTTCCCTTACAGGTGTAGTATTCTTTTTAATATGTAAATACATGATTGAGGCCTTCTTGTTATTGTTTGATGTTTAAAACTGTGTTTATTTCTCTGATTAACACATTGAATTTAATTTTCAGAGACCTGACAATAACCAAGTTGTAATGAGAGGGTAGCGGGATTTTCATTTTGATTGTGAAAGAGCTTTCCAAGTGTGGTGTTTTATCACCTGCATATCACCTTTCAACAAGGCTAAATATGAGTGGAAATGTATACACTACATCTCTTCTTTGGTAATTGGATGAACCAACCCTCACGTTTCAGTTATTGGTAGACTACTAGGGGTAGGAGACACTTTCATAAGCTTAAAACTCCACACGAGGTGCAAGATGAATCCAAGACGTCACAACAACAAGAATGAAATTGTTATACATCTGCTAAACATAATTATTTTCTCATATCTTTGCATTTTCTAGCAAAAATAACTGCATCTTCTTTTGGCCTATAATACTGTTGGGATTGTCTAAGTCTGAGAAAAGGAGGTCATTTGTTCGGTGAACTGCTCACAACTTGTGGAGATGAGAAATAAAGAGCTTCCAGTGAAACGACAAATGGAAAAACATTGTGTTCATCCCGACTGCTGACAACAACACACAGATGCATGAGGGAAAAGCTGCGTTTCATGACTCATCTTCATCAAATGGACACTTTGGGCCGATGCAAAGCTGCAGTGAATGAACTCAATCATCTCAGGGAGGCTCCAGCGATACCAACGTCGGGATATCATTCAGAAAATCAGCTTAAAAATGTCTTGAAACACAGATCTATGAATCTGGGCATTAGGCAAGGCAATTGTATTTATATAGCACTTTTCAGCACGTGGTGATTCAAAGTGCTTTACAGATTAAAAGCAAAATACATGTAAGAACAAATACAGCATAAATACATTATTAAAAAGGCATTTAAAAACAGGCATAAAAAGCAAAGATAATGAAATGAAATAAAATAAATAAATAAACACAGCAGGTACAGAATAGTCAATACCATGGCATCTATGAAGGTCTGAAGTCATCTTTCCTTTCGCATTTCATCTCCACACACGCCACCTAACTGAAGAACTTTATGTGTACTATAAATATAGAGATAGTTGATGATGTTTCTGTTGAATGGCTCCTTTTGGGAAATTGATTCATTTGTCAAATTCAAATAAAAACTCAGCTTCCCAGGTGAGAGAGTTTGATGCATTTGTTGGTATTTCTTTAATCTTTTTTTTTTAATCTTTTTTTTATTGAGTCAGGCAGTGAGTTTACATTTATACAGTCAATATTTGTATTTATTTTTCCCTTCCCCCCCTCCCTGTCCTAGCTAGTAAATTAAATAACTAACTAAAGAATCAAAGTCCTCCTCATTACTCACAAAGCCCTCAACAATCAGGCCCCCCCTACCTCACAGACCTGCTGCACCACCACACCCCTTCCCCTCACAGACCTGCTGCACCACCACACCCCTTCCCCCCTCACAGACCTGCTGCACCACCACACCCCTTCCCCCTACCTCACAGACCTGCTGCACCACCACACCCCTTCCCCCACCTCACAGACCTGCTGCACCACCACACCCCTTCCCCCTACCTCACAGACCTGCTGCACCACCACACCCCCCCCACCTCACAGACCTGCTGCACCACCACACCCCTTCCCCTACCTCACAGACCTGCTGCACCACCACCCCCTTCCCCCTACCTCACAGACCTGCTGCACCACCACGCCCCTTCCCCCTACCTCACAGACCTGCTGCCACCACCACCCCCTTCCCCCTACCTCACAGACCTGCTGCACCACCACACCCCTTCCCCCTACCTCACAGACCTGCTGCACCACCACACCCCTTCCCCCTACCTCACAGACCTGCTGCACCACACCCCCTTCCCCCTACCTCACAGACCTGCTGCACCACCACACCCCTTCCCCCTACCTCACAGACCTGCTGCACCACCACACCCCCCCTTCCCCTACCTCACAGACCTGCTGCACCACCACACCCCTTCCCCCTACCTCACAGACCTGCTGCACCACCACACCCCTTCCCCCTACCTCACAGACCTGCTGCACCACCACACCCCTTCCCCCTACCTCACAGACCTGCTGCACCACCACACCCCTTCCCCCTACCTCACAGACCTGCTGCACCACCACGCCCTTCCCCCCACCTCACCAGACCTGCTGCACCACCACCCCCCTCCCCCCTACCTCACAGACCTGCTGCACCACCACACCCCTTCCCCCCTACCTCACAGACCTGCTGCACCACCACCCCCCCCCCCCTACCTCACAGACCTGCTGCACCACCACCCCCCTTCCCGCTGCCTCCGTGCATCAGAAGCCAACCTCCTATCCATCCCCACCCGCACCAGTCACCGGACCTGGGGGGACAGAGCCTTCTCCGTCGCTGCCCCCTCCCCCTGGAACTCACTCCCCCAACCGATCAGAGACTGCACTGACCTCACCACCTTCAACACACTCACACACACTCACCTCTTCAATCTGGCTTCTAATGTGTGATTGTTTTTGTATTCTTTGACTTTAACTATATATTGATTTGTTGTTCCTTCCTTTTCTTTTCCCTTCACTATATCTGTAAAGCGTCTTTGAGCACCTGTAAAAGCGCTAACAAATTAAATCTATTATTATATTATTATTATCATAAATAAAATAGATACATGTATAGGTAAAAGTAAAGTAATGTAGAAGATAATATTAAAAGAAAATGTATAGATAAGGGAATAAAGAATAGTAACAGTAATACATGTACCCATATACTCACGTATACCCACATACGTGTGTGTACATACCCACACACATGTACACATGCACATACATACACGTACCTACATACATACATGTATACAAAGACAGAACAAATACATTAAAAAAAACATACACATACATTCGTAGTTCCCCCCTTTCTTCTTAATGTAGTGTCTTAGGTCAGCTATAGCTCTCATCGAGCCCCAGACAGATTCAAATAGTTTTGAGGAGCCCCTCAGGTTATATTTAATCTTCTCCAAGTATTTCTTTAATCTAGTAAATACAAATACGTTTTCACTTTGAATTATTGTAGGCCACATGGAGTCCTTTGAAATGATCAGGCCCATTGTTCACTATCAGACATCTCACGGGCCAAAAAGGGTCTAAGTATTCGTGATGACTTTAATGGAGAGCTGATTGATTTTCTGTTTTCTGTTGAGAAACATTCGCTCATTTCAGCTCATTAGATTTAATAGTTTGATTGTAGTTTTGCCAATTGAATTTGGAATTGGATTTGGATGTGAAGCGGCCACATAGTGTCTTGTACAGATACGTATTTATTGCACATATTTCACTATTTCCAGATATTGAAAAGGCCAAAACATCCGATAGATAATCGGTTGAAAAAAAGGGCTGCAAACTAGCAATTATTTGTATTGCACTAATGTACATTTCTCAAAGTTATTGAAGTGATATTTTGATTGTGGGAAACTGTATTTCGATCTCTCTGTCTGTACACACAAACTGAAAGATTGACAATAAAGTTGACTTTGACTGACTTTGAAGACACTTCTGTCGGACGAGCAAAGGCAGGCTGTCCTGAGGGTCAACTTCGGATTCAGACAATGATTTTAGCTTTGTTTCCAAGACATCAAGTCAATCGCCCTATTGGGGAAGAGAGGGGGGGGGGGGTTCACCCTGCACCGGGAAACTTGTAAAAGGCAAGACAGGTTTGACTTCCTCCTATTTGTTTACTCCACTTCTTTCCCTGTCTTCCTCCGAGTCTTCTCTCAATCTTTACCCTCCCTCTTTCAGCTGCCAATGTCTTACTTCCATCTCTATTCCTACAAACATTGTATTTATATTCTTTCCGCTCTCGTTCCCTGACAACTTCATATCTCCATTTCTCTTCGCAAAGCGACTTATCTCCATTAAACCTGTATTCTCTCCCCAGTTGAGCAGTTTGCACTAAACGCTGGGGTAATGGGAAATCATTTGTTTGTGCAGTAATCAGAGATAAGCTTCACATCGACTTCCCCCAAGCCCCTCCCCCACTTCACTCCCAGCTTTAATCAAGCATCTAATTAAAAGACGAGAGCAGAAAAATCCAAATAAATCAAAGATCGCAGCTTGCTAATGCGTGTTATTGCTGTTGTGAGCAGAAAGCCAGATTAGCTGCTGTTCTTCTCCGTGTGTACAGGGGGCTTAGAGACGAACTGATGCGCTCGACTTTGCCTGTAATTTGATTTTCAGAGAGAAGTACTTTAGGCTATATGATCTGAATACGAACCAATTATGTGATTATTTGTTTAGTCGGAAAAAACGTCCAACTCAGCAGTCCTGGAGGATTGTACGGATACAGCACTGGAGTACTAATGCGGATAGAAACAGGTAAAGATTGCAACTTTGACCTTTGTCAAACGGAAAAGATTTATGAGTTGCTACCTTTTGTAAAGTTCACTGAACCAAGAGAGATGAATACTCGACCAAATGTCAAAAATACATTCCTCCTCTGACATTTACACAGCTTTCTTTCTAACACCTCTTCATCCAGGTCCCTTTCTATCTTTAAGCTTTTTATCATACTTATACTTTGGCGGGTACGGTGTGTGTATAAGTGAGCGTACTTTATTTGTGGTGTATATTATGTTAAGCCCAATCCATTCTTTAATTTAGAGTCTGATACTGACATCGGAAATAATATATATAAGGTACCTTTATATTGTCAATTTTCCACATTTTCCAATTCCACATGTGCGCTAACAAGACACGTCTACAGCCAAGCTAGTGCTTTGAACAGAATGCTAACATCAGTATGCTAACATCAGTATGCTAACGTGCTAAGAATGACAATGCTAATTTGCTGATGTTGTGCAGTGTTAAGCTTCCTCATTTTAGTATAGTGTGAAAGTCAGTGGCAAATACCCAAGTACATTTACTCACGTACAGCACTTAAAAACAACTTTGAAGTACTTGCCCTTTAGTTGCTTTGTTCTATATTGCTACTTTAAACTTCTAGTGCATTTCATTCAAAAGGGAAACCAACACATGTTTTTTTACAGCTTCCGTTACGGCTCAGATTAACAACAACAACACGATACCTTTTTAAAAATAAATATCTCTACATATTAAATTCGTAAAATAACTGTTTAAGTTTACTCACAATTGGGTACAATTATCGAATGTATTACAACATTATAGGTGTAAGGGAAACTTCTGTGGCAATGGAGAGTCAGGACTCAGAGAGACACGAGGAGAGCTGGAGCTTTGATGGAGTCAGGACTCAGAGAGACGAGGAGAGCTGGAGCTCTGATGGAGTCAGGACTCAGAGAGACGAGGAGAGCTGGAGCTCTGATGGAGTCAGGACTCAGAGACACGAGGAGAGCTGGAGCTCTGATGGAGTCAGGACTCAGAGAGACGAGGAGAGCTGGAGCTCTGATGGAGTCAGGACTCAGAGAGACGAGGAGAGCTGGAGCTCTGATGGAGTCAGGACTCAGAGACACGAGGAGAGCTGGAGCTTTGATGGAGTCAGGACTCAGAGAGACTCGAGGAGAGCTGGAGCTCTGATGGAGTCAGGACTCAGAGACACGAGGAGAGCTGGAGCTTTGATGGAGTCAGGACTCAGAGAGACACGAGGAGAGCTGGAGCTTTGATGGAGTCAGGACTCAGAGAGACACGAGGAGAGCTGGAGCTTTGATGGAGTCAGGACTCAGAGAGACACGAGGAGAGCTGGAGCTCTGATGGAGTCAGGACTCAGAGAGACACGAGGAGATCTGGAGCTTTGATGGAGTCAGGACTCAGAAACACGAGGAGAGCTGGAGCTCTGATGGAGTCAGGACTCAGAGAGACACGAGGAGAGCTGTAGCTTTGATGGAGTCAGGACTCAGAGACACGAGGAGAGCTGGAGCTCTGATGGAGTCAGGACTCAGAGACACGAGGAGAGCTGGAGCTTTGATGGAGTCAGGACCCAGAGAGACGAGGAGAGCTGGAGCTTTGATGGAGTCAGGACTCAGAGACACGAGGAGAGCTGGAGCTTTGATGGAGTCAGGACTCAGAGAGACACGAGGAGAGCTGGAGCTCTGATGGAGTCAGGACTCAGAGAGACACGAGGAGAGCTGGAGCTTTGATGGAGTCAGGACTCAGAGACACGAGGAGAGCTGGAGCTCGCGGTTGCCGAACCAATTCTGAAGAACTCTTTCTGCAGCTCGAGGTTTTAACTAGTTCGGAGTGTAATAATCAACATTCTTCATCAGCGAGACTAAACAATGATGGACCCTGAATCTAACTAGAGCTCTCGTCCATAGGAAAGAACGTGCGCCAGGGAACCTTCGTCCCTGAACAGTTAACTACCTCATGGCGGCTTATGCTCGCTCATATACTGGCAACAACAATGCGCCCAAGCTGCCCCTCCTTAAGGCGAGACACGGCAGGCAAAAACATCGTTTTTCAAGTACTGGTCAATTTTGAGATTTTGTGCTATTTTGATTCCATAACATGTTTTCTTTCAGGCTTTTGGAAGGAAAACGTACAAAATACACATTTAAGTGTTTATTTTACTATAGTTTGTCTATTTGCGTCTGTAGATTTCTCCTAAATCCACCAAAAGTTAGCATTCTAACGTAACATAAAGTACCGCGACCGCTGTGTGCACCATGTCAACAGAGATATCGTTGGAAAGCTCCGTCTCTCCTGCACAATCTCATCGGATCCAAATATGGTCATTTCCTTTGTATCAGCAACCAATCGTGAAAGCACAAAGGGGTCTTAAACCAAGAAACGAAATCTCATTGGCTGGTGTCAATTTCTGACAACGTGATTCGTTCAGATGCGTCACGTGGTGTGCTAAAACACTTCCTGTTTAGCTTTCCGCTAGAAATTGAAATCTCAAATCGCAAAAGAACGGCGAAAAAAACGTTCACAGAGAAGACGACAACAATTGTCTCTTGCACGAAGCAAGGTTATACAAAAAACAAATGACCCCGAACATGAAATACCTTCACGGAGTGCGTCGAAGCGCGAGCTGTCATCCACTGAACAGGAGGGTTTAGCTAGCACCTCACTGCAATCTTTAAAGGTCGTTTTCTCAAAATGAGTTTTTTCTCCTACTCTGAGTTCGAAATTTCAACTTCAGAAGCAGGTAGAGACACCAAACCTTCCAGTTATATTCCTATCAATATTATGAAGGCTTTTACAGAAGGGTTTGTTCATATATAATTCATAGCCTGAATTATACAACATTGTATACCTAAAAACATGGCGAAAATGGATATTTTAGGGCTGTTGACAGTATTTTCTGATTTATTGAGTGATAAAAGAGATATCCAATATCCCTTCTGTAAAAGCCTTAGATACTAATATGACTACCAAATGAAACAAGAATTTGGAACCTGGCTTTATCCAAAGTTCAGATTTCGATTCCTGAAATGTGTTAAAATATGTGCATATTTAATGAGATAATGGCTAATTTGCATATTTAAACATGCTATTTCAGAAAACTTGTAATACAAAAGACAATTGCCTTATTGTAAGACATTAACTGGAGAAATTTCTAGCTGATACCTTTAAGTTAAAAAAATTACCCTATTCACCTGGGGTGTCTCGCCTTAAGAGAGATAGCAGCAATACCCAAGCTCCTCCCCCTTAAGAGAGATAGCAGCAATACCCAAGTTCCTCCCCCTTAAGAGAGATAGCAGCAATACCCAAGATCCTCCCCCTTAAGAGAGATAGCAGCAATACCCAAGATCCTCCCCCTTAAGAGAGATAGCAGTAATACCCAAGCTCCTCCCCCTTAAGAGAGATAGCAGCAATACCCAAGCTCCTCCCCCTTAAGAGAGATAGCAGCAATACCCAAGTTCCTCCCCCTTAAGAGAGATAGCAGCAATACCCAAGCTCCTCCCCCTTAAGAGAGATAGCAGCAATACACAAGCTCCTCCCCCTTAAGAGAGATAGCAGTAATACCCAAGCTCCTCCCCCTTAAGAGAGATAGCAGCAATACCCAAGCTCCTCCCCCTTAAGACAGATAGCAGCAATACCCAAGCTCCTCCCCCTTAAGACAGATAGCAGCAATACCCAAGTTCCTCCCCCTTAAGACCGATAGCAGCAATACCCAAGTTCCTCCCCCTTAAGAGAGATAGCAGCAATACCCAAGCTCCTCCCCCTTAAGAGAGATAGCAGCAATACCCAAGCTCCTCCCCCTTAAGAGAGATAGCAGTAATACTCAAGCTCCTCCCCCTAAGAGAGGATAGCAGCAATACCCAAGCTCCTCCCCCTTAAGAGAGATAGCAGTAATACCCAAGCTCCTCCCCTTAAGAGAGATAGCAGCAATACCCAAGCTCCTCCCCCTTAAGAGAGATAGCAGCAATACCCAAGCTCCTCCCCCTTAAGAGAGATAGCAGTAATACCCAAGCTCCTCCCCCTTAAGAGAGATAGCAGTAATACCCAAGCTCCTCCCCCTTAAGAGAGATAGCAGCAATACCCAAGCTCCTCCCCCTTAAGAGAGATAGCAGCAATACCCAAGCTCCTCCCCCTTAAGAGAGATAGCAGCAATACCCAAGATCCTCCCACTTAAGAGAGATAGCAGTAATACCCAAGCTCCTCCCCCTTAAGAGAGATAGCAGCAATACCCAAGATCCTCCCACTTAAGAGAGATAGCAGCAATACCCAACTCCTCCCCCTTAAGAGAGATAGCAGCAATACCCAACTCCTCCCCCTTAAGAGAGATAGCAGCAATACCCAAGCTCCTCCCCCTTAAGAGAGATAGCAGCAATACCCAACTCCTCCCCCTTAAGAGAGATAGCAGCAATACCCAAGCTCCTCCCCCTTAAGACCGATAGCAGCAATACCCAAGCTCCTCCCCCTTAAGAGAGATAGCAGCAATACCCAAGCTCCTCCCCCTTAAGAGAGATAGCAGTAATACCCAAGCTCCTCCCCCTTAAGAGAGATAGCAGCAATACCCAAGCTCCTCCCCCTTAAGAGAGATAGCAGCAATACCCAAGCTCCTCCCCCTTAAGAGAGGCCATTTTCCGCAGAATGAGTACCTTTAATAGTGATACTTTAGCTTAATCTTTTGATAATACTTCTGTACTTAAAGAGTCCTCGCCCTCTCCCGCTGATGTGCAGGTGTAGTGTCTCTACTTTAAACTGAGGGTGCAATGCATGCCTATGCACCCCCGTAGAACCGGGCCTGGCTCAGTACTTTAACTTCCTGTGTTTTTGGGATCAATAAAGTATTATTTATTGATGTTTACATTTCTTAATATGATTTGAACATAACAGCGTTGCCAGGCAACAGCACGGTCAGCTGCTGTCAATCACTCCTTATCTAGAATGGAACCTTCAGACTGATGACCTCAAAGGCTTTGGTCTCTGAGTCTGCAGAGGCTGCAGGTATCTCTGAGAGACAGGTCATTACTGCATGAGCAGCAGAAACAGGGTTTGTTGTCAGCGAACATTAGGATACTTGCACGTATAGTTTAGTCAGGTCATCTTCACAGGTGAACAACACTTAGTCAATTCAGACCTTAAAGTCCAATAAGTACATTTAGCCCCTGTTAGCTAAACAGCAGCTTATTCATAGAGATGGAGGACAACAGAGAGCAGCTGGCGGTCAGTTCTTCAGAGGTTCCTTCAGAGGTTCCTCTGAGGAAAGATCCGCCTCCAGTGAAACCAAAAAGCTGCAAAGTGCATGAGTTTATGATCCAGCTTCTGAAGAAAGAGGTTGAGGACGGGAAGCTGGAGCTGGAGAGGAGTTTAAGAAGAAATAAGGAGGAGAAGATGCAGGAGCAGGCCTCTCAGACGGAGGAGGAGGACCTGAAGGAGGAGAAGATGCAGGAGCATGCCTCTCAGACGGAGGAGGAGGACCTGAAGGAGGAGAAGATGCAGGAGCATGCCTCTCAGACGGAGGAGGAGGACCTGAAGGAGGAGAAGATGCAGGAGCAGGCCTCTCAGACGGAGGAGGAGGACCTGAAGGAGGAGAAGATGCAGGAGCAGACCTCTCAGACGGAGGAGGAGAACCTGAAGGAGGAGAAGATGCAGGAGCAGGCCTCTCAGACGGAGGAGGAGGACCTGAAGGAGGAGAAGATGCAAGAGTATGCCTCTCAGACGGAAGAGGAGGACCTGAAGGAGGAGCAGAGAGTCTTAACCAATGAGGAGCTGAACATGAAATATTTAAAGCTCATCAAGTGGTGCCGTAAGACCAAAAGAGAGATGGACGCTTTGTTCAAGGACAACCCGGATCTCACAGAACTTAAAGAACCTTGTGAGGAAGTAAAGGATGGAGAGATAGACGCTTTGCTAGAGGAGAACCCGGATCTCACAGAACCTAAAGAACCTTGTGAGGAAGTAAAGGATGGAGAGATAGATGCTTTGCTAGAGGAGAACCCGGATCTCACAGAACCTAAAGAACCTTGTGAGGAAGTAAAGGATGGAGAAATAGATGCTTTGCTAGAGGAGAACCAGGATCTCACAGAACCTAAAGAACCTTGTGAGGAAGTAAAGGATGGAGAGATGGACGCTTTGCTAGAGGAGAACCGGGAACTCACAGAACCTAAAGAACCTTGTGAGGAAGTAAAGGATGGAGAGATGGACGCTTTGCTAGAGGAGAACCAGGATCTCACAGAACCTAAAGAACCTTGTGAGGAAGTAAAGGATGGAGAGATGGACGCTTTGCTAGAGGAGAACCAGGATCTCACAGAACCTAAAGAACCTTGTGAGGAAGTAAAGGATGGAGAGATGGACGCTTTGCTAGAGGAGAACCAGGATCTCACAGAACCTAAAGAACCTTGTGAGGAAGTAAAGGATGGAGAGATAGATGCTTTGCTAGAGGAGAACCCGGATCTCACAGAACCTAAAGAACCTTGTGAGGAAGTAAAGGATGGAGAGATGGACGCTTTGCTAGAGGAGAACCAGGATCTCACAGAACCTAAAGAACCTTGTGAGGAAGTAAAGGATGGAGAGATAGATGCTTTGCTAGAGGAGAACCCGGATCTCACAGAACCTAAAGAACCTTGTGAGGAAGTAAAGGATGGAGAGATGGACGCTTTGCTAGAGGAGAACCAGGATCTCACAGAACCTAAAGAACCTTGTGAGGAAGTAAAAGATGGAGAGATCGATGCTTTGCTAGAGGAGAACCAGGATCTCACAGAACCTAAAGAACCTTGTGAGGAAGTAAAGAACGGAGAGATAGATGCTTTGCTAAAGGAGAACCAGGACCTCACAGAACCTAAAGAACCTTGTGAGGAAGTAAAGGATGGAGAGATAGACGCTTTGCTAGAGGAGAACCAGGATCTCACAGAACCTAAAGAACCTTGTGAGGAAGTAAAGGTTTATATGGAGATTGAGCGGAACGTCTTGAGGGATGACTTGGAGAACCTGAACCTGAGATATGGAAATCTCCTCAAGATGCAGATGAAGCACGAATTAGAGATGGACATCTTGAGAATGGAGAACCAGGATCTGAGAGAACTGAAGGAACCGTTTGCTGACCACAAGGATGTGGAGATCATCACTTTGTTGAGGATCAACAGACAGCTCCATGTGGAGAAAGAGGAGAAGGATCTGGAGATCGCCCGCCTGCGAGAGGAGAACCGGACGCTGAAGCTACGATTTGGGGTGGAGGAGAAGGAGGAAGAGGAGGGAGAGAAGGGGGCTGTGGAGTAAGAGGAGGGGGCTGTGGCGTAAGAGCAGGGGGCTGTGGAGGAATAGGAGGGGCTGTGGAGGAAGAGGAGGTTATTAGAACAGTTATTAGATCAGTTATTAGAGAGGATAAGATGTCCACTTAATGTCACTGTACCGGGTTCCCCTGTGTCTCAGGGTTCCCCCGCATTGTGACAGGATTTGGGATCATTAAGCGTTCCCAGATTCTGTCCTCATGAAAAAAAGAACACCCCGTCTTTCTGCTCCGTGGGTTCTGATAATAATAAGGTTGCGTGTGTGTGTGTGTGTGTGTGTGTGTGTGTGTGTGGGGGGGGGGGGGGGAGGGGGTTAAAGTCCAGGACCATTTGGGGCAGGGGGGTAAGGTGGGAGGCAGGGTGGGGAGGTCAGGGGAGAGATGTCAGAGGGGGGGAGGGAGGGAATGTGAATTCATGTTTTTAAAGCTTTCCACTAATCAACTGTTTGCAATGAGAGTTAAAATGGTATTTATATTTATTCTGAAAAGTAACACAAAAATAAAATAATTATTGAATTTATTGGAAGTGTAATATATTTATTGTATATTTTTGTTCTTATGTATGATATTTTCTCCTTTATATACAAATATGTTTGTAATCTATTTTATGAAATAAGTGACAGAGCACTGGAGCTCTGTGATTGGATCATCTCTCGTCCAATCACAGAGCACTGGAGCTCTGTGATTGGATCATCTTGTTATTTTGACGGGACTTTTTCCTTTTTTAAATTGAAGAATTAAAGACTTTTACTTTGAAGTTCTTGATGTTTGCTTTATTCGTTCTATAATAGAGCCGGGTTATATTCACACACACACACACACACACACACACACCACACACACACACACACACACACACACACACACACACACACACACACACACACACACACACACACACACACACACACCTCTGAGGACGTTCAGTGGAAAGCATCTGGGTTAGGATGGATTTTTTTTCCTACAGGAGAAAGACACAACACATCGCGTAGAAAACCCTGAAGAAGTATCACTGCACCCACCTGAGGAATGTTCTGATTATGGGAGACCTATGAGACACATGGAAGAGTCTCCACTGCCCGTCACCCCCCCTGTCAACGTCTTTGAGGATACTCTTCATTCATCCCCCAGCTCTCTCTACTCTCCGCTCACCCTTTCACCCTCGCCCACCCCCCTGGAGTTCGATGACCGCATGAAGGCGACACGCAGGGTTGGCAGCATGTCCTTTACCCCTGCCCCTCAACGACGCCCACCAAAATCACTGAAGCAGAGATGCGCACCATCTCCCCCGGCTTCATCACCATGCCTACCACAATCATCCAAACCAAAACAATACAAGGAAGATGGAAGCAGATTTCCAAACCCTCCTTTCTACAGTGTAGCCCTCACCCTGCCCTCCTATGATGAGAGGAGCAGGGTGGTGGGTCCTCCCTCCCCTTCAAAGCCTGATAGGGATGTGTGTGTACAAAACGCTGCAAACTGATATGTGCTGGGTCCAGGCTCAAGGGCGTATGGCACTCCCAACTCTTTCCAGGACATGCCGGGGCCCTGCCTGCCTGTAGCTTTGCCGATATCTGTGTTGATAGGTAATAGATTAACCTCTTAAGCCCGAGAGTCCCCCCAGTGGACCCCTCTCACCGTTTTTACGAGACTATGTCTCAGGGCTTCTTAACATTTATGAAACGGGTATTGTTCCATACCCTTTTAACGGTAAGAAACTCAGCTAACTGACAATGTGAACCATGTTTAGCTAAAAGAAACACAAGAGTAATACCAAGCCTTTGAATTAGCATGGACTGAAAAAATGCTAACTAATGCTAACAGACTTTTGCACAGCACTCACGGTAGAAATGCCCTTATTACTTATCATAACTGCACAAACAAGATATCCGATTAAAGCTGAGACTCCACAGATTCCACACATGTAATGTCATCACTATAAGACCCCGAATTCCTGGAGCTATCAGCCAGAAAAGAGAAAGTAAACAACATCCGGTTTAAAAAATATTACAATAATTACGTCTTACCTTTTTTGATTTGTGATCAAAAGTTGTGTTCACCGGAATAAAAACGCCGCTCAAGGTTAATCCAATATCTTTGTGTCACGTAGACATTTTGACTGATAATCCATCATCATATTTATGGCAATATACTGGGTATAAAGTTTTGCAGTCCAGGCGTGCACTTTCAGATATGCTTTGTTCGCTTCCCTATTACGTCCGCTATGGTAATGTTTACGTGGATTTGGGAACTGCCCATCGATTCTATTGGTTCTGATGGTTAAGAAAAAGGTGTAAATCACACAAATCGACCAATGGGTTCCAGAGATATAGTCCTGTGTAAAGTATAAAGAATGCCAGCCAGTTTAAGCACATTACGCAGCCGACTTCATTTATTGTTTACTACGGAAGGAAGCAGGAAGCAGGAATTGCAGGACAGAGCGCACAGAGCACAGAGCGGACAGCAGATAACGGAATTGCAGTTTTATTGCTTATAGATTATCAGAACATTTCAAAGGGGACACAGCCCCATTGGATATTAACCTATGGATTAACTACATCATCGTTTTTATCGTTTTAATGCCATTGAAGACCAGTTTAGACCAGACAAAGAGGAAGGTAAGCCATTAGCCTAGCGCATGTTAGTACCTAGCGCCACTTGTTTTGATGTACGTTTTTGTTGATAACCTCGCAAGTTTGTATCTTTCAGTGTTGAGGTGGGCAGCGTTAGATTCTGTGTCTTTACGATCATAAACGATGTGTTGGATGTGCAGCTAGGATAAGTAATAAGGGAGCTAGGAGTGATTTTCAGTGCAGTAATAGGTTAGCATTTTTCGCTCTGGGCTAATTCAGAGGCTCACTGTTAGCATTGTGGTTTTTTTTTTTAAAAATATATGAAAAAGATCAGTTAAATGAGTTTTTTCCCATTATATGGATATAAAATATTTATAGTTTATTCAATATTAAGGTTCCTTAGACGTTGTCTCCTGCAAATGATGTTAGGATAACAGAGTATGTTTTTATATATATATATTTTTTTTCACAACAGTTGTATTTGAATGGAAGGAATACCTATAGTGATAATTCAAAGTAATAAAATGATCTTTACAGTGAAAAAGTTCAAATGGAACTGATGGTTCCCAAATTACCCAGAGGTGAGTCCGCCTGGACTTTATTTTTCTAAATCTGTCTAAAAAGGTCAAATTTCACTTGTTTTTCATCAATCTTGATACAGGGTACTTATTATATGTTATAGTTTGGATTCCTAAAGCTTTTAGTCTACTAACCCATCATTCAAGGGTGGTTTTCAATATAAGTAATGGGGTTTTTTTAGGCGGACATTAGAATTTACATGTTTTTACTATGTTCCATCTGAATTTATTTTAAAATATAAACATCTATATTGATTCTGACACTTCTACATCCAACTCACAGATGTAACCTTGCTTTGAGAGAAAGGATTATTAATTTACCCCTTTTAGAAGTGAAGATATAGTCTTTATTGTGTTAGTGGCATTTTCGAGCCTGAAACCTGAAAAACAGGCTCAGGGCTTAAGAGGTTAAGTGATTTGAATGGCTCAAAATGGGTTTACTATGTTAGGTTTAAGTAAAGGTTCTTCCATTACTAGCGTTAGCACTTTATTACTGGCCCTGCACATTACTTCTCAATGGTGTCACAAAAATATATAATCAGAGAAAAACATTATTACTGAAGGTGAAAACTGATTACAATCTTTTAGCTCTGGAGGTTTCCATCCGTCCACGTCTTCAAAGTATTTATGAGCGATGCTACTCAAGACACTTCAGGACTCAAGAGTAAGAGCCTTGGTAGATCTGTGTTCAAACTCGAGTGCTCGTTTGAGCTTGTAATTTGTGCTGAAGGACGTCATTTGCATGCAGTTCTCTTTCGGAGGGCTTCCTATTGATCCTCTAGCATTTCCTATTCAGCGAGATGAAACCCTTGTTGTCTCTACAGAACAACACGTGATGTCGGTGCAGATCGTTCACCCATCCAGGTCACAGGATAGCTGGAGGGAAGTCAAATGCAAATGAAATTCCTTTAAGATGTTTCAACACACATCCTCGAGGCGTAAGTAAAGCCTCAGTGATGAGTCGGTATAGCGTCTTTGGTAACAAACTACTATTTGAGTTTCTTTTACAGAAACAAACAAAGATGCAGGAAAACTTACATGCACTTAATATGCAAACCATGGTTTCCCTTTCTTTCCTGCATCCATTATTTACAAATATATGCAGAAAGAGACAAGGTGTCAAGAATAACAAAAGGAATAGCATGTCATTTTAAAGTCATTTGGGCACTACACACTATCCATTGATCCCCCTTGCAGGTGGAGGACATCTATAAACCTTAACTTAACTACCCAACAGTTTTAATATGACCTGAGGGAAAACTAATATTTGCAATTTGGCTGAACCACAGAATGAAACCCTAAAGGTTCAGACTCCATAAGATTTGCGAAGTCCGTCCGAGAACATCAGTGTGAAACTCACAGGCTTTATTCTAGTGGAGGGGGGGGGGGAAGTCAAATGTTTGGTATTTTGATGAACCGACAATCTCAGTTTCAGATACTAGTTGACTAAGAGGTTAAAACTGTGGCTTTCAGGGAAAATCAGGCTTAAACATTTCAGGATTTCTGTGATCTTTGCGCATGTTTTCGCTAAAACGACACTTTATTGGTTTGGCCTTTAATACTGTTCAAAGTGTGAATAATGAATAATGAAATAATGTTGGTTGTCGAAGGAAAATGCAACAAATCCTGAATTTGCTTAAATGCAAACCATGTGTTCCCATTCTCTCCATTGGTTAAGAAATATACACAAACTGGCTAAATAACTAGCTAAGCTATCAGTGTGAAACTCACTAACAGGGATTATTCTAGCGGAGAGAGGGGGAAAGTAAATATATTTACTATTTCGATGAACTTCAGTTACTAGTTGACCACGGTTTAAAACTTTGGCTTTCTGGAAAAAAATCTGCTTAAATGTTTCAGTAATGACCGAAAGAACGCGTGGCTGGTGTCTCCCTTACGGATAAGGTGAGAAGTTCGGTCATCCGGGAGGGACTCGGAGTTGAGCCGCTCCTCCTTCGCGTCGAAAGGAGCCAGTTGAGGTGGTTCGGGCACCTAGTTAGGATGCCACCTGGGCACCTCCCTAGGGAGGTGTTCCAGGCACGTCCAGCTGGGAAGAGACCAAGGGGTAGACCTAGGACCAGGTGGAGGGATTATATCTCTTCTCTGGCCTGGGAGCGCCTTGGGATCCCCCAGTCAGAGCTGGTTGATGAGGGGAAAAGGAAGTTTGGGGCTCTCTGCTGGAACTGCTACCCCCGAGACCCGACCACGGATAAGCGGAGAAGATGGATGGATGGATGTTTCAGTATTTTCTGATTTGCAAAACGAGTGTTTATTGTTTTGTCCTATAATATCGTTCAAAGTGTCTAAGAAAAGCGTGTTGGAACATGCAAACAATCCTGCATGTTCTCAAATGCAAACCATGTCTTCCCATTGTCTCCATTGGTTTAGAAATATACACTATCAGTGTGAAACTAACAGGGTTTATTCTAGTGGAGGAAGTAAAGACATTTGCTATTTCGATGAACCAACAATTTCATTTTCAGTTACTAGTTGACTAGGGGTTAAAACTGTGGCTTTCAGAAGACAAAAAAATGCTTAAACATTTCAGGATTTCTGTCATCTTTATTTGTTTGTCCTTTGATACTGTTCAAAGTGTCTAAGAAAACAGTGTTGGTCGTCGAAGGAAAATGCAAAAATTCCTGAATGATCTCAAAGGCAAACCATGTGTTCCCATTGTCTCCATTGATTTAGAAATATACGCTAACTGGCTAAATGACTAGCTAAGCTCCCGGGGGTTTTCAGATCCACACGGTGAGAGCTTATAGATTGCGCTGGTGAGGCACAATTGAAATCAGGGTATCGAACAACAGATTTTCTGAGAGCCTCGTATTGACACTGACGATGCAGCGCACTAAATCCATGCTGATATTGAACGGGATCTAAAGATACTGGGAGGAGAGATTCTATTAGGTCCAACTCACCAAGCACTTTCCCCAGGGAGCAGAATCAATCCACTTTGTGCTGTTACATGATGAGAGTGTAAAAAAAGAACGCCAGGCTGCTTCAACAAGTGCTTCACACCGACAAACGTGCACACACTCGTGCACAGACACCCACTCAGGCGAACTTTGACATGAAGTGAGGGGGGGGGGGTCCTGAGTCCTGCCAGAAGACAAGGAAGCTGCCGGGGTGAGAAAGACCTGCTCGCTGCACCATAAAGACCACATGCTAGCAGTGAGTCATCAGAGGAGCTACAGGGTCCAACACAAGGGGGGGGGCGGGTCGAAGGGAGTGAGGACTGAGAGGAAAGAAAGTGCATGAGAAGGAGGTTCTCAGTTTGGGAAATTCCAGTCATACCATCCAACAAAGTACCTGTAAGTGCCGAATGCTGAGTGCTGCGTCCAAAGTATATATATATTACTATTTGTAGACTTTTACTGTTGAGAGAATAATCAGCAGAGGAAGGACTAGGAGGCGAGAATAGAGCAAGAGAAGGACGTGTGTTAGCATGTGAAGAACCGCATAGGATTACATGAACACATGAACGCACTTGACAGAAGCAATATTTTAAATCTCTGCTTACTCTAATGTGAGGTCCTTTAAGAGTACATGTGCTATCTGTGAATGTAATACACCTCCTACAAAGGCCACAAAACAGACGTGTCCTTATCAGGAAAAACAAGTGCATATAGAAAACAGGTATTAACAGTACTATGCAATCAAGTTCAGCAAATACAAAAATAAATCTATGAATACTTATCTCCATATATGGTAAACAGATATTGTCTTTTTTTATTTAATAAAGTTAGACTGAAGCAATTGTTTGCACACATTTTGTTAAAGGTCTGTTTCCTTCTTAATACTTGTTGATGTTGCAAATGGAGCTGCTGGATTATTTCAGACTGGATACGACTTTTCTGTCATTTATAAAAAGAAGAAGTAAGAAACTACCAAAGCTCGTGTTTCCTTACTAGTGATCCTTGATACCTTACATTGTGTGCGCTGCTACTTCCCACTTCTATAGTCAGTCCGTTCTTGTGGGGGTGATACCGTATGTAAAACAGGTATGGCTGTGAGCAGGTGTGTAGGTCACGCATGTTTATAAGTGCTTCTCCACAGCAGAGATGTGTGCATGTAGAGCAGTGTTTCTCAAACTTTTTCATACCAAGGACTTAACCAATAAAAAAACACTCGAGGACCACCTAACTCCACAAATATCCAAAAACACTTCGTTTTTTACAAATCGCCTGAAAATGGTACAAACAAGTGGCAACATGTGTGATGAAGGTGTTTATCTGGGCTATATCATGCAATCGAAAGTGAAACTTAAGCTCGCTCCATTGCGGAGATATTCCCGCGAGAGTGCGAAAAACTTAAATTAATTAATTTATTTCAAATGTGAAATTGTACCAATATACTCACGGACCACTAGGGGGCGCTCACGGACCACCAATGGTCCGCGGACCATACTTTTGAGAAGCACTGATGTAGAGCCTCTGATCAAATACATGATCCTGTGTAACTAAGTAAACTTTATTTATAGGGCACTTTCAAACAGTAGTAACAAAGTTCTTCCTGGAAGAGAAACACGATCTTCAGCCGCGCAATAATGAAGCTAACGCTCATTGAAGGTCAAATAGTAAGACTTATAAAAGTTAATGCCCAGACATAGTTTTGGGTCCAGCTGTGGTAACATTTATGTAGTAAGGGGAGCCTTATTATTTTAACTATCTAGAATATTTTAGAGAGCTTATATAATATTTTTCATTTTATGCGTAATTGTCTTTTCCACTTTTTAAATGTGTTTAAGTATTCATATTTTAATGTCTTAACACACTTCTGTTTCTGTAACACAATCATTTCCCACATTGGGATCAATAAAGTATCTATAACAAGATCAATGCAAAGTAATGCTTAATGACCGCATGCATTGGCTAAGGAGGATTGATTGATTGATACTTTTATTTCGAACAAATAAAATAAATAATTGCAAAATGTTGCAGTGCATAGTCATGTGAGAGAAATCAAAACAAAAAATTACATTTACAACAACAACAACAACAACAACAACAGCATTAGCAACATAAACAGTGCCACGTCTAGTGTTCGAAAAGGAGTGAGAAGAAGTGTATTTAATCTCACCCCCTTGTCCCTAAATGATGTATTTATAATCTGCAATAATTATCATTTGTATTATTGTTATTGTTATTGTTAATCTGCTTTCCCTGTTGATTGACACATACACACACACTTACTCTGATATACATATACACACAGGCTGCATTGTTTGTTCAAATAAAAACCTGAGTAATACAATCTAAACCGTGTGTCTCCTAAATGTCTCTTTGTCTCCTCCTTCTGACTTGAAGGATTCATTATAATTGCAATAAGGAAACCGGGTCAGTGGGTCGATCAACGACTCTCCTTACACACTTCATACACTTTAACTAATATCATACTTTTGAGCTTTACCGTCCCCTTGTATATTTCCTACTCTTTAGTTCTGTTTTATTTCTATCTTTTAAATGTTTATATTATATAATTGTATATTGTCTACTGTTCTGAATTTCCTAAGAGACGTACTTGTTCATGCAAAACTTCACATACCACCAAATAGAGTTATTACCTTTAAGATAAAACAAACAAAGACGGTGATTGACATTTTTTTGGGAGGGGGGGGGATTTCAAGTGTTTGGCAACATTTTGCTCAAAATCTGAGGAGTAATAATATCAACGACATCACAGATACATATGTGTATGAGTGTTTGTTTTAGTACACTTGTGAGGACCAAGTATTGACAAACAACCCTAACCCTCCTCACAGCCAATACTTCATACTGTGTGTGTGTGTGTGTGTGTGTGTGTGTGTGTGTGTGTGAGAGTGTGTGGGTGTGAGTGTGTGTGTGTATGTTTGTTGTAGTCCACTTGTGAGGACCAATTATGGACAGACAACCCTAACCCTCCTAATGGCCTATACTTCATATAATGTAGTGTGTGAGTTTTTGAGTGTGAGTGTGTGTGTGTGTGTGTGTGTGGGTGTGTGTGTGTGTGTGTATTACCTGCAGTATTTTGCATCGATCCGAGGTGCAGTCGATGTTCTCACACGGTTGGTACATCCCCAGGGTCACGCAGTTCAACAAGATCACCATCATGCTGACTCTCTCGAACCACGTGGAGACACACAGTTAAGGAGAACAGCTGGGAGAGAACACAGAGTGCTATTCATTCGTTCATTTCTTACTCTGTTAATTCCTGATCATCTCAGTGATGAATGATGAGAGAGAGATGGTTCTGTGCTCATGTTTACATTCAATAATGAGGACACAAAGTGGTGAGGAGGAACAAAAACACATCAACTCAGGAAGTGAATGAAGCCGATAATAAGGGCAGGAGCCAGAACTCAAAATAATATCTAGTATCATAGTATACATTTGAACTGCTGCATATCGCCTGAATGTGACACAATCCATTACACCCTTTCCAATAGTCTAACATTTATAGTGATACTTAACAACTTTCTGACATGCCTAAAGTCGGGACGGGTGGCGCAGTGGTCTGTGATCATCAGATCAAGGGGGTGTTGGGGAACTCCAGTTCAAAACCCGCTCCCGCCCCACTGCGTCAGGCCGTTGTGTCCTTGGGCAAGACACTTCCATAACCATTACATGTATGTTCTGTATTTGTAAAGCGCTTTGAGAGTCATTGATAAAGTGCTATTATTATTATTAAAGTTATCATTTGTGTAAAACTGACTGTAACAGCTTAAGAGCAATAAAGCTGAACCCCTTCAGGATCCAATTCATTCACGTAATGTCATCGTTTTAGAGTCGGCTGTTGAGTTTTAGGGCCTGCAATTGTTGGACCACTACTGTCACAATCTGGCTGCTAAGTATTAGTTATCATGGATGTGTTGTTTGCAGCAGCAATAATAATAAACACAGATTGCCTGTTGATTGTGTTTATAGGATATACATATTGAATACATATTGTTATCTATATATTGTATAATTGTATTCAGGATTGTTGGTGAAACGTCATTTTGATCTCACTGTCTGTTCACACAAACTGACAGATTGACATTAAGTTGACTTGACTTTGATAAAGTGCAAAGGTTACAACGACGACACTATTAAACCAGCTGTCAATATTAACTTATTTTACCGCCTTGACACGCTACAGAATATTTTACAGAATTTAATTTGAAATTCTGCATTCTCATGTTCATTGGAAACGTTGAAAGACATCTTGATATTTATCGCAAAAAAGCTCAGAGATGTCCCGCCCCTTAGCCTATCACGTACAATGTGTTGGAGCGTTAGCCAATGGGAACAGCAGTGTTACATAGTGATGTCACTATGTTCAGGAAGTAAACAAAGGAGTCCAATGGAGGCATTTCAGAGGGAGAGAGAAACTGACAGGGATTGTAGCCTTTGCAGACCGTTTACATGCACTAAAACCTAGAACACACTACAGGAAAGGGAAAACGCCCACAAGCTGAAAGGGCCTCTTTAAAAAGCTTGAAAGACAAATATTGCGTATCTCAGTCGTCACACAATGGTGGATCGAAACACGCATTTATTCACAGTTTCTTTCTGTCATGCATTTGGATGGAAACCTGGCTAGTGTGTGCTTGAGCGTGTCATTAAAACCTTTGTGGTTCAGAGTTACCTGTAAGGCAGATCCTATTGAACTATTTTACTCTTGCAGAACAAATATCTGTCTGCAGTGATGTTTGGAGAGTGCCTCACCAGGAACAACATTACATTTCATTGCATTACATTACACTACATTACATTACCTTGCATTTAGCTGACGCTTTTGTCCAAAGCGACTTACAATAAGTACAATCGACCAGGAAGACACAACCCAGAAGAAAACAGAATCATAAAGTACATCAGGTTTCATAGAGCCAAACATTTCAAGTGCTACTCAGCTGGCTTTAGAGAAGCCAGTCCTTTATTAGTATATAAGTGCTTTGTTAGTAATTCTATCGCTGGAAGTGGAGTCGAAAGAGATGAGTTTTCAGTCTGGAAGGTGTGTAAGCTTTCTGCTGTCCTGATGTCAATGGGGAGCTCATTCCACCATCTTGGAGCCAGGATAGCAAACCCACGTGTTTTTGCTGATGGGAACTTGGGTCCCCCTCGCAGCGAGGGTGCAGCGAGCTTTAGAGGAAAGGTTAACGGAGCGAGCAGAACATGCAGAAAGAGAACGGCCACAGAAACAACGCAGCAGAGTGGGACGGAGGGATGCTTTTCTCTGTGTGTTTAGGGAGTGAGCGCTCTGCTCGGTTAACAGGCGTGAGAAGGAGGATGCTCTGTAACAGCCCTGGAGGTAAAATCCCACCCCGAGGCTATACAGCAGAGGATTCTGAAACGCTCCCCCGGCAAATACAACACACAGCTGCAGGATGAGGGTACGATGTGGGGACCGGCTTTTTCTCTTCTGCAGGTTTTTAACAAACACAATTCCCTGAAAATATACCCAACATGTTTCTCTTAGCCTTGCATGAACCTTCAAAGAAAGACTTTGCACTGCTGTTGATATCAGAGCGGGTATAAAGATAGGCTGTGAGTGGGCAGAACACAAGGCCTCACACACACATGCACACACACTTCCACTCGTGTACACATAAGCAGATGAAACATGTTTTAAAACAGTATTTTATTCCACTGTCGTTTAATTCTACTTTCTCTTAATAAATGGTTTTACATAGTTTACTCAGCCTCTTCTGAAAGAGCAGGTCCATTGAGACCAAACCCTCAAAGGTGTGGCCGACGTTGGAGCAAATGTTTCTAGTGGCCAAACGGCGATACTACAACTTCCGTGTCAGTCTGTGACGCCATTGGGCCCAAAAATACTCTTTCCCATTGACTTACATTGGGAGAGAAACATCTTACATCTCTGCTGAATAAACTACCCAGTCCGAACACTTGTATTGCCCTTTTCTAAATCATAAGGGTCCAAAAGTATTGTATGTTGCATTGTTGTGGAAGCCTGGGACTTAAGATGTGTTTTAATTGCCAACAACAACAACAACTCTGTAGCCGTTGACGATAAAGCCTATGATTCCTTTCATTCTTGAATCCTTTAAAAACAGAAATGCTCACACTCACATGTCATCCACACGTTTGCATTAAGTCTTGCATTAAATCAATGTGTGTCAGCTGAACCATCTAAAGAGAATTATTCAGCGCTGCAGGGAAGCCTGTTTGATAGTGGTGTCCTGCAGGCTATTAGCTGTAAGGCAGACATGTGATGGAAGGTAAAGAGGACATATTTGTCACCGACTATCCCACCAAACTAACGTCACACACTGCGATGAATTCACCGTAGGATTCTTTTTTAATTGGGTCATATCTTTCATTGCTTCAAAAAGCACTGGTTTTCAGATGATGGGTTTTAAATACACAGCGGGGGTGGGGGGGGGGTGCACACCTACACTATACATGTGCTCCTCCCACTACAATATGTAACTAACTTATGGAAATGACAGAAACTGTAGAAAGTGTTTATAAAACATCTCAGACTATTTCCAATAAGTTAATGAACACGGTAATGGGGAGGCTCGGCTGTTTAACAATTGATTTGTTTTGTGTTAATTGGTAGAAAATGTATGTTTTAAGTGAACCGTCACAGAACCACAGCTGCTCTTGCCATTTTTAAAATGAAAAGCCTTCATGCAGTTTGGTATTCTTGACGTTGCCATCTTGGTTTTTCCAGGCTAACTAAATGCTACATAGAGCATGTATAGGAAGACTGAAATAAAGGCGACACACCAGAGCAGGAAGTAAAAGCTATTCAAATACATCAGAAACATCAGGACAAAGAAACAGGTTCTGTTCGAGGTAAAGATCTGAGAGCAACTGGTGCGTGACTTGTTTTAAGTCTTACTAAAGTGAGATATCCTCTTGAAACTGATAAGAAACTAGTGAAGGATCCTAATGAAATATGTTTGGATATACTTGTAAAGACGAGGAAATGAGAAATAAAGGTACATCTAAAAACCATGAGGAGTCAATTCTGTCGTTTTCATTGATGTCATGGTTTGGACTTTAAAGAGCAGAGACTCTCTGAGTCAGATCGCAAAGTGGTCCAGCAGACTGGTTGGTGAGCCACAGCTAAACCTGGAGACGCTGTACCTCAGGCAGTTATCCAGCTCCATATTAGACGATGACTCCCACCCTCTGCACGCAGAACTCAAGCTTCTTCCTTCGGGCCGGAGGTCAGTCGTCCCAAAGAGCAGAACGAAGCGGTATAAAAACAGTGCTATCCCAGCAGCTATTGCACACATTAACACATCATAGGAGCGTCACACAGATGCCTATTTATTTATTTAATTATGCATTTTGAATGTCCATGTTTGTACAAGTGTTTTTCTTCTTAAATGTTTTTGAAATATGTGTAGATTTGATGAAGCAGGGGTACTTGTACTTTTACTTGTCCTTTATTAGAGATGTGTCTGTTGTTTGTGTTTGTTCTTAGTCAGGATTGTCTTTTTCTCTGCAAACAGAATCTACCTACGGGTACACATAAAGAACCTGAACCTGAAGGCCTATAGTTGTTTCTGCATAAACTAAACACTGCAAAGGCATGTTTGATTCACATTCACATGTGTTCCATGTTTTTTGTACAATACAGATCTTAGTAAGATATAAAAAGACAGAGATTTAAGAAGTAATATCTTGATTTATAGATTTCTGAAGCGTTTAGGTTGATAATAAATGTTGAAATTAAAATAGCAAAATGACTTTATAAAATGAAAAATACGGAAATTCAAATATACGGTCAGTATATTATATATCAATTTTGAGATGTGGAAAAGTAAGAATTGTTTATTTCTACTCTTTTAATTTCTACTTAGTGTCAACGCCTTGTCTCTTCATGCTGCTGCAAGGAGAATATTTCCCAATTTGGGATCAATAATGTATCTTATTTGTATCTTAGTGCTTATTTCAACGTAACAAAATGACTTTAAAAACCACTGACATATTCAATCCACAGGTAGGCTAACAAACAGATTGGCTTCTTCAGTGATATTCTGTGCTTCCTAATGAGGACAGAAATCATCCTCAGGTGTCACCGAGTCCCTCAAGCCAAACACAGCACCAACTAAATTGCAAATACATCCTTTAATGTGAATATATATTGTATTATAGCGTGGCTGTGAAGAACTGCAGGTCAGCGCTTCCTTATCCCTCCAGTGCGAGTAATGATGACAGCCTTTGGGCTAATGCTTTAAGGAGTATCTCAGGGTTATCGCCACTGCCAAATGCATTCTTTGAAAATGGCATCTTTGAGCTTGTTAAATCCTCAGGTTGTGCACAGAAAATAGGAAAATTCAATGCACTGAAAGTTAAGATGTAAGGCAGCAATATAGGGTTAACAGTTTTTAAAAAGGGTCATTATTATGCTTTTTCGGATTTTCCCTTTCCTGTAGTTTGTTGAATAGAGAACTCTGCTCCATAGCTTCTCTTGAAAAACTAGACTTAAACTCAAACTGTACATTTGACATTTATATTTAATGTAATATTCCATTCCTTACACACTTAATGTAAATATAATATCCTGCTTTATTACATTACATTGCATTACATGTCACTTGTTAGACGCTTTTATCCAAAGCGACTAACATACTCAATACTGTGGACAATCCCCACAGGAGCACTTTGGGGTGAAGTGTCAGGGACACAACGACATGCTGACTGCAGTGGGGTTTGAACCTGAGCTCCAGTCCACTGCGCTACAGGGACACAACGACATGCTGACTGAGGTGGGGTTTGAACCTGTGCTCCAGTCCACTGCGCCACAGGGACACAACGACATGCTGACTGCAGTGGGGTTTGAACCTGAGCTCCAGTCCACTGCGCCACAGGGACACAACGACCTGGGTCAGTCTGACCACCTCTCACTGTTCCTTTACCCCACATACACACCACTCATCAAACGTGTGAAACCCACAGTGAGGACTGTCAAGGTATGGCCTGAGGAGGCAGACTCTATGCTACAGGACAAGTTTCAACACACAGCCTGGAGTGTGTTTGCCACCCAGGCCACCTTGGATTCCCACACAGACATTGACCCCTACGCCTCCTCCGTACTGGACTACATCAGCACTACCATCAACAGTGTCACCACTCTGAAGCAGATAACAACGTACCCAAACCAGAAGCTGTGGATGAATAAAGAAATGTGCCAACTACTGAAAGCACGAAACATCGCCTTCAGATCAGGTGACGAACGGGCTTACAGTTTATCCAGAGCTCACCTAAAGAAGGGCATTAGGAAGGTCAAGCACTGCTACAAACTGAGGATTGAGCAGCACTTCAATAACTCCGACCCCCGAAGAATGTGGCAGGGCATTCAGGCCATCACTGACTACAAACGCACCACCCCCTCTCTCCCGTCAAACGACGTCTCCTTCCTCAACGAGCTGAATGATTTCTATGCTCGCTTCGACAGGGACAACCAGGAGACAGCCACTAAGGCTGTTCCCCCTGGAGACCACCAGCCTCTCACACTCTCACCTTCTGGCGTCTTCACCACACTGAGCAGGATTAATGCACGCAAGGCTGCTGGACCCGATGGCATCCCAGGCCGCGTTCTCAGAGCCTGTGCTGGGCAACTGACTGAGGTCATGACGGACATTTTCAACCTGTCCCTGGCCCAAACTGTTGTCCCCACGTGCTTTAAAACCACCGCCATAGTGCCAGTGCCCAAACACTCTGCTGCAGCAGGCCTGAATGACTTCCGTCCCGTTGCACTTACACCCATTCTCATGAAGTGCTTCGAGAAGTTGGTCCTAGCACAGCTTAAATCCCGCCTATCACCGACACTGGACCCCCATCAATTTGCATACCGGACTAATAGGAGCACGGAAGATGCTGTTTCCTTAACACTTCACACCGTCCTCTCACATTTGGAAAAAACCAACTCCTATGCAAGACTGCTGTTCATCGACTTCAGTTCAGCCTTCAACACCGTCATCTCCTCCAAACTAATCACAAAACTCAACGACCTGGGCATCGACGCCCCCCTCTGTAATTGGATTTTAGACTTTCTAACCAACAGACCCCAGCATGTCAGGTTGGAAAATCTCTCTTCCATGACCCTCAGCCTATATACCGGTGTCCCACAAGGCTGCGTGCTGAGCCCCCTCCTCTACTCCATCTTCACCCACGACTGTAGCCCTGTACATGGTTCAAACACCATCATCAATGCAGACGATACAACGGTGATCGGCCTCATCCACAACAACGATGAGACGGCCTACAGGGAGGAGGTTCAGCATCTGACTGAGTGGTGTGCTGACAATAACCTGGCCCTTAACACAACAAAAACAAAATAACTCATTGTGGACTTCAGGAGATCGAAAGGCAACACACACACTCCCATCCACATAAATGGAACAGCGGTGGAGCGTGTGTCTAGCTTCAAGTTCCTGGGGGTCCACATATCCGATGACCTCTCATGGTCCAACAATACCACCAGCATTGTAAAGAAGGCTCACCAGCGTCTCTTCTTCCTGAGGAGACTACAGAAAGATCACCTCTCTCCTCAGATTCTGGTGAACTTCTATCGCTGCACCATTGAGAGTATCCTGACCAGCTGTATCACCGCACAATGCTCAACAGGAAGGCATTGCAGAGGGTGATGAAAATTGCCCAACGCATAATCGGTGTCCCACTCCCTGCCATCGAGGACATCCAGGGGATACGGTGTCTGCAGAGGGCGCACAACATCTTCAAAGACACCTCTCATCCTGCAAACTTTCTGTTTTTCCTCTTACCCTCGGGGAGGCGCCTCAGGAGCCTCTAGTCCAAGACCAGCAGGTTCAGGGTCAGCTTCTTCCCCAGGGCTGTTACCCTGCTGAACTCTGCCCGCTGATAGACTCAAGCCCATACCCACCATCCACCTATTTATATATTTTACTGTCAATGCCGTTTACACTGTATATATTCATCTGTTTATAGCCTATTTATAATTATTCTATTAATAAAAAATTCCATGTATAATTATTCTCATTATGTAGACTTCTGATCAGATGCCTAAACTTACATTTCGTCACTAGTAAATGTACTATGTAATGACAATAAAGTTGAATCTGAATCTGATCTGATCGTTTGCAACCTGCAGTAGAAATAGTTAATTAATATATGTTCCTTAAAGAAATTTGAATTTAAAAATCTACCAGTTTTAATTAGGCCAAATTAATTCACAGTATCTATTACAAGCACTTTTGTTCATGTGTAATCCATAATAAAATATAAAATTGTAGTTGGATCTTTATATCTTCTTATTATTAGCAGAGAAAATGTAATGTTTTTACAACAATATACAATTAATCCTACCAATATAGAAGGGAACCGAGTTGGGGGGGCGCCCGAAAATATTTCCAATTACCCAAGAGGGGCCCGACTTCAGCCGATGGACATCTGGTAACCTATCTTCACGTTCAGCTTCTCAAGCACTGCCTTTAACAATGTGCCAGTGTCTGTTTTTCTGAGTCAATTAGTGTCTTTTTTCCCACCACAAACACAGACTGCATATCAACACCTGGAGATGGAGAATGGAGTGAAATTCAAAGCTCTTTTACAGACGAGATTAACTGAGAAATAGTTTTGTTGAACTAGAGTTTCACCCCCCGGAAATTCTCTAACCTTTTTCCTTTTTT
>CADEHL010001464.1:112385-309885 GCA_902827135.1 Harpagifer antarcticus | reverse complement strand
GAGCCAACAATCTAGATATGCATTTGTAAAGATGCTAAGAATGTTTTAAACAACCAGACTATATTTATTGCTGTGAACTGTAGTTACAATACATCTTATCTTATCTTGTCAGTGTTCTCAGTTAGCAGGAAGTGCTCTGACTCGCACAACTTTTGAGCGACGTTTTTTCTGTATCTTAGTAAAAACAATGGATTCCAAATGCAGGGGTCATCAAAGGGGCAGAAGCTGTTTAATGGGCCATATTATGCTTTACGTGGTTTTACCTTTCATTTAGTGCGTTCTATAGGTTTCAGTGCATGTAAATGGTCTGCAAAGGCAACAATCCCAGCCTTAAACGCCTCCATTAGAATCCTTTGGTTACTTTCGGAACATAGTGACATCACTATAGAACACTCGCGTTTCTATTGGCTCACACACATTACACGTGATAGGATAAGGGGCGGGACATCACTAAGCGGTTGACCAATCACAACAGAGCCGGCCAGCTAACCAATCAGAGCACACTGGGCTCTTTAATAGCACAATAAGGTCCCTTTAAGTAAATACTCAACGTTCCTCGTCTTTAAAGTCTTGGGAATGTTCTCCTTTGTCTCCCACCTGGAGAATAAATATGCTTATAAATCCTACATTGGAAAATGCAGCCGCATGTGTGCAAGGCATTGAACAGCATAAATAAAAATTACAAAAATTATTCAGGGAGAAGGGGTCGGATGAAATAAGTGTGAACTTCTTCCGACCCCTTTCCGGACGTGTAGTTAGCTAAAGCTTTGTTGTTTATTGATATCAGACAATGTTACTACAGATTATTCAATTAGTAATTCAATATTTCGTTTTGTTATTGCATTCATTTGTATAGTACTATATCATGTCTGTATCATCTTTTGTTTAATTTGTATTTTCTTTTGGTTTTACACGCTCAAAAAAATAAAATAAACTAAACAATATATGGTTTTTACACAGCTGCATTCCTCAAGACAAGTACCTCCCAGTTGCTGTGGCAACCAGCGCTGCAAAAATATGAGAAAAGCCTCTGTTGTGTGTGTGTGTGTGTGGTGTGTGTGTTCGGGTTTGTGTGTGTGGATTTGCATTCTGTACAACACACATTTCGGCCAATGAAATCCTTCCAATCAACACCTTGATCAAGCATCTGTTCTGCAGAGACTTGATGAAGGGTTTTTAATCTTTTAATATAAGGAAGACTACTTAAGTGTAAAATCATTTGAAGCCCAAACTACACGCACACACAAACTGGTGAGACTTAGTTGAGATGATCAGATAACTATGAGTTGATTTAGCAGTCCATCGCCTCCTGGAAACACTCTGAGGTGGATAGACTGCAGCGACAGGGAGGACTGAAGGAAGGAGACTAAGTTCACTAGTTAACCAACAGCTGCCAACTATGGAGTCTTTAAGCAGCGAAACACGAGGAACAGAAGTAGGAGGGAAATGCTCCGTGTGCAGTCAGAGATTAGATAACACCGAGTCTTCCTGAACACCATCTGCTGGGATTTTCTGTGCTGTTGTCCTCCCCTTCTCTTCTCTTCCTCTGTGATGTAGTTCTGTGGTAATGTGATGCGGACGTTCAGTGTGTATGTTTCCTCTCCTGCCCACGGACACTGTTGGAAACTATTTCCGTCCTCAGGCACTGCCAAGGTTGTGTAACTGAGCAAACACCAGAGGAACACACTGACCACCAACTACACAAATACTGATAGAGCTTCAACAAACTCGGACCAGTGGAAAATATATACAACACATTAAAAAGCCACAGCTAAAAGATACAGTATTTCTTGCCATCAATCTGAAACAACGATATTAACTTCCTGTTGCCATGACTGGCAGTCAATGGTTTTTTATCAACATAAATAATAAGGTGTGTGGTTAACAAGCTGAAACGTGTTAACGTTTGTGTCTAAATGAGACGACTAAACATAGCCACCTTTAGCTTAGCGGTGGTGACGTGAAGTCATGTGACCGTGCTGTAGTTCCTTTATAGCTCAACATTAGCTACCTTTAGCTTAGCGATGGTGACGTGAAGTCATGTGACCGTGCTGTAGTTCCTTTATAGCCCAACATTAGCCTCCTTTAGCTTAGCAATGATGACGTGAAGTCATGTGACCGTGCTGTAGTTCCTTTATAGCTCAACATTAGCCTCCTTTAGCTTAGCGATGGTGACGTGAAGTCATGTGACCGTGCTGTAGTTCCTTTATAGCCCAACATTAGCCGCCTTTAGCTTAGCGGTGGTGACGTGAAGTCATGTGACCGTGCTGTAGTTCCTTTATAGCTCAACATTAGCTACCTTTAGCTTAGCGATGGTGACGTGAAGTCATGTGACCGTGCTGTAGTTCCTTTATAGCCCAACATTAGCCTCCTTTAGCTTAGCAATGATGACGTGAAGTCATGTGACCGTGCTGTAGTTCCTTTATAGCTCAACATTAGCCTCCTTTAGCTTAGCGGTGGAGACGTGAAGTCACGTGACTGTGCTGTAGTTCCTTTATAGCTCAACATTAGCCACCTTTAGCTTAGCGGTGGAGACGTGAAGTCATGTGGCCGTGCTGTAGTTCCTTTATAGCTCAACATTAGCCACCTTTAGCTTAGCGGTGGAGACGTGAAGTCATGTGACCATGCTGTAGTTCCTTTATAGCCCAACATTAGCCTCCTTTAGCTTAGCGGTGGTGACGTGAAGTCATGTGACCGTGCTGTAGTTCCTTTATAGCCCAACATTAGCCGCCTTTAGCTTAGTGGTGGAGACGTGAAGTCATGTGACCGTGCTGTAGTTCCTTTATAGCCCAACATTAGCCACCTTTAGCTTAGCAATGATGACGTGAAGTCATGTGACCGTGCTGTAGTTCCTTTACGGCTTAACGTTAGCTTTTTATTTCAGAAACATTAGGTGATGTTAATATGTGGAGACTATCCTGCTCAAAAGTGTTTGTTTGCCTCAAGTCTTATTTCCCATTGTTTGTATTAAGCAAACCTTTGCAATGTGTACTTCCTGGTCAGACTGCAAACATCTCATCATTGCCCTTCATCGTCGATAGCTACTTTTATTTCAAGTGCAGAAGACATATCTAAAGAAGGCAAGGTAATGAGAAGAAACGATGGACATGAACTTGGATAGGAGAAACAATGTGAGAACACAGGAATACAAAGGCTTCGACATAGTCGTTATGATAAAGACTCATATCCTGTCCAGTCCTTAATGTTGCAGATAGTTTCCTTCCCACTATCTTCCCGTCACATTTTGATTACATCTCTGCATTTCTCTAACTTCTATCTCCGTGTGGGCAGGACTTCATATGTTCTTGAATGACTCATCGAGTATTCTCCGTCCTCTGCATTTTTCCCAAAGTTTGCTAACATCATAATTTATTCGTAACATAACAAGGGGACAAATTAATATTTAAGATCTCAACAAGAGGAACAAAGAGTGGGATCTTCAGGGACGAGTATCACTTCCTGCAGGGACTCGATGATTCCTAAATTGAGACGCCAGTTTCGGTTCACAGAACAAATGTACACACACACACACACACACACACACTAACACATGCCAGTCACCGGTTCCCACGATAACACCACGCAGAGCAATCACTGCAAGCTGGTGTTAATGACAGACTAATAACTGTCAGTTAATAAACTTGTGAGAATGACTTCATTCACGTCCATCTCTTTATTTCACTCTGTGTCTTTTCGGAAGCTTATTATCATTGTCCGGTCTAAAAGAAGCATTTTTCATCAAATGAACAGAGTAGAAGAGTTCCTTTCTAACATTCAATTTAAGCTAATTTTGTCTAAATGGACATGTCAAGACACATTTTTTGTTTTTAACTTACATTGATAAGATGTGTACTTATTACAGGCTTCACTTAAAAGCACACTATACATAGCCTCTTCCATTATTTAAATTAAAACATTTAACTCTACCGCCCGGTCCAAATGATATCTCTCTGTCCAGAGATGGTGTCTCTATTCCAGAGAAAACTGGATCTTCTATTGGCTGCCGCTCCAACTGTCCAATTGTCCAATTGTACGTGGGACATCTCTAAGCAGTTGACCAATCACAACAGACTGGGCTCTGGTTTTAGACAGAGGGTGAAAAGAGGTACTGCAGCACAGGCAGTATGAGAAAAATAAAGAGCTTTTTGAACATTAAAGCACGGAGACATGTCCCAGTAGAGACACTAAGTACTATGAAGCTGAACATGAGCAGAGTGTCCTCTTTAATACTGACAACCAAAACACATGGTTTAGTTTAGTCAGAGATAATAGAATTGTTCATATTGATGAAGCGCAAAGGAGCAAGGCTAACAACTATCTAGCAGCACTTTCAAAAACAAGTTTGGTGATCTGAGGATACACAGACTGGCTGTTAACAATAACACACACACACACACACACACACACACACACACACACACACACACACACACACACACACACACACACAGGTCTGACTGAACTCACAGCCAGCATGGGGTCAGACCACCTGACCCGTACACTTTACACAACACAGAAAAACAGGTGTACTGGAACCGTCTGTGCTAATTACTGGGTTTGAGGTTCTTTGAAGGCTGCCGCTCACCTTGAATGACCCGTTACCTAGTCACACACACACACACACACACACACACACACACACACACACACCCTTTAACCAGCGCTCTACAGGAGACAGTGTGTTACGTCGGCGCCTGCAGGCCCAGTGGGCGATGCCAAGCTGACAATAATATGTATCGGCAGCAACCAGCATGAAGGCAGAGCAGCGATACATGACATCAACAGCACGGGGCTGTGTGTGTGTGTGTGTGTGTGTGTGTGTGTGTGTGTGTGTGTGTGTGTGTGTGTGTGTGTGTTGGGGGGTTAACGCAGAGAGGGTAGGACACACAGGACGAGTTAATAATTAAAATATGTGTGGTTAGGCTTATTATTTCCTAAAATGTTGTTTCGTTGTTACATTTGAATAACAAATTAACTCATTTCAAGGTGTTGATGTAATTATAATTCACAAGCATGTTAGCAGCCTCACTACTTGCTTCCAAACTGTGATTCATGTTTTTTGGCACTGGGTTGGGCTTTGGCTTACATTTGTGGCATAGGTCTGAAAAACGATGTTATTTTGAGTGTAGCTTAATTATCAGAGGTTTTAATTTCCAGTCACTAAAGTAGTGAGAGGGCATCCAATCAGAATACCTGTATTAGTCACACAGAGGGGAAATGTACACATAGATAGCTCGTAACATGATACTTAAGACACTGCTAATGACACAAGACATAAGAAACGATGCTACCAAATTAACATAAAAGTACAGATATCTCCCTCCAGGGACTGGGACAATAAATCAGGCTGGGAATTATAGACCCAGCCTGGCCACTACCAGTTTTTGTTTTGCTGGATTTATTTGTGAATATTTACAGCGTTGTTGCCCATAGTGATAGCCCTATAGTTTACATCTACACCCAATAATAAACATATTACAGGGGTTACTATTTAAAACAAATTCCTAACCTATCCATGTGAACATATTTTGGAGGTGGACCTTGTAAGGGAAACTTCTGCGGCAATGGAGAGTCAGGACTCAGAGAGACACAAGGAGAGTTAGAGCTTTGATGTCAAACACTGGTAGTTTATTACAAGTCAACGGCCGGAGAATTCACATCACAATAAGTCACAGCAGCAAAAGGTTCTGACTGCACGGTGGGTTGTCATTTCAATTCTGCCGCGCCTATCTCTCGATAGACCTTTTAACTAGTTTACAGAGAGTTAATGAGCATATTGGGGGATGGGGCGTTAACACCTGGGAACACTGAAGATATCCCTCAACTGGAAATACTCAATCACTTGTCAGTGGTGTTTAGAAGCCAGCATTCTCACAGTCGTAAACCCCCCTATCAGGCCATAAAACTGACCCTTAAGTGCTGGAGCACATTCCTTAAAGGAGATAACAGAATATTGGTTGGTTATTAATGTCAGCAGGCAATAAGGTTAAATATCTAGGAGACAGAATTATTCCCTCACAGAACTCAAATCCTCTAGATGGGTCTGGGGGCATGCTACCCTGGTAAGATTTTGTATTTTTCTGTTGGAGTTAAATGCATCAATCTGTTGCATTTTGAGGGGAAAATGAAGAGAGATCTATGGAAACACCCGTTTGAAACAGAACTGTATACATTTAAATAATCATAAAATCATAAGAACATGGCCATAACCAATAACATCCCATATCCAATATAAAAACAATTGAAAGTTGTTTATTAATTTATTTTTGGTTCATTTATAGTTGTGAGTGTGCCTGGGCTCCTGAACCAGCCTCTCCTGTCTCCCCCCTCTCCCTCCTCTCCTGTCTCCCCCCTCTCCTGTCTCCCCCCCTCTCCCTCCTCTCCCCCCTGCTCCTCTTTGAGGCAGCAGCAAAGACTAGTTTTAGCTCTCAACACGTTTTTAAAGTTTATCTTACCTTTTTTCACCTATTTAACATTTTTTTCGTTGTATTCATGCATATTTGTGACACGCTCTATCGAAATCAGTCGGAAGTTGCAACGGCTCATTTCAAAATAAACGTGGATTTGCGTAAAAAAATAGTTTTTTCGGGGTTCGGGTGTTTTGTTTGATTTTAAATAAACAAAGTCTTGGCTTTCAGAATATGAAACTTTTATTTCCAAACTCACACGATAAATACGTGTTTGAAGCTTGTGAAGGGAAGATGACAGCTCTCCCTCGCACTCTGCTCTTCCGCAGCGCCGCCGCCCCCTCCCCTCCGCTGACATTATGAATGTAAGCGTATAGTAAACATAGATAACACGGCAGGGTCCGTTACAGTTTGTTTTCATCTGATTTCAATTAAACAAAGTCTTGGCTTTCAGAATATTAAACTTGTTTCAGCAAATTCAGATGATAAATACAACTTTGAAGCTTCGGCTTAATTACAAGCGGAGAACGGAGTAACTTGACCTCACAGCAGGCAGAACAACAGCCGGTGTTTCTCGTGAGTGTTTGTGTTTTTCCCGGGAAACAAACACAATACACACAAATGCAAAAATACACAAACACACACACGTACACACACATGCACACACACGCAAGCTTCCCCCAGACCAGTAATCCAAACGAAAATATCTACGACCGGTTGTTCTGTGATTCTCCAGATTCTACAGATGGCCAGTCCGCGGAGGGTGGAAAATACATACTGGAAGTGAACAAAGACGTGCAACGGGACGGTGTTCCCACGGCAAACAAAACTTAAAATATTAAATGAAACAATCTCATGTCTTAAAATTCACAACTTATTATGTGTTACATTTTCATAAACTTATAATGATGTATTCACATGTTTAACTCTGTTACATGTGCACGCAACGAACAGAAGAGCGCAGGGCAGAATTAGGAGGGAGTTCCGTCTCGTAGCGTTTGTGCACCGTTTGAAATGTCGCTCTAAATGACCCTTCTTCGATAAAGCCACGCTCGCATTGCAGATGAGACAGATGGACTTTGAATTGGAATAGATAACAAAATAATCATCCTCCCACTCGGAGTGAGAATTATATATTTTGGGCTTTTTTGTTTCTGCCATAATTGCGGTCTTGTGTGTGTGCAGACTGTCACTCCTGTTGCCACGGACAACGTCAGATAACTAGTGCCCACCAGCCACGCCTCGACACATGGGGTCACGCCAATCACAAAGCTTTGATGCTTGCATTATTCTGGCACAGGAAGATTATGTTATAGGACATTAACGCGATCGACTGGTCGGGCACCCCTGATGTAGACTGACAGTCACCCTGTGTGAGGCAAACCCACATTTGCGCAGCGTTCACAATTCATTAAACAAACAAAAATAATCGCCAGGCCATCGGGAAACCTCCCAGTCCTCCCGATGGCCAGTCCGGGCCTGTCTCCCTCTAATGTGGGATAGATGTAAAAATCTAACACAAAACCTCAGAAGGCAAACTGTGGTAAAAAAGGTCTCCTATGTCAGACAGAGAAATAGTTTTACAACAGCAGAAGCTAAAATGCTAGGTGACGGATAAGAAATAATAGTGACAATCTGAAGCACTAATTAAAATAACCTTCCTTGTCGTATTCAATTTTTTTGAGGTCCAAACTAATAATGTTTTTTGTCATAGTCAGAAATCAGTTAAAGTAATGAACCTGCCCATGTTAGCTCAAAAAGTTAGCTACCTTTTTAAAGTGTAAGCTAGTCTGAATAACTCTCTAACAAAGCAATTCATTTATGCAACACACTGTTAAAAAACTGAAGCTTACTTCTATTTCAGAAGCTCTTTTATTCTTGGTAGGATTTGTTGAGTAATCTATCGGCCAGATTATAGGAAGCTAGGTATTAGCCACGGGCTAATAGCTTGAGAGACCTTCTCAGATTTGCTAATATGTCGTAGTCAAAATAAAAATAAAAGTATATTGTTTAGGATTCAGAAAACTACTAATATTGTTTGCTGTTGTTAAATGGTTGAACAGAAATTACTAGAATAATGTTAACAGTTGGGTAAGCTAGTTAGCAAAGCACACATTTAACCTTCGTTGTAATGCCATTGAACACAACATTTGATCAGAAACAGCAATAGGTAAGACATATTTCCCGTGTTTGCTCTGTAAAGCTACGTGTTGTGATGTCTGTTTTCGCTTCCCCTGTCACCATTTTTTATCGCTCAGTGATGATACTTATATTTCTAGAATCTGTGGAATCTCAGCTTGCTAATCGATATATTGTTTGTGTAGATCCGATAAGTAATACTCATATTTTTCCATGAATTCTGTGCTAAGTGTGTTAGCATGGTTTCGCTCAGGGCTAATTCAGAAGCTTGGTATTACCCCTGTGTTTAGTTTAGCTAAAAATGGTTAATATTGTCTGATAGCTGAGTTTCTTCCCGTTAAGTGAGTATGAGACATTTGTTAAATGTTAAGAAGCCCTCAGACGCTGTTTCTTGCAAGATGGTGCGTTTTGCCCCCGGGACCGAGAGCATGGGGCTTAACAAAACACGCACATTCAGTATTTACTCCAGCAATAGTCTAATTCTAAATATATTTAATTCTTCTTATTTAAAAGTGGGTAAAAAACATGACCCTAACCCTAAAAGTAGCATCAATACTGTTATTACTAATACAAAGAGAATTAGATACTACTCTATGTCACCAATTTCAAAGTTATTCCTTATTTCTACCTCTTTCTCTTGTGCCTACAGACTGAACTCCCTCCAATAGGATTCAGCAGATTACTCGCTTTGTTCCCGGCCCTCTGAAATTGTATTAAGCTTCCTCATTTGTCTGTGTCACGGCCAATGCTGGCTCTAAACCGCCGTAAGTAGTGAGACTTATATCAGAACAGTTAACTGGGGAAAGGTTGGCCATTAAAAAAAATGAATTGCAGCTTCTGCCGAGGAACAAATAGTCTATTCAGTGAAATGGGATTTGCCAAATGATGGCCTCTACGGTAGCAAAGTGTTCATTCCCAAACAACGTATCTCCATTTGGGAAAGAAGCTTAAAGCTGAGGCCATGGTCTGATGAGGATGCAGGTTATAGTTTAGCAGATGAATCAGAGGCTCTGTGCATACATGTCTCGATAAAGTATTACATCTCAGTGTGTTGGTGTCTTACAGAGCAGGACATATTACCTTTCATTGTTTATAGTAAATTGAACAGTCTAAAATGTGTTGGTTTTCCAGAACGAGTGTTTTATGGGTGAGTGATGGTCAAGGATCGAATAAACAATGTATTTTTTGATGGCTTCTTCTAATAACTTGCATTTATCTTGTTAACACTGAATATTAACAACAATATGCCAAGGGGAGGAGGACAGACTGAACATACGGAATAAAGAGATCTAAATATTAGTCTTGAAACCTAAGAATGAGTCAGCATTTCATCACTTCCTGTCCCCTGGTCTGGAAGTCAATGTTTTTCTGATTCTTATATCTCAGTGTGCATCTGTGTCTTACAAAGCAGGAGTTGTAACCTTTATTTGGAAAAAATATTTGTAAAAGTAAATCAAATGAGTTGGTTTTCCAGGATTTCATATTATCCTAGTGTACTATGGGTCAGTAATGGTCAAGGAGTGACGATAGCCACTGGATACTAACACACATATACGATGAGAGAACATCTAAAGGTCCTGACACACCAGTCTGACACCAAAGAACACGTCCCGACGGACCCGACTGTTGCGTCTCCTCACGTCTCTGCGTCTTGGCCATGTGTCTCACTGGAACACACCGCCAAGACTTCAGCCGACGGCCAAGAAGCACGTACGAACTGCGCAAGCGTGAGTGGCAATAACTCTCCTTACCAGCAGGCGGCGGTAGTGTGTATTCGTCATTCAAAAGAGGCAACAACCGGAAGACAGACTGCGTGATAACCGAGAGAAGAAGAACAGACTGCGTGATATAAACAAACAACAAATAGCTTTCCATTTTCACTCTACAGCGAGAAGCTCCCGAACCTGTGTCGAGAGCTGGAGTTCAATGACATCTCAGATTTGCCTTCTTAATAGTTTGTTTGGGTCCCTCACTTCCGTTTCACTTCTCATGCACTGATTCAGTAGCTGAACAGCCAATCAGAGCGATTTATTTGGCCGACGGCCGTTAGCCGACAGCCTCCCGATTCAACATGTTGAATCGGCGGCGGAAGGTGTCGGCACGGCCGAAAAGACACGACGGGGCGGGACACACCAAGACACACCAATCTGAGTAGGGCGACAGGACGCTCATCGACGGCCAGACATCTATCGACGCCGAAAATCGGCTTGGTGTGTCTGGACCTATAGATACGAAGAAAAGAGTGTTTAAGCAACACGTCCAGGAGCGACGCTTAGGGAGTGAGAGTGTGTTGCTTTAAGAGGTTCGAGGACGGACTGATAATGCAGATGCAATAGAGTGGTTCAGGAATGAGTCTTGAAACTTATAATGAGTCAGCATGTCATCACTTCCTGCCCCTTCCTGGTTGTTATCATGAAATAAAGTATGTGGTTAACACAAGCTGAAGAGATGTCAACGTCAGTAATTACCCCACTGTAGCTTTTTTAATGTCTTACAATTTACTTATGATAACAAATAAATAATCGTAATAGCCTATAAAAGCCAATAAATATGCATATCATAAATATATATACAACATAAATGAGTTTTTTATGTTTCAAAATAGGAAAAACATATATTGCCTTTTTTGAAATATTGACTCTTTAATAATAATAAATAAACTGTGTGTTTTTGTAAATTATATATAATATAAATATCTAAATTAACAGTTAAATGTTGATGTTGAGAAAAAACAAAAGCAAGCACACGAATAAGGCTCATTCTGTCCCTCTAAGGTTGGCAGGGATTAGTCGCGCTTTGTTTTGCCTGCTGTCACTAGCAATCACTTACAACACACACACACACACACACACACACACACACACACACACACACACACACACACACACACACACACACACACACACAGTGACATATTATATGCACGCCTGCATGCACTGATATGCATGGATGCTCTCTGTCTCTCACACGTTAGTGAATTCATGAAAAGGAAATGTGCTTTTATTTATTTTCACACAGTCTTCCACACACACACACACACACACACACACACACACACACACACACACACACACACACACACACACACACACACACACACACACACACACACACACAGCCACACACACACACACACACTGCCACACACACACAGGCTTATTCATATCCTGTGTCGCACCACTCTGTCAACATGTGGCATTTCAGAGAGAGGTTAAAACAATGTGAATTGTTCTTTGTTTACTGCACATGTAGCAAGTTACCTAATGAGCAACGTGTGCTAAAGAGCATGAGACAAACTGTGTGACAGGGAAACAGGAAATGAAGCAGTGAAGAAGAGAAACAAGTAGAAAAGTTATATAAAAACTCAACAAGTTATACTGGATTTTAAATATAAACTTAAATATTGGATTAGGTTTGAGGAAGGGAAGTGGAAAGGACAGATGCCTGTATGCAGCCACTGCTTTAACAGATAGGTGCAGGCACATTAGCATAGTGATGAACAATGGCATTAGCATAATGATTAATCCAGCATTAGCATGAGCACAGCTGCTGGAGAGCACGGGGGAGGCCAGAGACAGAAAGGCAACATAAAAAGGCAGTGTGAAAAATAATCATGTAGCGCGGCAGAAGGAACCGAAGATGTCTTTCCTGTCATCACAGCTGCTGACAGCTCCAGCACGTCATTCCTCATACATATAATTACTATTCATTCATGCTGCGTGTCCAGTTATGAGAAGGAGTCTAGCAAAGAAAGACGAGTTACATTTGCTCAGACAAAACCCGTGTCACTCTGTATGAAAGTTCAGTCCCGACTGTTATTCGTGGAAGAAGAAGAAGAAGAAGAAGAAGAAGAAGAAGAAGAAGAAGAAGAAGAAGAAGAAGAAGAAGAAGAAGAAGAAGAAGAAGAAGAAGAAGAAGAAGATCCTTTCCTTAATGAGGCCTATTTGGGGTGTTCTTCTCATGTAGTGTGTTATATAGGTTTATGTGCATGTAAGTACTTCTGTATCATAGTGACATCGCATTGGAAAACTTCTATTGGCTAGCACTCAAACACATTACATGTGATGACCGCTATGTCACAGTAGAGGCAGAACATACAAATATGAACCTGAAAATTAACATCAAATGTCCCCTTTAAGTAAAAGTACTAATACATTTGGTCAAACGCTCCAATTTAAGAAACAGTACGGCTTTCAAAATCTCTCTCAAGTTATAGTTCAGATGTATTATGAGCATGTACGAGCATGTACTTAAAGTCTCAAGAGTACTCATTCTGCAGAAAAATGGCATCCTTTTGTGTTATAAATTATTATTTGTATGCAATGTTTGGATGGTTAATTAGAATCAGAATACTTTCTTTATACCAGAGGGAAGTTTCTTGACATATGCTCCATTAGAGAATACAGTACATAAACACAAGAAGATTAAGGAAACATATGGAGCAATATGTTGCATCAAGTCATTTGACCAACTTTTGATACAATACATTGAACACATGTTTTTATTAAAACGTTCCCAGGTAAAAAAATACTTTAGTGTATTAGAAATATAATGTAAGTATACAAAAGTGTATACAAGTATACTTCTACTTTTTGTGCTTAATTGAAAGTATGTTTAAAATGTACTTTTAAAAAGTATAATTCAAAATAGACTACTAAATATAAATATACTATTTCTGAAATACTTAAAGTGGTATTTCAGTGTGCTTATTAAAAGTGTACTTGAAACTAAGTGTATTGTGAATTGCAAGTAAGTACACTTTCACTATACGTACTACATCGCAAATACTTATAGTAGTCATTAAGTATACTTATCCAAAGTACAATTCTTTTTTTACTATTTTGTAATACCCTATTAGCATGCTTTATTAACAAGTACTTAAATACACTTCATTAGAAATTTATTTAAGTACTCTTATAAAAAGTGCACTTTAATATACATTTTTCTTAATTTGTACTTCATTGTACTTTTAAAAAGTATATTAACTTGCAAATACTTACGGTGGTACGTTAGTTTACTTTTGAAAAGTTAAATATTTGCAAGTCATTTGTAATACACTATTAGTATGCTTTATTTAAGGCTTGAATTTCACTCCATTGGAAGTGTACATAAGTAAGTACATAAGTTCTACTCTACATTATAGTATAATAACATTATACTTAAAATACATTTATGGTGCTTAAATTGTGATAGAACCTTACTATAAATACATTTTTATTAATATAATAGCACAATTTAAAAGTATTAAATACAGTCAGAAAGTGCATTTGAAGTTAATTGGAAATATAACAGGTGTGCTGGAATAAGTATTATAACAGTATGTTGATAACACACTTATGAATTACTATGAATTGAACTGAACGCCCTTTTAAGTAAGTGTTTTTCGAATGCACATAAATCATGATTTTAACTACAACACTTAAAGTTTACAAAAAGTTGTGCCAATTTAGCACTCTATTTATACTTCAAGTATACTCAACTAATGATTAAGTAGTACTCCAGTACTACTTGAGTACACTTTAGCATACTTGAATGTGACCAAAATAGTACATTCTTCTATAAGTATAATTTAAGCATACTATTTTTTTACCTGGGTATAGAAAATCCTTAACATCAACGTTTGGTAAACTATTGGATATTTCCACTTGCTTGTATTCCACTGGTTTCATCTTTAGAAATGCATTATGTTAAAAGTTCGTCACAGATTTTTTAATGCAAAATAATATCCAACAAAAGCTTTAAAATGAGTGTTGTTTAGTAAAACTATATTATACTCATTTTGAGTATAAAGTAGCAAGTCCTTCAAGACTGTACTTTGTTGGATTTTTATAAAAGAGCTGTTTCTCACTGTTGGTCTTTTTATTATATTATTTACAGTTCTCTGACTTCTGCCACCTTTCCCGGCGGTGTTTCGACACAGTGCCACCTCCGCTGTCTTTGTGTTGAAGACGACGGAGGAGATGCCACCGGTGTCAGCAGAGGGAGGACAGCTTCTTCTTCTCTTGTCAACGCGCACGACTCTCTACTGCTGCAGAGTTTCAGAGGATTCACCTTTTTTAACCTGTTGAGCCCTGAGCCTGTTTTTCAGGTCTCAGGCTCGAAATGACATTCCCAGAACAAATTACCATATCTTCGTTTCTAAAAGGGTTAAATTAATAATCTTCTGGGGCAATTAGGGTGGATGTTCCATATCTCTGGCCTCCCTTGTTCGATTTTAGATGTGACATTTCTTCCTGACCGTTAGAGCCAATAGAATCCAAGGGAAATCGTCCTGCACAGACTCATGTTAAAAAAACGGTAGCCTCTCTGCGCATCCTAGCTTGCAGGAGAGGGGAGAAATATCCCTGCTCTGATATCAACCAACGGAAAAGTAGTTTTATTGCTTAAGGATTATCAGAACATTTCAAAGGGGACGCAGTCACATTGGATTAACCTATGGATTAACTACATCATCGTTTTTATCGTTTTAATGCCATTGAAGACCAGTTTAGACGAGACAAAGACGAAGGTAAGCCATGTTAGCATTGTGGGCTACCTAGCGCCACTTGTTTTGATGTACGATTTGTTGATAATGTCGAGTTTGTATCCTTCAGTGTTGAGGTGGGCACCGTTAGATTCTGTGTCTCCTTGCGATCATAAACGATGTGTTGGATGTGCACCTAGGATAAGTAATAAGGGAGCTAGGAGTGATTATCGGTGCAGTAATAGGTTAGCATTTTTCGCTCAGAGGTCATTTAGATGCTTCTTATGAGACTTGTGTTTTGTTTTGGTAAAAATGGTTTGTATCGTCAGTTAGCTGAGATTCTTCTCGTTAATCTGGTATAACACATTAATAGGTTCTTAAATATTAAGATCCCCTGAGACACAGTGTCGTGAAAAAAAAACTAAAGTACCCGCCGAGGGGGTCCTTGGGGCCTAACAGGTTTTAACTTGCTTCCTGTGTCAGTGTGGTTAAAGAAGCAACTACAGGTGCTAGTGATGGGAAGTACGGCTCTTTGAAGGGAGCCAGATCTTATGGCTTATGGATAAACCACGAAATGATCACCAGGATAATGATTGACTGCATAGAGCGCCACAGTGACGCGTCCTGAACCCCGGAAGTAAGTTAGCATTTTACCACTTCCGATTCCTTCAACAAAAAGTAATGCAATTTCTCCATAGGACTTTGGAAAATAGCTGGAAATAAGGTCTGTGGTTGAGACACATTGAAGAGACGGATCACGTTTTGTTCAGACTCCACATGTCTTTTATAATTTTGAATCATAAATCTAATCGATAGATTTATGATCGATAGGGTTTTAGGAAGTCTACAACTTGCTACATCTCTCAGCCGAGCACAACTACTACTCAAGCAGCATGCTTTATAACATCATCTACGGCAGGGGTGTCAAACTCAAGGCCCGGGGGCCAAATCCGACCCACGACTTCATTTTATGTGGCCCCGCAAGAGCTTGCAAAGAATATAATACGTTTATTATACAGTTACATGCCACTTTACAGAAGCAGGTTGCCCATGAACTACATGTCCCACAATGCATCTCGTTTTGTGACAAGCGCACTGAAGAGACTTGCAATTATTTGCCCTGGACATCTGCTTTCAGACGTAGTTGGTAGTTAATTACTAAGTTATTATCCTATCCGATAATAATCCAATTCAGAGGCAATAGTTAATATAATACATTATTTTATATATATATTATATATTTATGTATGTATAATTATATAGTTACAACCGGCCCTTTGAGTGCAACTATAATGCTAATGTGGCCCGCGATGAAATTGAGTTTGAAAGCAAGTTCCCGTGAAGGCGATTTATGGCAGGCAGTGAACCAACGATAAAAAGAATGGCTCTCACCAAGTACGACTCGGTTCCCTTTATTCGTACCAAAGAGCCGTTCAAAAGAATCGGATCGTTCACCAACGCATCACTAGTAGGTGCACGATACAGGAGATGATTGAACTGAGAATAATGACATACCTCTTGTTGGAGATAAATATCGCTTTATATTATTTAATATTTGAACATTTATTTTCTTGCTGTTTTTGTTTATGGTAAATGTATTCTTAGTTATTGTCGTTATTGAAGTTAAATTAGTTTTATGCTTTTATTTTGAAGGCATGTTTGGGCACTGGGTGATTAGAGCACCTGGTGTAATTGTATATATATTGGAGACAGGTGGAGGTGGGATTAGAGCACTAGTAGGCACATGCTTTTGTTATCAGGGTGATCCAAGGCACAAGAAGGAAAGCCATAGGAAAGGCTAAAGTCAAGACAAATAGGAAACCTGTTCATTGTACTTTTGTCATAGGAATGAAATGCACAAGCAGAGATTCTTGTCTGGACTTGGATCATTGCCCTGCGTAAGATTCACTAACCGGCAGTGTTATATTAAATTAATTATACATTTTATTTCTATATGATTTTGGCCGCTACACCTCTTTACCCAGCAGAGATCAGACAGATCGGTTAACTTGAGCCTCGAAACCCATTAGCGAAACCTGCTACGGTAATAGTTGCATCATTTCTGCTATTTGAGATACAACCTGCTCTTTGGAAGTGTGGGGAGATTATATTGGATAGTATCAGGATGTTATACATGGTGGTAGGATTTTGAATTATTCCTCAACCGCAGGGAACAGAGAGGTAACATGAGCCTCACAGTCTGTTAACTAAACTTGCTAGGGTAATTGTTGCATCATTTTAAAAGATACAAACTTCTCTGTAACTGTGTGGTGAAACTAAATTGAATTATAGATATTTTAAGCCGCAGAGATCAGACAGATCAATGACGGGAAACATCAGCCTCAGAGTCCGTTAGCTAAACTTATTATAGTAATGGTTGCGTCATTTTCTCTACTTTGAGATACAACCAGCTCTTTTTAGCCATGTGATGAAACTACAGTGGATCGCTGCCTTAGTTGGTTCATACATGGAAGGATCTTGAAGCTTCTGGAACAGCTCTATAAAGTGTCTTATTCTCAATCCTGATGGTATTGTAAGACAATCAATGTTTATATGGCGTAATTTAGATTAAATATATTCTTATAATTAAAGCTGTTTTATTCTGAAAATCACACACTTTTAACTTAACACTTTTATTCTGAAAATCCTTCATTTCCGGTTAGCATTAGCATGTGGCTAACCTTACATTTTGAAACCGTGAATTGAAGGTGAAATGACATGTGGTGTTGTACACTAAACACACAAATTTATTGACGCTGCAATACTGTTATTAGGGAATGTTTAAATAACCACAGACATTAGAATGCTTTAATTAACACCAGAAAAACGACAGGAATTGCCTCGGACCCGCCCCCGTTGACGCCGGCCAATAGGAGAAGATATACAGTTGATAACCCGTGATGGACAGGGAGAATCAATCTCCTTTTCATCCTCTGCTGCCCCAATGTGAACGGGACCAACAGCTGGGAGGAGGGGGAGCCACCAACTCGCACATTTCATTGTATATCGCCGCATCAGTTGTTTAATTAAATGCTGTTAACTTTTATAAACTTCCTTGTACTCTTTTCAGTTTCTAGTCTCTGGGCTAAAGAAATCCTAACAGTATCACCTGGTTAACATCATCTGAAAATGATCTAAGTCGTTGAGAAGATATCCCTAACTTCTAACCCCCATATCCGGACGTCTTCGTACTTGCTCAGGTATAAAAGCTGAACTGAATAGCCTTATAGACAAATACCGTTACCAGTGACGCCCGTTAACATCTCTTCCTGTATACAAGGTTGTAGAAATGGAGGTACCCTGAAGCTTTCCCTGCATTGCATTCTTCAAGAACAACTTCCTGTCTGAAAGCACCTGTATGGTTCTCCTGTTGGCGTGGTTCTCTCCATCCTGTACACCCCAATGTCAATTACAAATCCAGGATGCAACGAACCAAAGCAGATGGAGGCTGTAGAGACTATTGCCAAACATGGCAGCAATGCTAGTCGTCCTATAGTTTCCTGCCAGAACCTGCCACATCTCCTCAAGTCCATTTTGTTCATAAACATTAATTACAGTTATAAAAAGCTTCACAGGTGCATGTAAAACAACAGCAACGACACTATCAAAAGAAGATGGAAGACACCAACCATGTTTACCTGGCCTTATACTCGTTTGCCACGGTGCACAACCAGGCGGCCAAGAACTGTTCAGCGAAAAAGCTAAATGTGGACATCATTGGAGAAACACCTGCAGCAACTGCTAGGAACTTCATTTAACAATTAAACTGCATAGTGACAACTTGATTATAGTAGTTGACTTTATCTGCATTAATCTAATCATCATCCAATTGCAAACATCAAAGGGTATTTATAACCCATTGCCTTGCCTCTGATGATTATTCTAGAGCTGTCATGTTGCATTTAATGCAGCTCAATCTCATTCAATTGGTAGAGAACTGAACAAAACGACATGATGTAGTTTCCAAAACCAAATCTGATCCATTTGCCAGAGGTGGAAAAAAGTCAGTCACAAGATTTGGGACATCCCATGTGAAGTTACAAGTCCTACATTTGAGTTTTGAGCCTTAAAACCGTAATTCTAGACTTCACTTTTTGGCAATAAATAATTCACTGCAAAGATTTTGGATGCAAATAAAAACATGTACTACTTTTTAATTGACAAAGCAAAATGAAATGATTTTTAAAAACCTTCAATATTCATATTTGCGCTCAGGGGAAAGTATCAAGGAGTTTCTAGTCAAAAGGCAAAAGTTCAAGTGAAGTCATTGTGCTGCAGGTCTGCGTCAAGACACCCAATATATTAAAATGTCTTAAAGGTCCCACGTCACGGCCATTTCTACTGATTCCATTGCTGAGGTCTACTGGAATAGATTTACATTGTTCAATGTTCCAAACTCACATTGGTTTCTCAAACAGCATCTCTGTATAGTCTGTGTATTCACTCTCTGTCCTAAACGGCTTGTTGGAGCTCCTGCCCCCCCCTCCCCCTCCCTGTGAGCCCAGTGTGCTCTGATTGGTCGGGACGATGAGAGGCTCGTTGCTGCGAGGAGCGGACAGGTTTCCGGGTCGGCGATACAGCGGGAACAAGCGAAACTCATCCTGAACACACAAACACTCAGCCGAAGTGAAAACAACAAGTGTGGCTTGATATTGAAAAAGAAAAAGGTTTCTAACGCTGTGAGAACGGGTCTGCAGAGAGCATTTCTCCACCATCCCAACTCGTCTATTACCAACCAGGGAGCTCTATGCAAGTCAATGGGACTCCCTGTTAGTTAGCCAAGGGGTCCTGGTATGTGAGGTGCTCCAAGGATTGGTCCATTTGGGCCAATCCGGTCATTTGTTGTTGATGTGGGTGTTCACACGTCACAGAACCCAGGAAGCAAACTATGGAAAAGAGAACTCTCCAACGAGGCGTTCTGGGGCAGCACAGACAGGTCTTCTCTGAGTTACAGTGTTACTCGCTACAGGGTGCACTTTGAGGGTCTGTGACTCTGCAGACCGTTTACATGCAGAAAAACCTTCATAACAACAAGGGGACGGGTGATAACCAGAAAAGCATGACATGGGACCTTTAACCAAAATGAATGCATCCTACACTTAATAAAGAATTTCAGTGAAAAGCCAAACGGTCCATTACAAACATTACATTACAGGCATAGATGTCAATAGACTTCTGCTAAGTGCCAAACCAATCAGCTACCAGGTCCGTTACCACATGACCATTGGGCTGATTGAAGTATTACTGCACAACAGAAGATAGGACAAGCCTATAAATAGATAGTGTATATGAACAGGTGTCTCAACAGTCTTTCTATTTACACACAAACTGTAAGAGGTTCTATTTATACTCTGAATGTGTGTGGAGCTAAGAGTATGTGTGAGAGTATACAATAAGGCCAGTGGCACACGGGGCCACATGTGTTGGTCCAGAGGAGATTGAAAGTGAATTGAAAGCTATTAATCTGACCTTCCCCTGCCATCAGGTTTATTTTGGGACAGAATATGTATTCCCTCCACCTGCACAGCTCTCCTCCCATCCACAGCTACAGGTTCAGATGTGGAGAGCAGCATTTTACATCTCAGCCTTCCCTCCTGTGATTATCCTTTCTCTCTGTGCATAAACTCCTCTGTGATTTCGCCTGAGAGCTGGTAACAGGATATGTGCAGCTCCACTCTCCAGCTACTCTTTCAGGAATCACACAGATGTGGAAACAATGACAGTACTCCCTGCTGGAAACAGCTTTGTTGAACACAGTGGGGAAGAGAAACAGACCGTGACAAGTTTGCCTTGATGTTTCATTTCTTATGCAAGTTTGCAGTCGATACAGCATGGGGATGGTGGGACGGCTGGCAGCACCTCTGTTTGAATATGTCACGCTGTGCAGGAGCAGAAAACTCACTTCTAACTAAGTATTTTTCTTAACCACTTTACCCCTGCTTATTCGATTCAGTGAATCAAGTGTATTGTTTACAAGTGCTTTCCAACCACCCTAATCCAGCATGGAAGTGTCTTGTAGTAGCTACATGCTGTTACACATAATACTGGAAATAGTGGCTGGTAGGGGTGTAACGGTATCCGTATTCGTCGCGTACCGTCACGGTTCGGACGTCACGATTCGGCACATGCAGTCACACAGCGAATAGGCCTTTTTTTTACCAGTGGGAACAAGTCTGTCACTCAGGGCAGTATTACACTATATATAATCCAGGGGGCGGTATTGTGACTAAAAGCCAGCCGCCAGTAAATAACAAATGAAGAACAAGAACAAAACACAACAAAACGAACACAATACATGAAGAAGAAAAGTTAGTAGCTACGGCGAGTTCACACAACACCCAGGAGCTAGAAGACCCACCTGCTTCTTTTAAATCAGCTGTGTGGGAACATTTCGGGTTCCCTGTGGACTACAACAATGATGGGGTGCGAGTTGTGGATCGGACGAGGACGGTGTGTCGGCGTTGTTCCACAGCGGTGCGGTATGCTAGCGGTACACGTCAACATGCTCAATCACATCCGAGTCAGTCTCAGTCCCCAGCGAGAGGGTTTCCTCGACGGCAGGTGACATAGTTACCGCCAACAGATCTGCCCTCCCTGCTGACGACGGAGACAAACTCATCTTTTTGAAGAGAAACTTGAAAATAGAGTAAAGCTTGAGCACCTTTATTTAGGCATAATGGCCTCACACACTCACAAGTTAATTACACATGTTAGACATTGCTCCTAATGGTACAGATTTTATTTTTGTTTTATATTGTTGTATTTATTTTATCATACATCAGGAGATGTTATACAGTTCTGTATTGCCTTTTTTTGATTGTGATTGAAACACTTTATTATTTATTTTAATATTTTCAAGAAATTCTGTTTAGTTGTACAGCTTATTTAACCTTTTAGTTTGACATCAGCCATTATAAATAATATGGCCATCTGAGTGTGTGTGTGTTACTGTTTGTGGTTTGTTTTTCACTGTGTAATACAGTTAATGATTCCAAATGTTAAAAAAAATTATGCATTTGTGACTTTTCTTTGCTTTTCCTTGTTATACCGAAACCGTACCGAACCGTGACCCCCAAACCGAGGGTACGAACCGAACCGTGACTTCTGTGAACCGTTACACCCCTAGTGGCTGGCGGAAACCATTTATTGTGTAGTTAATGCTTCCTTTCCTCTGGAGCTCAGCACATCTAGCAAACAGGTTTGAAAGACTTCACGTCAACACCGCTAAGCTAAAGGCGGCTAATGTTGCAACCCAGTCTCGCGGCATTTCGTGTTATAGTCACGAAATGTAATCGATTGATTCGTGTTCACCAACACGATTTTCCCATTTTTTTTCGTGTCAAACAGAACGATTGTAAAAACAATGCATTTCTATTGGTAGTATGTTTTGTGCCTGCGCCAAATAATAACAAATTAGAAGGAAAAAAAGATTAAAAATACAGATTTCAGTATTCTGAGGCTCTGAGCCATTTATTTTCCTCAAGGACAGCAAAAAAAGTCAGACATTATACAATTTAAAATAAAAACAATAATCGTGGCTTGATATTGAATAAGAAAATGTTTTTATGAACCACAGCTTCCGGTCTTCCAAGACCCGACCGGACAAAAAGACGTGGTGCAGACACAAAACACACTACGAATAAAAATACATCACTTTTAAAATCGTTCTGTGGGACACGAAAAAAATGGGAAATCGTGTTGGTGAACACGAATCAATAGATTACATTTATTTCGTGACAATAACACGAAATGCTGTGAGACTGGGTTGAATATTGAGCTTACAAAGGAACTACAGCACGGTCACATGACTTCACGTCACCACCGCTAAGCTAAAGGTGGCTAATGTTGGGGTATGAAGGAACTACAGCACGGTCACATGACTTCACGTCACCACCGCTAAGCTAAAGGTGGCTAATGTTGGGGTATGAAGGAACTACAGCACGGTCACATGACTTCACGTCACCACCGCTAAGCTAAAGGTGGCTAATGTTGGGGTATGAAGGAACTACAGCACGGTCACATGACTTCACGTCAACACCGCTAAGCTAAAGGTGGCTAATGTTGGGGTATGAAGGAACTACAGCACGGTCACATGACTTCACGTCACCACCGCTAAGCTAAAGGTGGCTAATGTTGGGGTATGAAGGAACTACAGCACGGTCACATGACTTCACGTCACCACCGCTAAGCTAAAGGAGGCTAATGTTTGGCTATAAAGGAACTACAGCACGGTCACATGACTTCACGTCACCACCGCTAAGCTAAAGGTGGCTAATGTTGAGGTATGAAGGAACTACAGCACGGTCACATGACTTCACGTCACCACCGCTAAGCTAAAGGAGGCTAATGTTGGGCTATAAAGGAACTACAGCACGGTCACATGACTTCACGTCACCACCGCTAAGCTAAAGGAGGCTAATGTTTGGCTATAAAGGAACTACAGCACGGTCACATGACTTCACGTCACCACCGCTAAGCTAAAGGTGGCTAATGTTGGGCTATGAAGGAACTACAGCACGGTCACATGACTTCACGTCACCACCGCTAAGCTAAAGGAGGCTAATGTTGGGCTATAAAGGAACTACAGCACGGTCACATGACTTCACGTCACCACCGCTAAGCTAAAGGCGGCTAATGTTGGGCTATGAAGGAAGGACAGCACGGTCACATGACTTCACGTCACCACCGCTAAGCTAAAGGTGGCTAATGTTGGGCTATAAAGGAACTACAGCACGGTCACATGACTTCACGTCACCACCGCTAAGCTAAAGGCGGCTAGTGTTGGGCGTGATTACGTTTAGTCGTCTCATTTAGACACTTGTTAACAACCGCTGTTTTTAAATTCACCAGTGGGGTATTAACTAAACAACCAAACACATAAACACAGAAAACCAGTGACTTCCAGACTAGGGAACAGGAAGTGGTTTAATTCTAAAACTGTATTATGTTACTTTAAGCTTTCTCTACTCTTTGACTCCAATCACAGAAACCCATCGTCAATACAACAGTTATTTTGTTTCTAAACCAAAAATCCTTACAGTGTTTCGTTTTTCTTTTCTTACAAAGACTAAATATTGAAAAAACTGTGATATCTACATGTTGGTGTGCGTTAGCTTGGACCAGGCAGTACAGAGAAGTAGATAAGTAACAAAAAAGTATCTCACAAATAAATGCAGGGAGGTAAAACAGGAAAGTTAAGCCAGACAACGATTTGGAGGAAATGCAGATCGACAAAAACGTTTAATCCGGCCGTCTCTGTGGATAGCCAGGGGGGTTTCTGTACCGTTGACTGCCAACTTCCCGAATCTGCCTCTCTGACACTCTCAAGTGATTAAACACGAGGAAAACTACAAATGATTTACTGTGGAGGAGAGATGGGTGAAGAAGAGTGATGAAGACAGAGGAAGAGCTGAGGCAGCACTCAGAGCTCCTGAAGCAAAAACCACCGTCCGTGTTTCCTTAAATCTCTGAGCCTCGAACCGTTTAATCCAAACTCTTTCTATAATCTCTGAAAAACCCTTTCTTTCCTGAGAGTTTTCTTTCTCGTGATAAAAACTCTTTATTCGAAGTTGCACTTTATTCCACCAGGTCAGCACGGTTCAAACTGTAACGTTAAAATCAATTTCCAACCGTGTAACTATAGTGCTTTTCCTCTCTTACCTCATTCACACCAACGCAACTCCGGTTCAAGCTCCGTGCTAGAGCTTTTCAGGTTCAGAACCAGTTCTTCGGTTTGGCTCCGGCTCTTTTCACACCGCCCAGAGTCCGACTGGTGCTGCGTCATTGCGTCATCGTTTGCGTCATGACGTAACCGTTTGCGTGCCTGCTTCATAAAGCCAAACCACGCGGAAACTCCTCACAGCTCACACCGACAACAACAACAACAATAACAACAACAACAACAATGGTCGATTGTGTTGAAGCGCTACTCGTTTTGGTCGAAACGAAATGGAAGAAATGGGACGACTTTACTACCAACTTTACAGTCGTTACATGCTACATTCAAAACTGCTTTACAATCCCAATCATCAACTTCAACGACGATTCCGATTCCCCTCCGCCCCCGCCTCGACGTAAGCGGTGCTTTCGCTCTGGCCGGACAATTTTTTGGTGCTTGAAACGAACCGGATTCCTGAGTTAAGAGGCTGCTCCGCTGCGGTGTGAACAGGAAAACCCGGTGCTTTTCAAGCTCCGAATCGGCCCCAAAACACCGTTGGTGTGAATGAGGTAGAAGAGACTGAAAAAGGATCTGGAGCTTAAAACACACAAAGCAGGTTCTACAGTTCGTCTGAATACAATAAATTCTCTATTTTTGATATAATAATCTTATTTTTTCTTTTTTTTTGACAATCAAGAGTTTTGACGAAAACAAAATATTAAAGAGGCCTTTCCTGTAGAGTGTTATAAAGGTTCTTATATATACCAATACATGAAAAGGAGCGTATGTCCTCTCTAATCGATATGTTACAAATACAAAATAGGGCCCAGACTGTTCTCACAGTACTTTAAGTATGTTCCTTAAAACATTCATGTTATTTTAAACTGTTGAATACATCCTTAAATCTTCCTTACATGAATTTGTTATCAATTTACTTGTTATTTACATAATTGGAAAGTTAAAGATGTTTTTTTTACCAATTCAGTTCCTCGACTGAACTGCCTTTCTTACCTTCTGCCAACAGTCAAATAAACGAGTATTCATGCACACAAAGAGGATGCCCAGTGCCACTCAACCTTAACTCACAATGTGCGGAAGTGGACCTGGTCGACACAAGCCTTTTCATTTCAGTCAAGTAACACACACACACACACACACACACACACACACACACACACACACACACACACACACACACACACACACACACACACACCACACACACACACACAACACACACACACACACACACACACACACACACACACACACACATACCATGTATACATCACTTCAGGGGACATTACATTGACTTACATGGATTTCCTGGAGACTTATCCTAACCTTAACCATAACCAACACATGCCTAATCCTTACCCTTACTCTAACCAAGTCTTCACCCTAACATTAATGATACCCCTTATGGGGACCTCCAATTTGTCCCCATAAGGGAGGCGAGTCCCCACACGTGACTGTGTAAACAGATGTAGGTCCCCACAAGTATAGTAATGCTAGGCCACACACACACACAGACACACACACACACACACACACACCACCTTCATTCTCTCATAGTTTCCTCTCACACAGAGATGTGATTGAATTCGGAGCGTCAGTGAAGTGTAAACCAGCAGTTGTGTCAAAGACTTGGAGGTTATCCTCACTCTCTCACACATTCACACCTTTAAAGACCTCTTCAAGCTTAAAGAGTCTCCAGCTTAACACCGTAATACACTCACCTCAATAAAACCACTACTTGTTGCCATGGAAACAGTTTTGTTGTCCTCGGATGCTGACCATTTAATGTAAAGCTTGGCCTAACTTAAAGCTGTATACTCTGTGATATTTTAGTTGAAGAAATTCATCAGATTTCTTCCTCATGTCAACATAGCTGACCAGCTAACCAACTAGCGCCAGCATTCACAGTGACAGGCCATCAATAAAACTACTTAGCTTCTAAAACATTGTTAAGAAAATCATCACTCATCAAAATATTTAGTTTATGATTAGAGTTATTTGCACATTATCATACAGCTTGTATAATAGCAACACAAGCAGTGTACGCCTCAATCATTACAGCCTTAGCGTAGCACATGTGCCTAAGACATGTTATACAAGGATACAGGGCTTTAAACGGTTGCCATGTTTTCAAATTTTGTTTGAAATGTTGCCTTAAAGTTTAATATCATAATATATAATATATATGAGTCCAAGATGGACAACTTTGAGACTGAAAATGATATTTTATCCCTGTAGAGGAATGTTCTGTGCAGTAGGAGTCACCGACTCAGGAAGGAGACACGGTAGAGCAGGAGCTTTTGATGTCAAAGACTGATGATTTATTTGGAGTTACGGCCGGAGAGTCACGGTCACGTCACGGTGAGACTGCACGGGAGAGTTGCCACGTCAATTCTGGAGCGCCCTCTCTCTTCGTTAGCCCATTTAACTGGTTTCACAGAGTGATCAACATATTTTGATAAGATAGCTTAGACAGTTGGGCACACTGAGTCACTTGCATCCGTCACTTATGGCCTCGAAGATTTCATACCTAGGAGTCCACAAACAACAAAGAAGGAAGTGGTCCCAGTGCACCCACAACAACAGACCATCTGTGACCTAGTGTTGCCCGGTCACAGAATGGGAACAATAACTTTATGGCTGAAGCAGCCTATGTCCTTAAAGGAGATAAACAGACGTCAGGGTTGGTCATGCACGTCATATCTAGGAGGTCTAGGACAATTATTTCCCTAACAATCCCCACATTTGCAAAACAGGACTGCAACGAATTGGTATGTTCAAAGTATCCTCACTCAATAGTTCGAAGGACGTCTAACAACAAGTTAGTCCTTCACTACGAAGCATATAGATTCCAGCACGCCGCACACATACTGTCTGTACACAATAAATATCACTGAAACAACTTGTGAACAAAACGTATGGAGTTACTTGAAGATAGAAGTTAGGGTTGTGACAGGGGTTACATGGTTGTTGGTTCTTGGTCTTGTGGGTGAAAGTCTTGTGTTTTTTTAAAACTCTATCCACCATGTACTCCTTACTAGTAAGATTGTGTTGCTCTTAGATCTCCTGTTTCCAAATAATGTGGATTTCACGGATTGATTTGATGGGATTTATACGAAAAGCAGTGGATTTCGTACTAACTACGACTAACTGTCTCAACGTGGCCAAATGAACGGTATATTTGTTTCTAATTAAGATGTTTCTTTTGTTCAACAATAACACAAATATGAAACCGTTATTGATTTCCTGGCAGTCTAGGCAAGTGTCATAAACGTAATGCAGTAAACTTATTTCACATGTAAGCTTCCAATAGAGATATAGAAAGAGACAGAGGATCAACAGATGAAGCCAAGTGTCTTTTCTCCGTCTTAGAGATGCCACCTGAATGGATTGCTTGCCTATGAAGCAACTCCCCAGCACGTCTTCCCTGCCTTCTTCTCTGTCGAAGATACATTAATGTCAGGTCCAATCAGAAGCTAATGTGATGCCTGCCTAATGGAGAGCTAAGGAGTGCGAGTGTCTCCAAAACAACATTTATTTCAATCTCCTTTCTTTCTGCTAATGTCAGCTGGCTTCATCCCAACGGGGAAAATGTTATCCGTATAAAATGTTGGACTAAAACATTGCTTTTCCATATGTGCTTTATTCATAAAACCCTTTCTAATGACAGTCTCACCTTATGTCTATTTGACTGTTCATACAAGTACTACCTATTAACATTTCCACTCAAAGTATAGGACACGTTCTCACTTGCATACATCTCTTAAACACGTAGCCTTGCTATATTTCTCTTCAGAGGCCCTATTCTACTTTTTGTGGATGTCCTTTTCCTGTAGTGTGTTAAAGAGGTATGTGCATGTCAATGGTCTGCAAAGACCAAAATTATCTATTGACAGTCTCACTGTTTGGTCTGTTTCCCTGTTCATCTGTCACTCTGTATGTCTTCAGTATATTCTCTCTTTCCTCTTCACTGGGTTCACTTTTTCCTCTTTCCTCGATATCTTGCTTCAATGAATTCCAACCACTCAGTCACGTACTTACTCATTCTTACCCTTTCCACTCAAAGTTCAGACACTTTCCCACTTTTATACATCTCTTAAACACGTAGCCATCTTTATATTTCTCTTCAGAGAGGCCCTATTCTACTTTGTGTCTATTTTCTTTTCCTGTAGTGTGTTATAAAGATGTATGTAAATGGTCTGCAGAGACACACATTCCAAAGAGTTTTGAACCTCTGTAAGTCTTCAGTATATTCTGTCTTTCCTCTTCACTGGTTTCACTTTTTCCTCTATGTCTTGCTTCAATGAATTCTAACCACTCAGTCACATCTCCACTTTCTCTCCTCACTCACTTCGTACCCTTTCCACTCAGTGTTACTTACAGATATGGAGTGTGTGGGGAGTTTGGCTGCATCACACATGACCTCACAGTAAGTGCTGCTCTTAAGAAACTTGATAAGCGGCTCAACCTTCGGGCAGTGAAAGAAACGCACTACTGCTACTGTGATCTAAACTCCTGTCCATTCTTATAAATGTACACCTTATGAAGGTGTGTGTGTAAATACACACCGGTCGAACACACGGCACACACACATAAAAGACATGAGTCCTAGCGCAGATCAAGCCGTTTGTAACTGGAACCTGAACTCTCTCAGGGCCGGTTTCACAGAACATCTGCCGTGACAGACCGGGCACACAAGTCAGTTACTGTGTGTATTGTGTATCGGACCCTGGACACAGCCAGTACAGGGAGTAGTGAACTACATCGTGCCAAGGAGCAGTGGTTGGAGGACATAACAAAATGTATATCCCCCCACCAGAGGCATGGACACTGGACACTTATTTATATATATATATATATAGTTCGGTGTATAGTTTGATATTTATTTATATATATGATATGTATCTATTTTATTAAGTTGAACTACTTTAAAATCAAGGTTTGGTTCTATCAAGTTCGTGACTGTCCAATAACTGAGTGCTATGTTTAGAATAGGTTTTCTCTTTGTTTGTTAAAAGAAATACTTTATAACACCAATACCTTCTTAGTTCATATTACATGTAATGGTTACATTTAAGTATTTTGTCCACAGCACACAAACCATGAGCTGGTCCATATTGGGAACTTCAAAACTCTCCCTGATAAAGAAAATAATAAACTTGAAAGAAGTAGATACGTTTAACTTAATATTTAATAGAAATATATAATATTTAATAGGAATGTGTGAATAGTTAACTGCATAACTCAAATGTTATTAGTCAACAAACGCATACGTTGTTGCTCTTTATTAAAGTACTTCTGTATATAAATACTTTTACATGCAGAAGGGGAACAGGGAGCAAGAGAATCGTTTTTTCTCCCTCTCCTTTCTCCCCCCCCTTGCAAGACTATTGTTCCCCAGCTTTGGCGCAGTGGGTTGTCCGTAGGTGTTGGGATCAGGAGGTTGCAGGTTCAAACCCCACTACAGTCAGCATGTTGTGTCCCTGAGACACTTCACCGCAAAGTGCTCCTGTGGGGATTGTCACAGTATTGAATGTGTAAGTCTCTTTGGATAAAAGCGTCTAACAAGTGACATGTAAGTAATTAATAATTAATGTTACTATGCGCTATGCATTTATCATTTGAGGGGAGACGCGTTCACAATTCAGGGATTGTTGTCATTTCACAGCTAAATCCATGGAGAATCAGAATCCATGAGAGCGACTGAAAGGAAAGGACTAACTGCTCGGACTATGTTTACCTTTTAGGTAAACTACCCAATTGTTTTTGTGTTATTATATATTTCATTTAGAAATGATGTCCTCTCTTGTCTTGGCCTCTGCTTTTCACATGTGTGATGCACGTGTGTGTAAGGAATGGCGTGTATTGCAACTATGTTGTGTTAAAAGAATGAAAAATGAATAAACATATTGTTTAAAAAAAAGAAATCCACAACTTACCGAAAACTAAATATGAAATATACATGGGTGGCTGTGGCTCAGTGGATAGAATGCTGGACTTCGAATCAGGGGGTAGCAAGTTCGAGTCCCACTGCAGTCAGCATGTCGTTGTGTCCCTGAGACACTTCACCACACATTGCTCCAGTGGGGATTGTCCACAGTATTGAATGTATGTTAGTCGCTTTGGATAAAAGCGTCTAACAAGTAATGTAATAATACATGATATTCCCTTCGTGGTGTTTTCTCTACAGTGAAGGGAGGACGCAGAATGATGGTGGATGGATTAGGAGTTTATACTTATATATTTACTCTGCTAACTGTATTCTGTGTCTGTGAAGCACTCATCGTCTGAACGGTGCTATACATTTATATATTCAGTTTAATATTTAATATTCCATCCCTCACGTACTTATGTATATATAATAATTTGCTTTATATTTTGTTTTGTTATTGTTGATTTGTAAATTCAACATGTGTCATTTCGATCTCTGTCTGTTCAAACACAGACACATTTTACTTTGATGTATATTTTCTACTTTTTTGTTTATTTCGAGTCTTTTTAATTGTTATTGTACAATGTCACTTATTTTTATGCTGCTGCAAAACTAAATGTCGAGTAAAGTACTTCTTATCTATCAGGAGTTTAGACGTAACTCCTTTATACTTGCTATTTTTAGTTTGATGTCTTTTACTGGTAACTATATTCTGTGACATCAATTGTCTGTGTATGTCAATGTGAAGCATTTGAACTGCCGGGTTGGATGAAAGGATTGTGGGACACAGTATTTCGATGTCTCTGTCGGTACACACAAACTGAAAGATTGACATAAAGTTGACTTTGCCTTGAAAGCTGCTATAGCAACAAAGAAGAGTATTATTATACGTATCACTTCTGCAGCGTCTCTGAAAGGATATGGGCTGGACACCATGCGGATGCACCAGCTGCGGGGAAAGGTGGTCTGTTTGAGGCAGAAGAAAACCACGGGAGCCAGTTCTGGGTACGGTACCACCAACACACTGGTATCACTGCTGTCATCATCATCATCTTCATCATCATCATCATCTTCACAGTCCCGCTGCTGTATCATCCTCTCTTCCTGAATAATCCCGTCCTCCTCCTCCTCCTCCTCTATCTCCTCCTCTTTCTCCTCCTTCTTTTTCTGGGGGCGTGGGAGGCGGTACGGGGAGGAGGTGGTGACGGCATCGTCGCTATCGCCCCTGGTTACGGCTGTCGTTACCCTGGAGATTGTTGCCGCTGACGGTGTTGTTGATGTAGCAACGCTGGGGCCCTCCTCCTCCTCGCTCGTCATGGCAACACAACGGTCTGAAATCAGAGAGAGAGAAACAATTAGTATTTGCAAACTACTTAATAACAAATTAAGTTACAGATACAGTCACAAAGCAGCAGTTTATATCAATGTGAACTGAGTCAACATTTAACACCAAGTATGGAGGGAGAGCACAACGCTGGGTAAGTCAAAGGACAGAGTTAAAGTGAGTGCTGGTTCAGTGGGAGAGAACTGCAAGAAAAAGAAGGAAGAAGTTAAATTCTGATATAAAGTAAGCGTGTGTTTGGGATGCAACAGGCTTTGAAGTCATTTCATTTCACTGGCAGTCGCACAGACCAATGGGCGTAATCTGAAGACAACAACGGTTCCTATAACAAGCTTTCATCCCCAGGACCGCTGCTTATATGAAACCTACATCTGAGGTTTTTCTAAGACAACATTTGTGTGTGAAGACAAAAAGATGACAAGTAGGTATCAGATTACTTTTCCAAATTCACATTATAGTTGTTACCACTGAGAGGTCATTGACCACACGTCTTTGTGTTTGGCTGTTCTGACAGTGAAGGTGTGAAGCGACAGAAAGTCATTCAGCCACAGAACTCCTGATCCATGGGCCGACTCACAGAAGTTGCTACAAGCAGGAATGCACATAGCAATCACACTTGTAAGTCTATCTGAGGCCAAATATGACCTCCACCAGTTCTCAGTCATCCATTTGCAACCACTGAAACATACGGCGTTTAAAAGAGTTCTGTTTTGGGGCAAGAAAGTGCTCTTTTCGTCTTAATGAAGAGGAAATTAGGCATTTACAAATTCAACCAGCTTAGGTCGGACATGTTCCAATATGTTTATGGTGTAAAGATTATAGATGTCCGTCTGCACAGATCAGTGCATTCGTAATATGGATGATAACTGCAGATTTAGTTCTAATCCGATCTCTTTCATTTGAGTTAATGCACTAAACCTAGAAACAACGGAACATGGTACCCAGATATCACGAGTCGTTACTGAACGTTACGGTTGTGTGATCACTGAATGAAATTAGGTCAGAGGTGGAGAGGAAGCAACAAAGACTAACTGCTGAAAGGTTGGAGGGAAATGAAGGAGTAAAGGAAATGGTGGCGTGTTCAGTGGTTTAGTCAGAGGCTCAGTGTGGAGAGGAATCGATACTGTGGAGCTGGAGAGAGAATAGAGGAGCTCCTGATACCACTGAGTGGAACCTAACATGGATTTCCAATGAGCTGCTCTCAATGAAAGCTTCTGAAAAGCTCAAGTCCACTTCAGTCTCAGCTTCAAGAGGTCCTTAAAGTGGCCTCTGTTGCTTTGTATGTATTGGATTTCAGGTTTTATTTATCTTTGAGGTTTTGAGAAAGCCTGTTCGTCGCTCAAGGATCCAAGATGGTGGACATTTCCAAGAGGGCCACCAATGATGGCTTAGAAATATCATTTTTCACCATAATACAGAGATGGCAAAAGTACACACATCCTTTACTCAAGTAGAAGTACGGATATTCGTGTTTAAAAATACTCTGGTAAAAGTAGAAGTACTGACTAAACTTCTTTACTCAAGTAAAAGTAAAGAGGCTTTGAAATGTACTTCAGTAAAGGTACCCATAACTAGCAGCTGCTTTAAAGAGTACCTGACCTCCCTTTATATTAATAGAACAATAATGTCATTGTTAGCTAATGAATGTTTCCATGCTGAACAACGGCAACATGACAACGTTTCCATTGGTCCCTCTTCTTTAGAGAAGACCAGGAAGTGATGGATACACGGATCGTGTTCAAATCAATAGGCACGCAATGACTCTAAAGAATAATGATCACGCCACCAAACACACATTCAGACTAAAGGAACCAGCTGTTTGGAAAATGAGAGAGTAGAGAAGTAGAAAGTACAGGTATTTGAGTTCTACATGTAAGAAGTAGAAAGTACAGGTATTTGAGTTCAACATGTAAGAAGTAGAAAGTACAGGTATTTGAGTTCAACATGTAAGAAGTAGAAAGTACAGGTATTTGAGTTCAACATGTGAGAAGTAGAAAGTACAGGTATTTGAGTTCAACATGTAAGAAGTAGAAAGTACAGGTATTTGAGTTCAACATGTAAGAAGTAGAAAGTACAGGTATTTGAGTTCAACATGTAAGAAGTAGAAAGTACAGGTATTTGTGTTCAACATGTAAGAAGTAGAAAGTACAGGTATTTTGAGTTCAACATGTAAGAAGTAGAAAGTACAGGTATTTTTTATTTTAAAGAAAATTCAGATTGAACACATTAAAAACTGTACATTTTAGTCTTTGTCCAAAAATAATCTTTGGTGGAGACGTGAAGTCATGTGACCGTGCTGTAGTTCCTTTATAGCCCAACATTAGCCACCTTTAGCTTAGCAATGATGACGTGAAGTCATGTGACCGTGCTGTAGTTCCTTTACGGCTTAACGTTAGCTTTTTATTTCAGAAACATAGGTGATGTTAATATGTGGAGACTATCCTGCTCAAAAGTGTTTGTTTGCCTCAAGTCTTATTTCCCATTGTTTGTATTAAGCAAACCTTTGCAATGTGTACTTCCTGGTCAGACTGCAAACATCTCATCATTGCCCTTCATCGTCGATAGCTACTTTTATTTCAAGTGCAGAAGACATATCTAAAGAAGGCAAGGTAATGAGAAGAAACGATGGACATGACTTGGATAGGAGAAACAATGTGAGAACACAGGAATACAAAGGCTTCGACATAGTCGTTATGATAAAGACTCATATCCTTCCAGTCCTTAATGTTGCAGATAGTTTCCTTCCCACTATCTTCCCGTCACATTTTGATTACATCTCTGCATTTCTCTAACTTCTATCTCCGTGTGGCAGGACTTCATATGTTCTTGAATGACTCATCGAGTATTCTCCGTCCTCTGCATTTTTCCCAAAGTTTGCTAACATCATAATTTATTCGTAACATAACAAGGGGACAAATTAATATTTAAGATCTCAACAAGAGGAACAAAGAGTGGGATCTTCAGGGACGAGTATCACTTCCTGCAGGGACTCGATGATTCCTAAATGAGACGCCAGTTTCGGTTCACAGAACAAATGTACACACACACACACACACACACACACACTAACACATGCCAGTCACCGGTTCCCACGATAACACCACGCAGAGCAATCACTGCAAGCTGGTGTTAATGACAGACTAATAACTGTCAGTTAATAAACTTGTGAGAATGACTTCATTCACGTCCATCTCTTTATTTCACTCTGTGTCTTTTCGGAAGCTTATTATCATTGTCCGGTCTAAAAGAAGCATTTTTCATCAAATGAACAGAGTAGAAGAGTTCCTTTCTAACATTCAATTTAAGCTAATTTTGTCTAAATGGACATGTCAAGACACATTTTTTGTTTTTAACTTACATTGATAAGATGTGTACTTATTACAGGCTTCACTTAAAAGCACACTATACATAGCCTCTTCCATTATTTAAATTAAAACATTTAACTCTACCGCCCGGTCCAAATGATATCTCTCTGTCCAGAGATGGTGTCTCTATTCCAGAGAAAACTGGATCTTTCTATTGGCTGCCGCTCCAACTGTCCAATTGTCCAATTGTACGTGGGACATCTCTAAGCAGTTGACCAATCACAACAGACTGGGCTCTGGTTTTAGACAGAGGGTGAAAGAGGTACTGCACTGCAGCACAGGCAGTATGAGAAAAATAAAGAGCTTTTTGAACATTAAAGCACGGAGACATGTCCCAGTAGAGACACTAAGTACTATGAAGCTGAACATGAGCAGAGTGTCCTCTTTAATACTGACAACCAAAACATGGTTTAGTTTAGTCAGAGATAATAGAATTGTTCATATTGATGAAGCGCAAAGGAGCAAGGCTAACACTATCTAGCAGCACTTTCAAAAACAAGTTTGGTGATCTGAGGATACACAGACTGGCTGTTAACAATAACCACACCACACACACACACACACACACACACACACACACACACACACACACACACACACACAGGTCTGACTGAACTCACAGCCAGCATGTGGTCAGACCACCTGACCCGTACACTTTACACAACACAGAAAAACAGGTGTACTGGAACCGTCTGTGCTAATTACTGGGTTTGAGGTTCTTTGAAGGCTGCCGCTCACCTTGAATGACCCGTTACCTAGTCACCACACACACACACACACACACACACACACACACACCCTTTAACCAGCGCTCTACAGGAGACAGTGTGTTACGTCGGCGCCTGCAGGCCCAGTGGGCGATGCCAAGCTGACAATAATATGTATCGGCAGCAACCAGCATGAAGGCAGAGCAGCGATACATGACATCAACAGCACGGGGCTGTGTGTGTGTGTGGGGTCGGGGTGTGTGTGTGTGTGTGTGTGTGGTGTGTGTGTGTGTGTGTGTGTTGGGGGGTTAACGCAGAGAGGGTAGGACAACAGACGAGTTAATAATTAAAATATGTGTTGGTTAGGCTTATTATTTCCTAAAATGTTGTTTCGTTGTTACATTTGAATAACAAATTAACTCATTTCAAGGTGTTGATGTAATTATAATTCACAAGCATGTTAGCAGCCTCACTACTTGCTTCCAAACTGTGATTCATGTTTTTTGGCACTGGGTTGGGCTTTGGCTTACATTTGTGGCATAGGTCTGAAAAACGATGTTATTTTGAGTGTAGCTTAATTATCAGAGGTTTTAATTTCCAGTCACTAAAGTAGTGAGAGGGCATCCAATCAGAATACCTGTATTAGTCACACAGAGGGGAAATGTACACATAGATAGCTCGTAAATGATACTTAAGACACTGCTAATGACACAAGACATAAGAAACGATGCTACCAAATTAACATAAAAGTACAGATATCTCCCTCCAGGGACTGGGACAATAAATCAGGCTGGGAATTATGACCCAGCCTGGCCACTACCAGTTTTTGTTTTGCTGGATTTATTTGTGAATATTTACAGCGTTGTTGCCCATAGTGATAGCCCTATAGTTTACATCTACACCCCAATAATAAACATATTACAGGGGTTACTATTTAAAACAAATTCCTAACCTATCCATGTGAACATATTTTGGAGGTGGACCTTGTAAGGGAAACTTCTGCGGCAATGGAGAGTCAGGACTCAGAGAGACACAAGGAGAGTTAGAGCTTTGATGTCAAACACTGGTAGTTTATTACAAGTCAACGGCCGGAGAATTCACATCACAATAAGTCACAGCAGCAAAAGGTTCTGACTGCACGGTGGGTTGTCATTTCAATTCTGCCGCGCCTATCTCTCGATAGACCTTTTAACTAGTTTACAGAGAGTTAATGAGCATATTGGGGGATGGGGCGTTAACACCTGGGAACACTGAAGATATCCCTCAACTGGAAATACTCAATCACTTGTCAGTGGTGTTTAGAAGCCAGCATTCTCACAGTCGTAAACCCCCCTATCAGGCCATAAAACTGACCCTTAAGTGCTGGAGCACATTCCTTAAAGGAGATAACAGAATATTGGTTGGTTATTAATGTCAGCAGGCAATAAGGTTAAATATCTAGGAGACAGAATTATTCCCTCACAGAACTCAAATCCTCTAGATGGGTCTGGGGGCATGCTACCCTGGTAAGATTTTGTATTTTTCTGTTGGAGTTAAATGCATCAATCTGTTGCATTTTGAGGGGAAAATGAAGAGAGATCTATGGAAACACCCGTTTGAAACAGAACTGTATACATTTAAATAATCATAAAATCATAAGAACATGGCCATAACCAATAACATCCCATATCCATATAAAAACAATTGAAAGTTGTTTATTAATTTATTTTTGGTTCATTTATAGTTGTGAGTGTGCCTGGGCTCCTGAACCAGCCTCTCCTGTCTCCCCCCTCTCCCTCCTCTCTCCTGTCTCCCCCCCTCTCCTGTCTCCCCCCTCTCCCTCCTCTCCCCCCTGCTCCTCTTTGAGGCAGCAGCAAAGACTAGTTTTAGCTCTCAACACGTTTTTAAAGTTTATCTTACCTTTTTTCACCTATTTAACATTTTTTTCGTTGTATTCATGCATATTTGTGACACGCTCTATCGAAATCAGTCGGAAGTTGCAACGGCTCATTTCAAAATAAACGTGGATTTGCGTAAAAAAATAGTTTTTCGGGGTTCGGGTGTTTTGTTTGATTTTAAATAAACAAAGTCTTGGCTTTCAGAATATGAAACTTTTATTTCCAAACTCACACGATAAATACGTGTTTGAAGCTTGTGAAGGGAAGATGACAGCTCTCCCTCGCACTCTGCTCTTCCGCAGCGCCGCCGCCCCCTCCCTCCGCTGACATTATGAATGTAAGCGTATAGTAACCATAGATAACACGGCAGGGTCCGTTACAGTTTGTTTTCATCTGATTTCAATTAAACAAAGTCTTGGCTTTCAGAATATTAAACTTGTTTCAGCAAATTCAGATGATAAATACAACTTTGAAGCTTCGGCTTAATTACAAGCGGAGAACGGAGTAACTTGACCTCACAGCAGGCAGAACAACAGCCGGTGTTTCTCGTGAGTGTTTGTGTTTTTCCCGGGAAACAAACACAATACACACAAATGCAAAAATACACAAACACACACACGTACACACACATGCACACACACGCAAGCTTCCCCCAGACCAGTAATCCAAACGAAAATATCTACGACCGGTTGTTCTGTGATTCTCCAGATTCTACAGATGGCCAGTCCGCGGAGGGTGGAAAATACATACTGGAAGTGAACAAAGACGTGCAACGGGACGGTGTTCCCACGGCAAACAAAACTTAAAATATTAAATGAAACAATCTCATGTCTTAAAATTCACAACTTATTATGTGTTACATTTTCATAAACTTATAATGATGTATTCACATGTTTAACTCTGTTACATGTGCACGCAACGAACAGAAGAGCGCAGGGCAGAATTAGGAGGGAGTTCCGTCTCGTAGCGTTTGTGCACCGTTTGAAATGTCGCTCTAAATGACCCTTCTTCGATAAAGCCACGCTCGCATTGCAGATGAGACAGATGGACTTTGAATTGGAATAGATAACAAAATAATCATCCTCCCACTCGGAGTGAGAATTATATATTTTGGGCTTTTTTGTTTCTGCCATAATTGCGGTCTTGTGTGTGCAGACTGTCACTCCTGTTGCCACGGACAACGTCAGATAACTAGTGCCCCCAGCCACGCCTCGACACATGGGGTCACGCCAATCACAAAGCTTTGATGCTTGCATTATTCTGGCACAGGAAGATTATGTTATAGGACATTAACGCGATCGACTGGTCGGGCACCCCTGATGTAGACTGACAGTCACCCTGTGTGAGGCAAACCCACATTTGCGCAGCGTTCACAATTCATTAAACAAACAAAAATAATCGCCAGGCCATCGGGAAACCTCCCAGTCCTCCCGATGGCCAGTCCGGGCCTGTCTCCCTCTAATGTGGGATAGATGTAAAAATCTAACACAAAACCTCAGAAGGCAAACTGTGGTAAAAAAGGTCTCCTATGTCAGACAGAGAAATAGTTTTACAACAGCAGAAGCTAAAATGCTAGGTGACGGATAAGAAATAATAGTGACAATCTGAAGCACTAATTAAAATAACCTTCCTTGTCGTATTCAATTTTTTTGAGGTCCAAACTAATAATGTTTTTTGTCATAGTCAGAAATCAGTTAAAGTAATGAACCTGCCCATGTTAGCTCAAAAAGTTAGCTACCTTTTTAAAGTGTAAGCTAGTCTGAATAACTCTCTAACAAAGCAATTCATTTATGCAACACACTGTTAAAAAACTGAAGCTTACTTCTATTTCAGAAGCTCTTTTATTCTTGGTAGGATTTGTTGAGTAATCTATCGGCCAGATTATAGGAAGCTAGGTATTAGCCACGGGCTAATAGCTTGAGAGACCTTCTCAGATTTGCTAATATGTCGTAGTCAAAATAAAAATAAAAGTATATTGTTTAGGATTCAGAAAACTACTAATATGTTTGCTGTTGTTAAATGGTTGAACAGAAATTACTAGAATAATGTTAACAGTTGGGTAAGCTAGTTAGCAAAGCACACATTTAACCTTCGTTGTAATGCCATTGAACACAACATTTGATCAGAAACAGCAATAGGTAAGACATATTTCCCGTGTTTGCTCTGTAAAGCTACGTGTTGTGATGTCTGTTTTCGCTTCCCCTGTCACCATTTTTTATCGCTCAGTGATGATACTTATATTTCTAGAATCTGTGGAATCTCAGCTTGCTAATCGATATATTGTTTGTGTAGATCCGATAAGTAATACTCATATTTTTCCATGAATTCTGTGCTAAGTGTGTTAGCATGGTTTCGCTCAGGGCTAATTCAGAAGCTTGGTATTACCCCTGTGTTTAGTTTAGCTAAAAATGGTTAATATTGTCTGATAGCTGAGTTTCTTCCCGTTAAGTGAGTATGAGACATTTGTTAAATGTTAAGAAGCCCTCAGACGCTGTTTCTTGCAAGATGGTGCGTTTTGCCCCCGGGACCGAGAGCATGGGGCTTAACAAACACGCACATTCAGTATTTACTCCAGCAATAGTCTAATTCTAAATATATTTAATTCTTCTTATTTAAAAGTGGGTAAAAAACATGACCCTAACCCTAAAAGTAGCATCAATACTGTTATTACTAATACAAAGAGAATTAGATACTACTCTATGTCACCAATTTCAAAGTTATTCCTTATTTCTACCTCTTTCTCTTGTGCCTACAGACTGAACTCCCTCCAATAGGATTCAGCAGATTACTCGCTTTGTTTCCCGGCCCTCTGAAATTGTATTAAGCTTCCTCATTTGTCTGTGTCACGGCCAATGCTGGCTCTAAACCGCCGTAAGTAGTGAGACTTATATCAGAACAGTTAACTGGGGAAAGGTTGGCCATTAAAAAAATGAATTGCAGCTTCTGCCGAGGAACAAATAGTCTATTCAGTGAAATGGGATTTGCCAAATGATGGCCTCTACGGTAGCAAAGTGTTCATTCCCAAACAACGTATCTCCATTTGGGAAAGAAGCTTAAAGCTGAGGCCATGGTCTGATGAGGATGCAGGTTATAGTTTAGCAGATGAATCAGAGGCTCTGTGCATACATGTCTCGATAAAGTATTACATCTCAGTGTGTTGGTGTCTTACAGAGCAGGACATATTACCTTTCATTGTTTATAGTAAATTGAACAGTCTAAAATGTGTTGGTTTTCCAGAACGAGTGTTTATGGGTGAGTGATGGTCAAGGATCGAATAAACAATGTATTTTTTTGATGGCTTCTTCTAATAACTTGCATTTATCTTGTTAACACTGAATATTAACAACAATATGCCAAGGGGAGGAGGACAGACTGAACATACGGAATAAAGAGATCTAAATATTAGTCTTGAAACCTAAGAATGAGTCAGCATTTCATCACTTCCTGTCCCCTGGTCTGGAAGTCAATGTTTTTCTGATTCTTATATCTCAGTGTGCATCTGTGTCTTACAAAGCAGGAGTTGTAACCTTTATTTGGAAAAAATATTTGTAAAAGTAAATCAAATGAGTTGGTTTTCCAGGATTTCATATTATCCTAGTGTACTATGGGTCAGTAATGGTCAAGGAGTGACGATAGCCACTGGATACTAACACACATATACGATGAGAGAACATCTAAAGGTCCTGACACACCAGTCTGACACCAAAGAACACGTCCCGACCGACCCGACTGTTGCGTCTCCTGCGTCTTTGCCGTGTGTCGCTCTGGAACACACCGACAAGACTTCAGCCGACGGCCAAGAAGCACGTACGAAACTGCGCCTGCGTGAGTGGCAATAACTCTCCTTGCCAGCAGGCGGCGGTAGTGTGTATTCGTCATTCAAAAGAGGCAACAACCGGAAGACAGACTGCGTGATAACCGAGAGAAGAAGAACAGACCTGCGTGATATAAACCAACAACAAATAGCTTTCCATTTTCACTCTACAGCGAGAAGCTCCCGAACCTGTGTGCAGAGCTGGAGTTTCAATGACATCCTCAGATTTGCCTTCTTAATAGTTTGTTTGGGTCCCTCACTTCCGTTTCACTTCTCATGCACTGATTCAGTAGCTGAACAGCCAATCAGAGCGATTTATTTGGCCGACGGCCGTGCCGACACCTTCCCGATTCAACATGTTGAATCGGGAGGCTGTCGGCTAACGGCCGAAAAGACACGACGGGGCGGGACACACCAAGACACACCAATCTGAGTAGGGCGACAGGACGCTCATGGACGGCCAGACATCTATCGACGCCGAAAATCGGCTTGGTGTGTCTGGACCTATAGATACGAAGAAAAGAGTGTTTAAGCAACACGTCCAGGAGCGACGCTTAGGGAGTGAGAGTGTGTTGCTTTAAGAGGTTCGAGGACGGACTGATAATGCAGATGCAATAGAGTGGTTCAGGAATGAGTCTTGAAACTTATAATGAGTCAGCATGTCATCACTTCCTGCCCCTTCCTGGTTGTTATCATGAAATAAAGTATGTGGTTAACACAAGCTGAAGAGATGTCAACGTCAGTAATTACCCCACTGTAGCTTTTTTAATGTCTTACAATTTACTTATGATAACAAATAAATAATCGTAATAGCCTATAAAAGCCAATAAATATGCATATCATAAATATATATACAACATAAATGAGTTTTTTATGTTTCAAAATAGGAAAAACATATATTGCCTTTTTTGAAATATTGACTCTTTAATAATAATAAATAAACTGTGTGTTTTTGTAAATTATATATAATATAAATATCTAAATTAACAGTTAAATGTTGATGTTGAGAAAAAACAAAAGCAAGCACACGAATAAGGCTCATTCTGTCCCTCTAAGGTTGGCAGGGATTAGTCGCGCTTTGTTTTGCCTGCTGTCACTAGCAATCACTTACAACACACACACACACACACACACACACCACACACACACACAACACACACACACACACACACACACCACACACACAGTGACATATTATATGCACGCCTGCATGCACTGATATGCATGGATGCTCTCTGTCTCTCACACGTTAGTGAATTCATGAAAAGGAAATGTGCTTTTATTTATTTTCACACAGTCTTCCACACACACACACACACACACACACACACACACACACACACACACACACACACACACACACACCACACACACACACACACCACACAGCCACACACACACACACACACTGCCACACACACACAGCTTATTCATATCCTGTGTCGCACCACTCTGTCAACATGTGGCATTTCAGAGAGAGGTTAAAACAATGTGAATTGTTCTTTGTTTACTGCACATGTAGCAAGTTACCTAATGAGCAACGTGTGCTAAAGAGCATGAGACAAACTGTGTGACAGGGAAACAGGAAATGAAGCAGTGAAGAAGAGAAACAAGTAGAAAAGTTATATAAAAACTCAACAAGTTATACTGGATTTTAAATATAAACTTAAATATTGGATTAGGTTTGAGGAAGGGAAGTGGAAAGGACAGATGCCTGTATGCAGCCACTGCTTTAACAGATAGGTGCAGGCACATTAGCATAGTGATGAACAATGGCATTAGCATAATGATTAATCCAGCATTAGCATGAGCACAGCTGCTGGAGAGCACGGGGGAGGCCAGAGACAGAAAGGCAACATAAAAAGGCAGTGTGAAAAATAATCATGTAGCGCGGCAGAAGGAACCGAAGATGTCTTTCCTGTCATCACAGCTGCTGACAGCTCCAGCACGTCATTCCTCATACATATAATTACTATTCATTCATGCTGCGTGTCCAGTTATGAGAAGGAGTCTAGCAAAGAAAGACGAGTTACATTTGCTCAGACAAAACCCGTGTCACTCTGTATGAAAGTTCAGTCCCGACTGTTATTCGTGGAAGAAGAAGAAGAAGAAGAAGAAGAAGAAGAAGAAGAAGAAGAAGAAGAAGAAGAAGAAGAAGAAGAAGAAGAAGAAGAAGAAGAAGATCCTTTCCTTAATGAGGCCTATTTGGGGTGTTCTTCTCATGTAGTGTGTTATATAGGTTTATGTGCATGTAAGTACTTCTGTATCATAGTGACATCGCATTGGAAAACTTCTATTGGCTAGCACTCAAACACATTACATGTGATGACCGCTATGTCACAGTAGAGGCAGAACATACAAATATGAACCTGAAAATTAACATCAAATGTCCCCTTTAAGTAAAAGTACTAATACATTTGGTCAAACGCTCCAATTTAAGAAACAGTACGGCTTTCAAAATCTCTCTCAAGTTATAGTTCAGATGTATTATGAGCATGTACGAGCATGTACTTAAAGTCTCAAGAGTACTCATTCTGCAGAAAAATGGCATCCTTTTGTGTTATAAATTATTATTTGTATGCAATGTTTGGATGGTTAATTAGAATCAGAATACTTTCTTTATACCAGAGGGAAGTTTCTTGACATATGCTCCATTAGAGAATACAGTACATAAACACAAGAAGATTAAGGAAACATATGGAGCAATATGTTGCATCAAGTCATTTGACCAACTTTTGATACAATACATTGAACACATGTTTTTATTAAACGTTCCCAGGTAAAAAATACTTTAGTGTATTAGAAATATAATGTAAGTATACAAAAGTGTATACAAGTATACTTCTACTTTTTGTGCTTAATTGAAAGTATGTTTAAAATGTACTTTTAAAAAGTATAATTCAAAATAGACTACTAAATATAAATATACTATTTCTGAAATACTTAAAGTGGTATTTCAGTGTGCTTATTAAAAGTGTACTTGAAACTAAGTGTATTGTGAATTGCAAGTAAGTACACTTTCACTATACGTACTACATCGCAAATACTTATAGTAGTCATTAAGTATACTTATCCAAAGTACAATTCTTTTTTTACTATTTTGTAATACCCTATTAGCATGCTTTATTAACAAGTACTTAAATACACTTCATTAGAAATTTATTTAAGTACTCTTATAAAAAGTGCACTTTAATATATTTTTCTTAATTTGTACTTCATTGTACTTTTAAAAAGTATATTAACTTGCAAATACTTACGGTGGTACGTTAGTTTACTTTTGAAAAGTTAAATATTTGCAAGTCATTTGTAATACACTATTAGTATGCTTTATTTAAGGCTTGAATTTCACTCCATTGGAAGTGTACATAAGTAAGTACATAAGTTCTACTCTACATTATAGTATAATAACATTATACTTAAAATACATTTATGGTGCTTAAATTGTGATAGAACCTTACTATAAATACATTTTTATTAATATAATAGCACAATTTAAAAGTATTAAATACAGTCAGAAAGTGCATTTGAAGTTAATTGGAAATATAACAGGTGTGCTGGAATAAGTATTATAACAGTATGTTGATAACACACTTATGAATTACTATGAATTGAACTGAACGCCCTTTTAAGTAAGTGTTTTTCGAATGCACATAAATCATGATTTTAACTACAACACTTAAAGTTTACAAAAAGTTGTGCCAATTTAGCACTCTATTTATACTTCAAGTATACTCAACTAATGATTAAGTAGTACTCCAGTACTACTTGAGTACACTTTAGCATACTTGAATGTGACCAAAATAGTACATTCTTCTATAAGTATAATTTAAGCATACTATTTTTTACCTGGGTAGAGAAAATCCTTAACATCAACGTTTGGTAAACTATTGGATATTTCCACTTGCTTGTATTCCACTGGTTTCATCTTTAGAAATGCATTATGTTAAAAGTTCGTCACAGATTTTTTAATGCAAAATAATATCCAACAAAAGCTTTAAAATGAGTGTTGTTTAGTAAAACTACATTATACTCATTTTGAGTATAAAGTAGCAAGTCCTTCAAGACTGTACTTTGTTGGATTTTTATAAAAGAGCTGTTTCTCACTGTTGGTCTTTTTATTATATTATTTACAGTTCTCTGACTTCTGCCACCTTTCCCGGCGGTGTTTCGACACAGTGCCGCCTCCGCTGTCTTTGTGTTGAAGACGACGGAGGAGATGCCACCGGTGTCAGCAGAGGGAGGACAGCTTCTTCTTCTCTTGTCAACGCGCACGACTCTCTACTGCTGCAGAGTTTCAGAGGATTCACCTTTTTTAACCTGTTGAGCCCTGAGCCTGTTTTTCAGGTCTCAGGCTCGAAATGACATTCCCAGAACAAATTACCATATCTTCGTTTCTAAAAGGGTTAAATTAATAATCTTCTGGGGCAATTAGGGTGGATGTTCCATATCTCTGGCCTCCCTTGTTCGATTTTAGATGTGACATTTCTTCCTGACCGTTAGAGCCAATAGAATCCAAGGGAAATCGTCCGCACAGACTCATGTTAAAAAAACGGTAGCCTCTCTGCGCATCCTAGCTTGCAGGAGGGGAGAAATATCCCTGCTCTGATATCAACCAACGGAAAAGTAGTTTTATTGCTTAAGGATTATCAGAACATTTCAAAGGGGACGCAGTCACATTGGATTAACCTATGGATTAACTACATCATCGTTTTTATCGTTTTAATGCCATTGAAGACCAGTTTAGACGAGACAAAGACGAAGGTAAGCCATGTTAGCATTGTGGGCTACCTAGCGCCACTTGTTTTGATGTACGTTTGTTGATAATGTCGAGTTTGTATCCTTCAGTGTTGAGGTGGGCACCGTTAGATTTGTGTCTCCTTGCGATCATAAACGATGTGTTGGATGTGCACCTAGGATAAGTAATAAGGGAGCTAGGAGTGATTATCGGTGCAGTAATAGGTTAGCATTTTTCGCTCAGAGGTCATTTAGATGCTTCTTATGAGACTTGTCTTTTGTTTTGGTAAAAATGGTTTGTATCGTCAGTTAGCTGAGATTCTTCTCGTTAATCTGGTATAACACATTAATAGGTTCTTAAATATTAAGATCCCCTGAGACACAGTGTCGTGAAAAAAAAACTAAAGTACCCGCCGAGGGGGTCCTTGGGGCCTAACAGGTTTTAACTTGCTTCCTGTGTCAGTGTGGTTAAAGAAGCAACTACAGGTGTTAGTGATGGGAAGTACGGCTCTTTGAAGGGAGCCAGATCTTATGGCTTATGGATAAACCACGAAATGATCACCAGGATAATGATTGACTGCATAGAGCGCCACAGTGACGCGTCCTGAACCCCGGAAGTAAGTTAGCATTTTACCACTTCCGATTCCTTCAACAAAAAGTAATGCAATTTCTCCATAGGACTTTGGAAAATAGCTGGAAATAAGGTCTGTGGTTGAGACACATTGAAGAGACGGATCACGTTTTGTTCAGACTCCACATGTCTTTTATAATTTTGAATCATAAATCTAATCGATAGATTTATGATCGATAGGGTTTTAGGAAGTCTACAACTTGCTACATCTCTCAGCCGAGCACAACTACTACTCAAGCAGCATGCTTTATAACATCATCTACGGCAGGGGTGTCAAACTCAAGGCCCGGGGGCCAAATCCGACCCACGACTTCATTTTATGTGGCCCCGCAAGAGCTTGCAAAGAATATAATACGTTTATTATACAGTTACATGCCACTTTACAGAAGCAGGTTGCCCATGAACTACATGTCCCACAATGCATCTCGTTTTGTGACAAGCGCACTGAAGAGACTTGCAATTATTTGCCCTGGACATCTGCTTTCAGACGTAGTTGGTAGTTAATTACTAAGTTATTATCCTATCCGATAATAATCCAATTCAGAGGCAATAGTTAATATAATACATTATTTTATATATATATTATATATTTATGTATGTATAATTATATAGTTACAACCGGCCCTTTGAGTGCAACTATAATGCTAATGTGGCCCGCGATGAAATTGAGTTTGAAAGCAAGTTCCCGTGAAGGCGATTTATGGCAGGCAGTGAACCAACGATAAAAAGAATGGCTCTCACCAAGTACGACTCGGTTCCCTTATTCGTACCAAAGAGCCGTTCAAAAGAATCGGATCGTTCACCAACGCATCACTAGTAGGTGCACGATACAGGAGATGATTGAACTGAGAATAATGACATACCTCTTGTTGGAGATAAATATCGCTTTATATTATTTAATATTTGAACATTTATTTTCTTGCTGTTTTTGTTTATGGTAAATGTATTCTTAGTTATTGTCGTTATTGAAGTTAAATTAGTTTTATGCTTTTATTTTGAAGGCATGTTTGGGCACTGGGTGATTAGAGCACCTGGTGTAATTGTATATATTGGAGACAGGTGGAGGTGGGATTAGAGCACTAGTAGGCACATGCTTTTGTTATCAGGGTGATCCAAGGCACAAGAAGGAAAGCCATAGGAAAGGCTAAAGTCAAGACAAATAGGAAACCTGTTCATTGTACTTTTGTCATAGGAATGAAATGCACAAGCAGAGATTCTTGTCTGGACTTGGATCATTGCCCTGCGTAAGATTCACTAACCGGCAGTGTTATATTAAATTAATTATACATTTTATTTCTATATGATTTTGGCCGCTACACCTCTTTACCCAGCAGAGATCAGACAGATCGGTTAACTTGAGCCTCGAAACCCATTAGCGAAACCTGCTACGGTAATAGTTGCATCATTTCTGCTATTTGAGATACAACCTGCTCTTTGGAAGTGTGGGGAGATTATATTGGATAGTATCAGGATGTTATACATGGTGGTAGGATTTTGAATTATTCCTCAACCGCAGGGAACAGAGAGGTAACATGAGCCTCACAGTCTGTTAACTAAACTTGCTAGGGTAATTGTTGCATCATTTTAAAAGATACAAACTTCTCTGTAACTGTGTGGTGAAACTAAATTGAATTATAGATATTTTAAGCCGCAGAGATCAGACAGATCAATGACGGGAAACATCAGCCTCAGAGTCCGTTAGCTAAACTTATTATAGTAATGGTTGCGTCATTTTCTCTACTTTGAGATACAACCAGCTCTTTTTAGCCATGTGATGAAACTACAGTGGATCGCTGCCTTAGTTGGTTCATACATGGAAGGATCTTGAAGCTTCTGGAACAGCTCTATAAAGTGTCTTATTCTCAATCCTGATGGTATTGTAAGACAATCAATGTTTATATGGCGTAATTTAGATTAAATATATTCTTATAATTAAAGCTGTTTATTCTGAAAATCACACACTTTTAACTTAACACTTTTATTCTGAAAATCCTTCATTTCCGGTTAGCATTAGCATGTGGCTAACCTTACATTTTGAAACCGTGAATTGAAGGTGAAATGACATGTGGTGTTGTACACTAAACACACTAATTATTGACGCTGCAATACTGTTATTAGGGAATGTTTAAATAACCACAGACATTAGAATGCTTTAATTAACACCAGAAAAACTACAGGAATTGCCTCGGACCCGCCCCCGTTCGACGCCGGCCAATAGGAGAAGATATACAGTTGATAACCCGTGATGGACAGGGAGAATCAATCTCCTTTTCATCCTCTGCTGCCCCAATGTGAACGGGACCAACAGCTGGGAGGAGGGGGAGCCACCAACTCGCACATTTCATTGTATATCGCCGCATCAGTTGTTTAATTAAATGCTGTTAACTTTTATAAACTCCTTGTACTCTTTTCAGTTTCTAGTCTCTGGGCTAAAGAAATCCTAACAGTATCACCTGGTTAACATCATCTGAAAATGATCTAAGTCGTTGAGAAGATATCCCTAACTTCTAACCCCCATATCCGGACGTCTTCGTACTTGCCTCAGGTATAAAAGCTGAACTGAATAGCCTTATAGACAAATACCGTTACCAGTGACGCCCGTTAACATCTCTTCCTGTATACAAGGTTGTAGAAATGGAGGTACCCTGAAGCTTTCCCTGCATTGCATTCTTCAAGAACAACTTCCTGTCTGAAAGCACCTGTATGGTTCTCCTGTTGGCGTGGGTTCTCTCCATCCTGTACACCCCAATGTCAATTACAAATCCAGGATGCAACGAACAAAGCAGATGGAGGCTGTAGAGACTATTGCCAAAACATGGCAGCAATGCTAGTCGTCCTATAGTTTCCTGCCAGAACCTTGCCACATCTCCTCAAGTCCATTTTGTTCATAAACATTAATTACAGTTATAAAAGCTTCACAGGTGCATGTAAAACAACAGCAACGACACTATCAAAAGAAGATGGAAGACACCAACCATGTTTACCTGGCCTTATACTCGTTTGCCCACGGTGCACAACCAGGCGGCCAAGAACTGTTCAGCGAAAAAGCTAAATGTGGACATCATTGGAGAAACACCTGCAGCAACTGCTAGGAACTTCATTTAACAATTAAACTGCATAGTGACAACTTGATTATAGTAGTTGACTTTATCTGCATTAATCTAATCATCATCCAATTGCAAACATCAAAGGGTATTTATAACCCATTGCCTTGCCTCTGATGATTATTCTAGAGCTGTCATGTTGCATTTAATGCAGCTCAATCTCATTCAATTGGTAGAGAACTGAACAAACGACATGATGTAGTTTCCAAAACCAAATCTGATCCATTTGCCAGAGGTGGAAAAAAGTCAGTCACAAGATTTGGGACATTCCCATGTGAAGTTACAAGTCCTACATTGAGTTTGAGCCTTAAAACCGTAATTCTAGACTTCACTTTTTGGCAATAAGATAATTCACTGCAAAGATTTTGGATGCAAATAAAAACATGTACTACTTTTTAATTGACAAAGCAAAATGAAATGATTTTTAAAACCTTCAAGGAACATAAGTATTCATATTTGCGCTCAGGGGAAAGTATCAAGGAGTTTCTAGTCAAAAGGCAAAAGTTCAAGTGAAGTCATTGATGCTGCAGGTCTGCGTCAAGACACCCAATATATTAAAATGTCTTAAAGGTCCCACGTCATGGCCATTTCTACTGATTCCATTGCTGAGGTCTACTTGGAATAGATTACATGTTCAATTTTCCAAACTCACATGGTTTCTCAAACAGCATCTCTGTATGCATGTGTATTCCACTCTCTGTCCTACACGGCTTGTTGGAGCTCCTGCCCCCCCTCCCCCTCCCTGTGAGCCCAGTGTGCTCTGATTGGTCGGGACGATGAGAGGCTCGTTGCTGCGAGGATGCGGACAGGTTTCCGGGTCGGCGATACAGCGGGAACAAGCGAAACTCATCCTGAACACACAAACACTCAGCCGAAGTGAAAACAACAAGTGTGGCTTGATATTGAAAAAGAAAAAGGTTTCTAACGCTGTGAGAACGGGTCTGCAGAGAGCATTTCTTCCACCATCCCAACTCGTCTATTACCAACCAGGGAGCTCTATGCAAGTCAATGGACTCCCTGTTAGTTAGCCAAGGGGTCCTGGTATGTGAGGTGCTCCCAGGATTGGTCCATTTGGGCCAATCCGGTCATTGTTGTTGATGTGGGTGTTTCACACGTCACAGAACCCAGGAAGCAAAACTATGGAAAAGAGAACTCTCCAACGAGGCGTTCTGGGCAGCACAGACAGGTCTTCTCTGAGTTACAGTGTACTCGCTACAGGGTGCACTTTGAGGGTCTGTGACTCTGCAGACCGTTTACATGCAGAAACACCTTAGTAACAACAAGGGGACGGGTGACAACCAGAAAAGCATGACATGGGACCTTTAACAAAATGAATGCATCCTACACTTAATAAAGAAATTTCAGTGAAAAGCCAAACGGTCCATTACAAACATTACATTACAGGCATAGATGTCAATAGACTTCTGCTAAGTGCCAAACCAATCAGCTACCAGGTCCGTTACCACATGACCATTGGGCTGATTGAAGTATTACTGCACAACAGAAGATAGGACAAGCCTATAAATAGATAGTGTATATGAACAGGTTGTCTCAACAGTCTTTCTATTTACACACAAACTGTAAGAGGTTCTATTTATACTCTGAATGTGTGTGGAGCTAAGAGTATGTGTGAGAGTATACAATAAGGCCAGTGGCACACGGGGGCCACATGTGTTGGTCCAGAGGAGATTGAAAGTGAATTGAAAGCTATTAATCTGACCTTCCCCTGCCATCAGGTTTATTTTGGGACAGAATATGTATTCCCTCCACCTGCACAGCTCTCCTCCCATCCACAGCTACAGGTTCAGATGTGGAGAGCAGCATTTACATCTCAGCCTTCCCTCCTGTGATTATCCTTTCTCTCTGTGCATAAACTCCTCTGTGATTTCGCCTGAGAGCTGGTAACAGGATATGTGCAGCTCCACTCTCCAGCTACTCTTTCAGGAATCACACAGATGTGGAAACAATGACAGTACTCCCTGCTGGAAACAGCTTTGTTGAACACAGTGGGGAAGAGAAACAGACCGTGACAAGTTTGCCTTGATGTTTCATTTCTTATGCAAGTTTGCAGTCGATACAGCATGGGGATGGTGGGACGGCTGGCAGCACCTCTGTTTGAATATGTCACGCTGTGCAGGAGCAGAAAACTCACTTCTAACTAAGTATTTTTCTTAACCACTTTACCCCTGCTTATTCGATTCAGTGAATCAAGTGTATTGTTTACAAGTGCTTTCCAACCACCCTAATCCAGCATGGAAGTGTCTTGTAGTAGCTACATGCTGTTACACATAATACTGGAAATAGTGGCTGGTAGGGGTGTAACGGTATCCGTATTCGTCCCGTACCGTCACGGTTCGGACGTCACGATTCGGCACATGCAGTCACACAGCGAATAGGCCTTTTTTTTACCAGTGGGAACAAGTCTGTCACTCAGGGCAGTATTACACTATATATAATCCAGGGGGCGGTATTGTGACTAAAAGCCAGCCGCCAGTAAATAACAAATGAAGAACAAGAACAAAACACAACAAAACGAACACAATACATGAAGAAGAAAAGTTAGTAGCTACGGCGAGTTCACACAACACCCAGGAGCTAGAAGACCCACCTGCTTCTTTTAAATCAGCTGTGTGGGAACATTTCGGGTTCCCTGTGGACTACAACAATGATGGGGTGCGAGTTGTGGATCGGACGAGGACGGTGTGTCGGCGTTGTTCCACAGCGGTGCGGTATGCTAGCGGTACACGTCAACATGCTCAATCACATCCGAGTCAGTCTCAGTCCCCAGCGAGAGGGTTTCCTCGACGGCAGGTGACATAGTTACCGCCAACAGATCTGCCCTCCCTGCTGACGACGGAGACAAACTCATCTTTTTGAAGAGAAACTTGAAAATAGAGTAAAGCTTGAGCACCTTTATTTAGGCATAATGGCCTCACACACTCACAAGTTAATTACACATGTTAGACATTGCTCCTAATGGTACAGATTTTATTTTTGTTTTATATTGTTGTATTTATTTTATCATACATCAGGAGATGTTATACAGTTCTGTATTGCCTTTTTTTGATTGTGATTGAAACACTTTATTATTTATTTTAATATTTTCAAGAAATTCTGTTTAGTTGTACAGCTTATTTAACCTTTTAGTTTGACATCAGCCATTATAAATAATATGGCCATCTGAGTGTGTGTGTGTTACTGTTTGTGGTTTGTTTTTCACTGTGTAATACAGTTAATGATTCCAAATGTTAAAAAAAATTATGCATTTGTGACTTTTCTTTGCTTTTCCTTGTTATACCGAAACCGTACCGAACCGTGACCCCCAAACCGAGGTACGAACCGAACCGTGACTTCTGTGAACCGTTACACCCCTAGTGGCTGGCGGAAACCATTTATTGTGTAGTTAATGCTTCCTTTCCTCTGGAGCTCAGCACATCTAGCAAACAGGTTTGAAAGACTTCACGTCAACACCGCTAAGCTAAAGGCGGCTAATGTTGCAACCCAGTCTCGCGGCATTTCGTGTTATAGTCACGAAATGTAATCGATTGATTCGTGTTCACCAACACGATTTTCCCATTTTTTTTCGTGTCAAACAGAACGATTGTAAAAACAATGCATTTCTATTGGTAGTATGTTTTGTGCCTGCGCCAAATAATAACAAATTAGAAGGAAAAAAGATTAAAATACAGATTTCAGTATTCTGAGGCTCTGAGCCATTTATTTTTCCTCAAGGACAGCAAAAAAAGTCAGACATTATACAATTTAAATAAAAACAATAATCGTGGCTTGATATTGAATAAGAAAATGTTTTTATGAACCACAGCTTCCGGTCTTCCAAGACCCGACCGGACAAAAAGACGTGGTGCAGACACAAAACACACTACGAATAAAAAATACATCACTTTTAAAATCGTTCTGTGGGACACGAAAAAAATGGGAAATCGTGTTGGTGAACACGAATCAATAGATTACATTTATTTCGTGACAATAACACGAAATGCTGTGAGACTGGGTTGAATATTGAGCTTACAAAGGAACTACAGCACGGTCACATGACTTCACGTCACCACCGCTAAGCTAAAGGTGGCTAATGTTGGGGTATGAAGGAACTACAGCACGGTCACATGACTTCACGTCACCACCGCTAAGCTAAAGGTGGCTAATGTTGGGGTATGAAGGAACTACAGCACGGTCACATGACTTCACGTCACCACCGCTAAGCTAAAGGTGGCTAATGTTGGGGTATGAAGGAACTACAGCACGGTCACATGACTTCACGTCAACACCGCTAAGCTAAAGGTGGCTAATGTTGGGGTATGAAGGGAACTACAGCACGGTCACATTGACTTCACGTCACCACCGCTAAGCTAAAGGTGGCTAATGTTGGGGTATGAAGGAACTACAGCACGGTCACATGACTTCACGTCACCACCGCTAAGCTAAAGGAGGCTAATGTTGGGCTATAAAGGAACTACAGCACGGTCACATGACTTCACGTCACCACCGCTAAGCTAAAGGTGGCTAATGTTGAGGTATGAAGGAACTACAGCACGGTCACATGACTTCACGTCACCACCGCTAAGCTAAAGGAGGCTAATGTTTGGCTATAAAGGAACTACAGCACGGTCACATGACTTCACGTCACCACCGCTAAGCTAAAGGAGGCTAATGTTTGCTATAAAGGAACTACAGCACGGTCACATGACTTCACGTCACCACCGCTAAGCTAAAGGTGCTAATGTTGGGCTATGAAGGAACTACAGCACGTCACATGACTTCACGTCACCACCGCTAAGCTAAGGAGGCTAATGTTGGGCTATAAAGGAACTACAGCACGGTCACATGACTTCCACGTCACCACCGCTAAGCTAAAGGCGGCTAATGTTGGGCTATGAAGGAAGGACAGCACTGGTCACATGACTTCAACGTCACCACCGCTAAGCTTAAAGGTGGCTAATGTTGGGCTATAAAGGAACTACAGCACGGTCACATGACTTCACGTCACCACCGCTAAGCTAAAGGCGGCTAGTGTTGGGCGTGATTACGTTTAGGTCGTCTCATTTAGACACTTGTTAACAACCGCTGTTTTTAAATTCACCAGTGGGGTATTAACTAAACAACCAAACACATAACACAGAAAACCAGTGACTTCCAGACTAGGGAACAGGAAGTGGTTTATTCTAAAACTGTATTATGTTACTTTAAGCTTCTCTACTCTTTGACTTCCAATCACAGAAACCCATCGTCAATACAACAGTTATTTTGTTTCTAAACCAAAAATCCTTACAGTGTTTCGTTTTTCTTTTCTTACAAAGACTAAATATTGAAAAAACTGTGATATCTACATGTTGGTGTGCGTTAGCTTGGACCAGGCAGTACAGAGAAGTAGATAAGTAACAAAAAAGTATCTCACAAATAAATGCAGGGAGGTAAAACAGGAAAGTTAAGCCAGACAACGATTGGAGGAAATGCAGATCGACAAAAACGTTTAATCCGGCCGTCTCTGTGGATAGCCAGGGGGGTTTCTGTACCGTTGACTGCCAACTTCCCGAATCTGCCTCTCTGACACTCTCAAGTGATTAAACACGAGGAAAACTACAAATGATTTACTGTGGAGGAGAGATGGAGTGAAGAAGAGTGATGAAGACAGAGGAAGAGCTGAGGCAGCACTCAGAGCTCCTGAAGCAAAAACCACCGTCCGTGTTTCCTTAAATCTCTGAGCCTCGAACCGTTTAATCCAAACTCTTTCTATAATCTCTGAAAAACCCTTTTCTTTCCTGAGAGTTTTCTTTCTCGTGATAAAACTCTTTATTCGAAGTTGCACTTTATTCCACCAGGTCAGCACGGTTCAACTGTAACGTTAAAAATCAATTTCCAACCGTGTAACTATAGTGCTTTTCCTCTCTTACCTCATTCACACCAACGCAACTCCGGTTCAAGCTCCGTGCTAGAGCTTTTCAGGTTCAGAACCAGTTCTTCGGTTTGGCTCCGGCTCTTTTCACACCGCCCAGAGTCCGACTGGTGCTGCGTCATTGCGTCATCGTTTGCGTCATGACGTAACCGTTTGCGTGCCTGCTTCATAAAGCCAAACCACGCGGAAACTCCTCACAGCTCACACCGACAACAACAACAACAATAACAACAACAACAACAATGGTCGATTGTGTTGAAGCGCTACTCGTTTTGGTCGAAACGAAATGGAAGAAATGGGACGACTTTACTACCAACTTTACAGTCGTTACATGCTACATTCAAAACTGCTTTACAATCCCAATCATCAACTTCAACGACGATTCCGATTCCCCTCCGCCCCCGCCTCGACGTAAGCGGTGCTTTCGCTCTGGCCGGACAATTTTTTGGTGCTTGAAACGAACCGGATTCCTGAGTTAAGAGGCTGCTCCGCTGCGGTGTGAACAGGAAAACCCGGTGCTTTTCAAGCTCCGAATCGGCCCCAAAACACCGTTGGTGTGAATGAGGTAGAAGAGACTGAAAAAGGATCTGGAGCTTAAAAACACAAAGCAGGTTCTACAGTTCGTCTGAATACAATAAATTCTCTATTTTTGATATAATAATCTTATTTTTTCTTTTTTTTGACAATCAAGAGTTTTGACGAAAACAAAATATTAAAGAGGCCTTTCCTGTAGAGTGTTATAAAGGTTCTTATATATACCAATACATGAAAAGGAGCGTATGTCCTCTCTAATCGATATGTTACAAATACAAAATAGGGCCCAGACTGTTCTCACAGTACTTTAAGTATGTTCCTTAAAACATTCATGTTATTTTAAACTGTTGAATACATCCTTAAATCTTCCTTTACATGAATTTGTTATCAATTTACTTGTTATTTACATAATTGGAAAGTTAAAGATGTTTTTTTTACCAATTCAGTTCCTCGACTGAACTGCCTTTTCTTACCTTCTGCCAACAGTCAAATAAACGAGTATTCATGCACACAAAGAGGATGCCCAGTGCCACTCAACCTTAACTCACAATGTGCGGAAGTGGACCTGGTCGACACAAGCCTTTTCATTTCAGTCAAGTAACACACACACACACACACACACACACACACACACACACACACACACACACACACACACACCACACACACACACACACACACACACACACACACACACACACACACCACACACACACACACACACACACACACATACCATGTATACATCACTTCAGGGGACATTACATTGACTTACATGGATTTCCTGGAGACTTATCCTAACCTTAACCATAACCAACACATGCCTAATCCTTACCCTTACTCTAACCAAGTCTTCACCCTAACATTAATGATACCCCTTATGGGGACCTCCAATTTGTCCCCATAAGGGAGGCGAGTCCCCACACGTGACTGTGTAAACAGATGTAGGTCCCCACAAGTATAGTAATGCTAGGCCACACACACACACAGACACACACACACACACACACACACACCTTCATTCTCTCATATTTCCTCTCACACAGAGATGTGATTGAATTCGGAGCGTCAGTGAAGTGTAAACCAGCAGTTGTGTCAAAGACTTGGAGGTTATCCTCACTCTCTCACACATTCACACCTTTAAAGACCTCTTCAAGCTTAAAGAGTCTCCAGCTTAACACCGTAATACACTCACCTCAATAAAACCACTACTTGTTGCCATGGAAACAGTTTTGTTGTCCTCGGATGCTGACCATTTAATGTAAAGCTTGGCCTAACTTAAAGCTGTATACTCTGTGATATTTTAGTTGAAGAAATTCATCAGATTTCTTCCTCATGTCAACATAGCTGACCAGCTAACCAACTAGCGCCAGCATTCACAGTGACAGGCCATCAATAAAACTACTTAGCTTCTAAACATTGTTAAGAAAATCATCACTCATCAAAATATTTAGTTTATGATTAGAGTTATTTGCACATTATCATACAGCTTGTATAATAGCAACACAAGCAGTGTACGCCTCAATCATTACAGCCTTAGCGTAGCACATGTGCCTAAGACATGTTATACAAGGATACAGGGCTTTAACGGTTGCCATGTTTTCAAATTTTGTTTGAAATGTTGCCTTAAAGTTTAATATCATAATATATAATATATATGAGTCAAGATGGACAACTTTTGAGACTGAAAATGATATTTTATCCCTGTAGAGGAATGTTCTGTGCAGTAGGAGTCACCGACTCAGGAAGGAGACACGGTAGAGCAGGAGCTTTTGATGTCAAAGACTGATGATTTATTTGGAGTTACGGCCGGAGAGTCACGGTCACGTCACGGTGAGACTGCACGGGAGAGTTGCCACGTCAATTCTGGAGCGCCTCTCTCTCGTTAGCCCATTTAACTGGTTTCACAGAGTGATCAACATATTTTGATAAGATAGCTTAGACAGTTGGGCACACTGAGTCACTTGCATCCGTCACTTATGGCCTCGAAGATTTCATACCTAGGAGTCCACAAACAACAAAGAAGGAAGTGTCCCAGTGCACCCACAACAACAGACCATCTGTGACCTAGTGTTGCCCGGTCACAGAATGGGAACAATAACTTTATGGCTGAAGCAGCCTATGTCCTTAAAGGAGATAAACAGACGTCAGGGTTGGTCATGCACGTCATATCTAGGAGTCTAGGACAATTATTTCCCTAACAATCCCCACATTTGCAAAACAGGACTGCAACAGAATTGGTATGTTCAAAGTATCCTCACTCAATAGTTCGAAGGACGTCTAACAACAAGTTATTCCTTCACTACGAATGCATATAGATTCCAGCACGCCGCACACATACTGTCTGTACACAATAAATATCACTGGAAACAACTTGGTGAACAAAACGTATGGAGTTACTTGAAGATAGAAGTTAGGGTTGTGACAGGGGTTACATGGTTGTTGGTTCTTGGTCTTGTGGGTGAAAGTCTTGTGTTTTTTAAAACTCTATCCACCATGTACTCCTTACTAGTAAGATTGTGTTGCTCTTAGATCTCCTGTTTCCAAATAATGTGGATTTCACGGATTGATTTGATGGGATTTATACGAAAAGCAGTGGATTTCGTACTAACTACGACTAACTGTCTCAACGTGGCCAAATGAACGGTATATTTGTTTCTAATTAAGATGTTTCTTTTGTTCAACAATAACACAAATATGAAACCGTTATTGATTTCCTGGCAGTCTAGGCAAGTGTCATAAACGTAATGCAGTAAACTTATTTCACATGTAAGCTTCCAATAGAGATATAGAAAGAGACAGAGGATCAACAGATGAAGCCAAGTGTCTTTTCTCCGTCTTAGAGATGCCACCTGAATGGATTGCTTGCCTATGAAGCAACTCCCCAGCACGTCTTCCCTTGCCTTCTTCTCTGTCGAAGATACATTAATGTCAGGTCCAATCAGAAGCTAATGTGATGCCTGCCTAATGGAGAGCTAAGGAGTGCGAGTGTCTCCAAAACAACATTTATTTCAATCTCCTTTCTTTCTGCTAATGTCAGCTGGCTTCATCCCAACGGGGAAAATGTTATCCGTATAAAATGTTGGACTAAAACATTGCTTTTCCATATGTGCTTTATTCATAAAACCCTTTCTAATGACAGTCTCACCTTATGTCTATTTGACTGTTCATACAAGTACTACCATATTAACATTTCCACTCAAAGTATAGACACGTTCTCACTTGCATACATCTCTTAAACACGTAGCCATTGCTATATTTCTCTTCAGAGGCCCTATTCTACTTTTTGTGGATGTCCTTTTCCTGTAGTGTGTTATAAAGAGGTATGTGCATGTCAATGGTCTGCAAAGACCAAAATTATCTATTGACAGTCTCACTGTTGTGTCTGTTTCCCTGTTTCATCTGTCACTCTGTATGTCTTCAGTATATTCTCTCTTTCCTCTTCACTGGGTTCACTTTTTCCTCTTTCTCGATATCTTGCTTCAATGAATTCCAACCACTCAGTCACGTACTTACTCATTCTTACCCTTTCCACTCAAAAGTTCAGACACTTTCCCACTTTTATACATCTCTTAAACACGTAGCCATCTTTATATTTCTCTTCAGAGAGGCCCTATTCTACTTTGTGTCTATTTTCTTTTCCTGTAGTGTGTTATAAAGATGTATGTAAATGGTCTGCAGAGACACACATTCCAAAGAGTTTTGAACCTCTGTAAGTCTTCAGTATATTCTGTCTTTCCTCTTCACTGGTTTCACTTTTTCCTCTATGTCTTGCTTCAATGAATTCTAACCACTCAGTCACATCTCCACTTTCTCTCCTCACTCACTCGTACCCTTTCCACTCAGTGTTACTTACAGATATATGGAGTGTGTGGGGAGTTTGGCTGCATCACACATGACCTCACAGTAAGTGCTGCTCTTAAGAAACTTGATAAGCGGCTCAACCTTCGGGCAGTGAAAGAAACGCACTACTGCTACTGTGATCTAAACTCCTGTCCATTCTTATAAATGTACACCTTATGAAGGTGTGTGTGTAAATACACCGGTCGAACACACGGCACACACACATAAAGACATGAGTCCTAGCGCAGATCAAGCCGTTTGTAACTGGAACCTGAACTCTCTCAGGGCCGGTTTTCACAGAACATCTGCCGTGACAGACCGGGCACACAAGTCAGTTACTGTGTGTATTGTGTATCGGACCCTGGACACAGCCAGTACAGGGAGTAGTGAACTACATCGTGCCAAAGGAGCAGTGGTTGGAGGACATAACAAAATGTATATCCCCCCACCAGAGGCATGGACACTGGACACTTATTTATATATATATATATATAGTTCGGTGTATAGTTTGATATTTATTTATATATATGATATGTATATATTTTATTAAGTTGAACTACTTTAAAATAAAGGTTTGGTTCTATCAAGTTCGTGACTGTCCAATAACTGAGTGCTATGTTTAGAATAGGTTTTCTCTTTGTTTGTTAAAAGAAATACTTTATAACACCAATACCTTCTTAGTTCATATTACATGTAATGGTTACATTTAAGTATTTGTCCACAGCACACAAACCATGAGCTGGTCCATATTGGGAACTTCAAAACTCTCCCTGATAAAGAAAATAATAAACTTGAAAGAAGTAGATACGTTTAACTTAATATTTAATAGAAATATATAATATTTAATAGGAATGTGTGAATAGTTAACTGCATAACTCAAATGTTATTAGTCAACAAACGCATACGTTGTTGCTCTTTATTAAAGTACTTCTGTATATAAATACTTTTACATGCAGAAGGGGAACAGGGAGCAAGAGAATCGTTTTTTCTCCCTCTCCTTTCTCCCCCCCCTTGCAAGACTATTGTTCCCCAGCTTTGGCGCAGTGGGTTGTCCGTAGGTGTTGGGATCAGGAGGTTGCAGGTTCAAACCCCACTACAGTCAGCATGTTGTGTCCCTGAGACACTTCACCGCAAAGTGCTCCTGTGGGGATTGTCACAGTATTGAATGTGTAAGTCTCTTTGGATAAAAGCGTCTAACAAGTGACATGTAAGTAATTAATAATTAATGTTACTATGCGCTATGCATTTATCATTTGAGGGGAGACGCGTTCACAATTCAGGGATTGTTGTCATTTCACAGCTAAATCCATGGAGAATCAGAATCCATGAGAGCGACTGAAAGGAAAGGACTAACTGCTCGGACTATGTTTACCTTTTAGGTAAACTACCCAATTGTTTTTGTGTTTATTATATATTTCATTTAGAAATGATGTCCTCTCTTGTCTTGGCCTCTGCTTTTCACATGTGTGATGCACGTGTGTGTAAGGAATGGCGTGTATTGCAACTATGTTGTTTAAAAGAATGAAAAATGAATAAACATATTGTTTAAAAAAAAAGAAATCCACAACTTACCGAAAACTAAATATGAAATATACATGGGTGGCTGTGGCTCAGTGGATAGAATGCTGGACTTCGAATCAGGGGGTAGCAAGTTCGAGTCCCACTGCAGTCAGCATGTCGTTGTGTCCCTGAGACACTTCACCACACATTGCTCCAGTGGGGATTGTCCACAGTATTGAATGTATGTTAGTCGCTTTGGATAAAAGCGTCTAACAAGTAATGTAATAATACATGATATTCCCTTCGTGGTGTTTTCTCTACAGTGAAGGGAGGACGCAGAATGATTGTGGATGGATTAGGAGTTTATACTTATATATTTACTGCTAACTGTATTCTGTGTCTGTGAAGCACTCATCGTCTGAACGGTGCTATACATTTATATATTCAGTTTAATATTTAATATTCCATCCCTCACGTACTTATGTATATATAATAATTTGCTTTATATTTTGTTTTTGTTATTGTTGATTTGTAAATTCAACATGTGTCATTTCGATCTCTGTCTGTTCAAACACAGACACATTTTTACTTTGATGTATATTTTCTACTTTTTTGTTTATTTCGAGTCTTTTTAATTGTTATTGTACAATGTCACTTATTTTTATGCTGCTGCAAAACTAAATGTCGAGTAAAGTACTTCTTATCTTATCAGGAGTTTAGACGTAACTCCTTTATACTTGCTATTTTTAGTTTGATGTCTTTTACTGGTAACTATATTCTGTGACATCAATTGTCTGTGTATGTCAATGTGAAGCATTTGAACTGCCGGGTTGGATGAAAGGATTGTGGGACACAGTATTTCGATGTCTCTGTCGGTACACACAAACTGAAAGATTGACATAAAGTTGACTTTGCCTTGAAAGCTGCTATAGCAACAAAGAAGAGTATTATTATACGTATCACTTCTGCAGCGTCTCTGAAAGGATATGGGCTGGACACCATGCGGATGCACCAGCTGCGGGGAAAGGTGGTCTGTTTGAGGCAGAAGAAAACCACGGGAGCCAGTTCTGGGTACGGTACCACCAACACACTGGTATCACTGCTGTCATCATCATCATCTTCATCATCATCATCATCTTCACAGTCCCGCTGCTGTATCATCCTCTCTTCCTGAATAATCCCGTCCTCCTCCTCCTCCTCCTCTATCTCCTCCTCTTTCTCCTCCTTCTTTTTCTGGGGGCGTGGGAGGCGGTACGGGGAGGAGGTGGTGACGGCATCGTCGCTATCGCCCCTGGTTACGGCTGTCGTTACCCTGGAGATTGTTGCCGCTGACGGTGTTGTTGATGTAGCAACGCTGGGGCCCTCCTCCTCCTCGCTCGTCATGGCAACACAACGGTCTGAAATCAGAGAGAGAGAAACAATTAGTATTTGCAAACTACTTAATAACAAATTAAGTTACAGATACAGTCACAAAGCAGCAGTTTATATCAATGTGAACTGAGTCAACATTTAACACCAAGTATGGAGGGAGAGCACAACGCTGGGTAAGTCAAAGGACAGAGTTAAAGTGAGTGCTGGTTCAGTGGGAGAGAACTGCAAGAAAAAGAAGGAAGAAGTTAAATTCTGATATACAAGTAAGCGTGTGTTTGGGATGCAACAGGCTTTGAAGTCATTTCATTTCACTGGCAGTCGCACAGACCAATGGGCGTAATCTGAAGACAACAACGGTTCCTATAACAAGCTTTCATCCCCAGGACCGCTGCTTATATGAAACCTACATCTGAGGTTTTTCTAAGACAACATTTTGTGTGTGAAGACAAAAAGATGACAAGTAGGTATCAGATTACTTTTCCAAATTCACATTATAGTTGTTACCACTGAGAGGTCATTGACCACACGTCTTTGTGTTTGGCTGTTCTGACAGTGAAGGTGTGAAGCGACAGAAAGTCATTCAGCCACAGAACTCCTGATCCATGGGCCGACTCACAGAAGTTGCTACAAGCAGGAATGCACATAGCAATCACACTTGTAAGTCTATCTGAGGCCAAATATGACCTCCACCAGTTCTCAGTCATCCATTTGCAACCACTGAAACATACGGCGTTTAAAAGAGTTCTGTTTTGGGGCAAGAAAGTGCTCTTTTCGTCTTAATGAAGAGGAAATTAGGCATTTACAAATTCAACCAGCTTAGGTCGGACATGTTCCAATATGTTTATGGTGTAAAGATTATAGATGTCCGTCTGCACAGATCAGTGCATTCGTAATATGGATGATAACTGCAGATTTAGTTCTAATCCGATCTCTTTCATTTGAGTTAATGCACTAAACCTAGAAACAACGGAACATGGTACCCAGATATCACGAGTCGTTACTGAACGTTACGGTTGTGTGATCACTGAATGAAATTAGGTCAGAGGTGGAGAGGAAGCAACAAAGACTAACTGCTGAAAGGTTGGAGGGAAATGAAGGAGTAAAGGAAATGGTGGCGTGTTCAGTGGTTTAGTCAGAGGCTCAGTGTGGAGAGGAATCGATACTGTGGAGCTGGAGAGAGAATAGAGGAGCTCCTGATACCACTGAGTGGAACCTAACATGGATTTCCAATGAGCTGCTCTCAATGAAAGCTTCTGAAAAGCTCAAGTCCACTTCAGTCTCAGCTTCAAGAGGTCCTTAAAGTGGCCTCTGTTGCTTTGTATGTATTGGATTTCAGGTTTTATTTATCTTTGAGGTTTTGAGAAAGCCTGTTCGTCGCTCAAGGATCCAAGATGGTGGACATTTCCAAGAGGGCCACCAATGATGGCTTAGAAATATCATTTTTCACCATAATACAGAGATGGCAAAAGTACACACATCCTTTACTCAAGTAGAAGTACGGATATTCGTGTTTAAAAATACTCTGGTAAAAGTAGAAGTACTGACTAAACTTCTTTACTCAAGTAAAAGTAAAGAGGCTTTGAAATGTACTTCAGTAAAGGTACCCATAACTAGCAGCTGCTTTAAAGAGTACCTGACCTCCCTTTATATTAATAGAACAATAATGTCATTGTTAGCTAATGAATGTTTCCATGCTGAACAACGGCAACATGACAACGTTTCCATTGGTCCCTCTTCTTTAGAGAAGACCAGGAAGTGATGGATACACGGATCGTGTTCAAATCAATAGGCACGCAATGACTCTAAAGAATAATGATCACGCCACCAAACACACATTCAGACTAAAGGAACCAGCTGTTTGGAAAATGAGAGAAGTAGAGAAGTAGAAAGTACAGGTATTTGAGTTCTACATGTAAGAAGTAGAAAGTACAGGTATTTGAGTTCAACATGTAAGAAGTAGAAAGTACAGGTATTTGAGTTCAACATGTAAGAAGTAGAAAGTACAGGTATTTGAGTTCAACATGTGAGAAGTAGAAAGTACAGGTATTTGAGTTCAACATGTAAGAAGTAGAAAGTACAGGTATTTGAGTTCAACATGTAAGAAGTAGAAAGTACAGGTATTTGAGTTCAACATGTAAGAAGTAGAAAGTACAGGTATTTGTGTTCAACATGTAAGAAGTAGAAAGTACAGGTATTTTGAGTTCAACATGTAAGTCACATGTAAGAAGTAGAAGTACAGGTATTTTTTATTTTAAAGAAAATTCAGATTGAACACATTAAAAAACTGTACATTTTAGTCTTTGTCCAAAAATAATCTTTTACTTATCGTGAAATCCAACCTTGGTTCAGGTTATTTATTTGTACCCGTAGATTCTGTTTGCATCCTGACACTAAAAACAAACACAAACAGACACATCTCTAATAAAGGACTAGTAAAAGTACAAGTATACCCTGCTCAACCAAATCTCAAAATATTTAAAAAATATTTTAAGAAGGAAAACACTAGTACAAACATGGACATTAAAAATTCACAATTAAATAAATAAATAAATAAAAATAGGCATCTGTGTGACGCTCCTATGATGTGTTAATGTGTGCAATAGCTGCTGGGATAACACTGTTTTTATACCGCTTCGTGGAAATGGGCGTTTTTGCCGTTTCTCTGGAACCCATTGGTTGATTTTGGTGATTGACATCTCTTTTTAACCGTTAGAGCCAGTGTTGTAGTCAAGTCACCAACTCACGAGTCCAGGTCACTCTCGAGTCACCACTCTTCGAGTCTGAGTCCAAGTCCGAGTCACCTAGGGAGAGTCGTAGTCGAATCCGAGTCTGAGTCACCCAAGGAGTGTCCGAGTCGAGTCCGAGTCATCATTACCTGTGTTCGAGTCCGAGTCCAAGTCCGAGTCACCCAAGGAGTATCCGTGTCGAGTCTGAGTCATCATTACCTGTGTTCGAGTTTGAGTCCGAGTCAACCAAGGAGTGTCCGAGTCGAGTCCGAGTCACCAAGGGAGTGTCTTACTGGAGTCCGAGTCCAAGTCCAAGTCACTCTCGAGTCACCACTCTTCGAGTCCGAGTCACCAAGGGAGAGTCGTAGTGGAGTCCGAGTCCAAGTCCGAGTCACCCAAGGAGTGTCCAAGTCGAGTCCGAGTCATCATTACCTGTGTTCGAGTTCGAGTCTGAGTCACCCAAGGAGTGTCCGAGTCGAGTCCGAGTCATCATTACCTGTGTTCGAGTCCGAGTCCAAGTCCGAGTCACCCAAGGAGTATCCGAGTCGAGTCCGAGTCATCATTGGTCTGTGTTCGAGTCCGAGTCCAAGTCTGAGTCACCCAAGGAGTGTCCGAGTCGAGTCCGAGTCATGATTACCTGTGTTCGAGTCCGAGTCACCTAAGAAGAGTCCAAGTCAAGTCAGAGTCACAAGTCTTCATGTGTTAATCTTCGTGGATATATGTGTCGAAATGTAGCTGCCCCTCTACATTGCTTTTATCCTGTCATGTTATACTAATCTGTCTATTGAACTGCTGTGAAGCGAGTTTGGCTACAATTCTTGTAATAGGTGCTATACAAATATAAAGCTTATTACTAATATTAATATTATTTAGCGATGCTCCGATCGAGATCGGCCGATACTCACTCTCTACCGATCGATCGGTGCTCTCTAAACATGCCGATCGCGAGAGCCGATCGCATGACGTAAAATACATGACACTTTTCTCTGTGTGCGGCAAAACAAGCTCGCCAACATGGCTTCACCGGTCTGGCATTATTTTAAGGTGTCCGAAAAAGACAGTAAAATAGCGGTATGCAACGTGAAGCAGAAATCCTGCAGCTCCGCCAGACCGGAGAGCGGAGAGAGACACACAAGAGTTAGACCTAACACACTTAGCTATTTGATCTACCTCTGGAACAAGCTACACTAGTCATTAATATATGTATTCTTCACTGTCGGATCACTCATTACTGGATCAGTGAGCTGCATGAGATACTGACTATATAGGCTGTCAGGAGAGGGAGAGAGTGGAAGAGAGAGAGGGGGAGAGTACTTATTATCCAAAGTGAATGTAAACTTGAATAACGATTGACTGATTTTAAATGCCATTTTCTTAATGTCTTTCATTTTTTGTAAAGCACTTTGAATTGCCTTGTGTTGAAAGGTGCTTGAATAATGTACATCATTTGAATGTAATAATCAAGTTGGTTGTTGTTTGTGGAAGCTCCAGAGAATGTGCATTAACTGAGTTTTAAACATCACTTTAAATGGAAGATTTAAAGTGATGTTTAAGTGATGCGTTTTTCTGCCATCTTGGAAAAGGGTCGTCATTTTGATAATTCAAGTGGGATTTCTTTTAACAAATGGCCCTACAGGGATGAACATGGACATTTTGATGCTTCTATCCAATTTTGAAAATGTGTTACTGTTATATGCAGCACTAAGAGGAATGTAAACAAAGACAATTTATTTATGTTTAGTAGCTTTTTTTGCTGCACTTTTAGGGTACAGTTTTGCTGCTGTGCTGCTGTGTTTGTGTAACTCTGGCACAATCATTTCCTTTGAAATAAATAAAGTCTTATTTTATGTTTGGAATCAGTTGATCAGCGGAAGCAAGGACTGAGAAATAAACACTGAAAGGTGGGGTAGGTCATGTTGGAGAAACCGGCTCGAGTGCGCTAGAATTTGAAAATACACAGCTGGAAGAAATCTGCCACTTCCTTACAGAGCCCCTCCTCCAACACACACGAACGCCACATGACCAATGAGGGCACGAGATCAGTCTGTGCCCAGATGGAAGGCTGACAGGCAGGTAGGCCATCCAGTTATTGGTTGTGCTTTCTACAGCGCTACGGCTTCACAGATGATATATTGTTATGGATTTGTTGTCAAAGCACTTCAGATATTCATTGCTATCGGGACGTTAAGAGCATTCGATGGAATATAACAACAAGGGTACCTCGAGCCGGTTTCTCAAACTTACCTACCCCACCTTTAATGCAGGAAATCTCTGAACCTGGCAGAATAACGGTGAGATAACATAAAACGTAATTGAACCCTGTGGGGAAATGAGGTTTTGCAGCAGCAGATAATGGGATGCCGGCAAGGGAAGGAATGGATCAACTGTGATGTACAATTGGGAGATGTAGAAACTAATACATGCAGAACGGATAACATTTGAGCAGTATGTTGCTGACAATTCAAATGAGTTGCAACAACTGGCTGCTAATTACAGTCCATGTTGTATTACTGTCAATCACTTATTTAATTCAAGGAATGAACTTGTGACATGTTGGAAAATACACTGATTTGCTTTCCTTTGGAGTTAGACAAGAACATGAATATAATTATCATGTATTTACACTAATTATAAATGATATTTTACAGTGTGTGTCATCTGACTCTCAGCTAGACATAAAATATGTTTATTAAATGCAAAATTGAATTAAGATTTTTGTTGATTCTCTAAATATGAAACTGTTCTTTTGAGTTATTTGGGGGGTAAGTCAACCTCATGTCTTGTATAAGATTTCCCTATGGGCCTACAATCCTAAAGGGTGTGTGCATGTGCAGGTGGACCTACTGTAAGCAGAAATGTGCTCACTGGTAATCCCAGGCTATATTGCAACAATCCATTTCAATAAAAAGAGGAGAGTAAATGGGGAACAGATAAACGTTTATCATAGCAGAGGAAATGTGATAATAATAAAGCTTTGGCAGAAAGTTTTTTCTGCCTCGACTCTACAGGAAGATCTGTAATAAAGTGGTGTCTGCTTTTATATAACCCCCCCATGTAGTCCAGACACAGGGGGGGGTGGACATCATGTGGGTAAAGTGGAGGAATCCTGCTAAAGCCGGATAAAAGAGAAGTCCAACATCTCTAGCACTCGCTCGTTTCGGGATTTAAGTTTCAAAAGCAACGTTTTCTATAATTGGAGCGCGCATTTGACCATATTCTTCTGAAATGCCAAAGCGTCTCATGCTGGCGGCCCTACATTATTAAACTCCGTGTACACATTCGTAATATTGTCATCAATGTTTCCTACAGATCTGAAATATACTTGTGGTTGTAGCGGGGGGAGGGGGGGCGTGGCTTTGTGACGTGCAACAACATTAGCATGAACCTTACTGTTGGTCGCTTGTTAGCAGACCCTTCACACGACAGCAGAGCGAACAGGTACAGGAGGCGTAGAGCGAGGGATCATTGTGCACTAATTAATCGATCGCAGATGGCGTCGTGCTCGCGGACGGATAAAGAAAAAAACGTAAATGGGTCGCGAATTATACTTTGGCAGCCTTTAATATACCTGGGTGCCCCGCCCAAGTAAAGTCTATCTGTGGGAAACCCTGTGACCTTTTTGCCTGAATTAACTTTTTTTTTCGGAATATCTAAAATTACTGACTTTCTCTGAATATATCAACATTGTGTTTTTAGTGGAGCACACATTTTAAACCCATTTTCCGTAAGCATTCGATGTGATCCAAACAGGAAAGTGGCAGAAAACAACTAGAAAGAAAAGATCCCATTTGTATAAAAAATGCAACGTACAGGAGTCGTTGACACGTTATGTTCATTAGAGCCGCTGTTTACTGTGCATCTGGTGTGGATGGTCCTTTACAGCGAGAGCTCGTAAGGTACTTATCGTCAATGTGTCCAGAAGCTTCAGACTGCTGGGTCTCCGACGGGGAGTTTATATTTATTTCTTAAAAGTGTGAGTCCTCTGTGCTTTGCTATGCTGCTCCAACTGTCGAATAATGAACTTCATACATACACTGCCTTGTGCATACATCGTAACACAATGAAGTCCATGTGCCAGGAGATGTTATATTTATTTAAGGTTTAATTGGAAATTCAGGCACGCATTATTTCATGTTGCAAAGACTAAGAATGCACAGAGCAATCACTTTTATAAGAGATATAAAAGGCAAGATAACTAGTGAAATCCATTAAGCTGGCATTACATTTTACATTGTTCAACCTTTAAAGTCAATTACCATTTGAGAACAAATATCCATATAAAGAAAAACTAATCCAGTTACTCAGAGTAAGGGTGAGCAACGACTGAACATTAACACAGGATTTAATTAACATCCAAAAACATAACTTAATTAATCAGAAGCCATAGTTTCAGATGTCCTTGAATTAATAAAATGTCTATCTCTCGGACCCAAACGTTACTTCTAAGCAGCAGTGAGCCCAAAGCAGAGGCAGCTTAACGGTCCGTCACACATTCATGATCAAATTCCCTTTTAATTAACCCTGAGGTTCGGTTCACTCCGATGTGTGAAGGGGCATGGCTCCCATTAATCTGTCAGAGATATAAAAAAGATCTCGCTGTAATGTAGTGATAACGAATTCCTCTTATTAAACTAGAAACAGCGTCTATAAGAGGTAAAATACGTCTAGCCGATCATTGCTCCATTTTAATAATTCAAAACAAATGTCAAAAGATTATCAAAGGTCAAAGGCTATGCAAAAACATTTAATAAGAAGAGAACAACATGTCAACATTACTGCCATTGCAAGTGACCTGAAAAAGGAATAGTTTCTTGCTCGTCTTCCACCTGGTCGACTCTAATGATCCGTGCTGCTGCTTCAGTCTGTTGAATAATAACCATACTTACTCCAAGACAGGGGCTTTCACATCATGTGTGTTCGACCCTTTGTAACACTGTGAACAGCCCAGTACCACCTTATAGGTCGTACGAGTAAGTCCTTTAGAAGTGTTGAGGGCCAAACAAACAAAGCTCAGTTCAACCAGGAAGACCGTCTATATATCCTGTAATTCACATATTTCCTTCTTACTCAATCAGCGATCTGGGGCGTTCACTCTTAAGCTGAATCTATCACTTACATCTCTATTCCCACGAGCCAATCACAGCGCAGCGTCAAACCTTTAAACCTGCTCTCTCCCCGTCTGACAGCTGTCATTGCAAGTAAGGTAAGTTAAGGTAAGGTACGTATATTTACATCATCATTAACACTTAATAGGAAGACAACAGAAAGGAACACAATACATACACACCTTGGAATAACAGATTCATAAAACCCATGCCTAAAAGAGATAGTTTAAAAACAACATTGTTAATACAGTAGGTGCTAAAACAAGTTAAAAGACTTCTGGGTGAGCAGCTGAAAGAAGTAATGTTTTTAGCCTCGACTTAAAAGAACTCAGCGTTGGTGAAGACTTCAGGTTTTCTGGACGTTTGTTCCATTTGTGGGGAGCACATTCCTCCCACGGTCAAGCTTAAACCATTCCTCTTTAAGAAGAACTCTCCATCTATCCCTTCATGCCTCCACCATCCCCTCCCGAATGAAACTCTCGCACAACGGGGTCTAATCCATCCATCCATCTTCTTCCGCTTATCCGTGGTCGGGTCGTGGGGGTATCAGTTCCAGCAGAGAGCCCCAAACTTCCTTTTCCCTGGCGACATCAACCAGCTCTGACTGGGGGGTCCCAAGGCGCTCCCAGGCCAGCGAAGAGATGTAATCCCTCCACCTGGTCCTAGGTCTACCCCTTGAAAATGGCCCGGTAGACAGAGAGCTTTGCTTTCTGGCTCAGCTCCCTTTTGGTCTAATCGCCAAAACACTCATCTATGTATTATTGGCAATAAATATATATCGTAACATCAAGACAAGTGTCTCGTGATTGAACTTGTGTGAGTGGTGCAGTGATGACGTACTTTTTTAGGCCGACCACGAAGGCAGCATCTCCCTGGTTCCCTCAGGTAGAAGGCAATGGGTTTTTCCCCAATATATATCATTTCTTTATTATTTCCCCGGTAAGCCAATGATTTACCGGTCCATTTCCTCTGCGGACAACAAAGCAAATGTTCTGCCTGAAATACTTTTGGTTCAGCTGAAAGGCAGTAAAACACAATCCTAGATTCGACATGTTTGATTAACGGCATGTGCCAGGCATGGTTTAACCTTAACTGATCACATGTCAGCTGCACATATATCTGGCATGAACAGTGAACAAGTTATTCTTAATAAATGAAAAGGTGGATTGAGTTTCCCTTCCTATAGTTTCCATGTGTTCTTCACTAATCTGGCTGATGCATGAGGAACAGAATGTTCTGCTCTCACACTCAGAGCTTACTGGCAATGCTCAGAAGCATTTACTAATTTACTTAGTGTTTATATTCCATAAACCCAATGTTTCAGAACAATACATGAGCACTAAAGCAAGGCTGGTCAACATCTAGAACTCCCTGCACGAATGTGTGCGTGTTTCTTGTTTATTATTCCCGGTCACTGACGTATTTATTCGACTGTGATCAAAAGAATACTTCATTTCTAGCTGTTTGAAGTGTCCTGCAGTTTAAGAGGTACCTTCAAAGTCACACTGTTCACTATGCTCACACTAACAAGTAAAATGTCTTGCTGTTCTGTACAGTCAGGAGTTTAATTACAATACGAAACAGATTTTAGCTTGGAAAGAGAAGGGCATTTCGACGACACACAACTCAGAGACACTACTCCACATGTCTCCAGTTCGTAGGAGAGAATTGCAGACTCCAAACCGAAAACACGATAACACCTGATGATGTCTTGTCCTGGCAAAGAGGACACTTTGCAACTATTCACACACACTCTTACCCTCCTGGCATCTCAAATCCCCCAGGACTAATTTGTCCACCACAAACTCTAGAAGAACTCTACGACACCATTCATTTAGCTTGGGCCATGCTCTCTATGTCCGACTCTATTGCATTATGCAACGTGAACACAAACGAATGGCCTGTCATCGACCCATGAGTTCAACAACCCTATCATTCTGTTCATTGAAAACAAGCTGCTGCAGTTTCTCTGTGTAAGATGTAAACATGGACAATAACAAAACCTGACTGTGGAGACGAATCCATCACACATTTAGGTTTGAAGCTAACTGGGAAAATGTTTGCTGGGGTAATAAATCAAGTGGGAAGGAGGGGCATTTTGTCATAGACTTCTATACAACCGGAGTTCTTAGACAATTAGCAACCCCCCCCCCCTGCTGAGTATTGAAGAGTATGCATTTCCTCAAAAGGTTTCACAATTCTCGCCCAAAGGCTGCCACTTTAAAACACACATACAAACAGAGTGTAGCGGTTGTTAGCATCTAAGGGTAACACCGAGCTAGCTAGGGCTGTTAATAATTGATAGTCTTGACATTAAGCAATGCTATGTAATGTCCGATGTCCTTTGTAAAATGTCAAGAAATGAATCGTGTAAGCTTCAAGTATGTAGTTAAGCTTTAGTGGAGTTATCGACAACGCAAGACCACGATGCAAAGAACCAGCCAGAGATAACCAACATAACCACACACTGACATACTTACAGACACTTCATTTCAGTTAACTGCTAGCTAACCGTTTTTCTGTTGACCTGTTTTGATGTGACAAAGAGTTGGGGCTCACTTTGACACACACCAATAGAAACCTTGACATAAACAGAGTAATCCAGACCAAACATTACCTTCAACATGGCTGGATAGCTGAACCTGTAAAGCCCAGACACCCCCACCACGACTGTCCCTCACACCCACAGAGCCTTCGCCTCTCACACAGGTCCCACTGCAGGAACCAGAAACACCTTATACAGTTTCTCATCAATATATCACAGGCCTCAGATATATCCAGAGCCTGTCTCTGATTGGCTGAAACACCAAACAGATCATTGCAGCATTACCCATAATCCCCTCTGTTTCAGCCCTGTTTCCAAAGTCCTGATTCTCTGTCTGTTACTTTAGATGAAAATAAGGAGCCCCTCCCCACGCCCCTCTGAGAGACATTTGGTTACAAAGAACTCAATGGTGCTCTAGGAGGAGATTAAGGTGATAAGAGGGGGGGGGGGCTACCTTGGTTGCTGATTGGCTAATGGTTACACAAGACAACACATCGTTATGACATCACAAAGTGACCAAAATCTGATCAGCTCATTTTCAGACAGGTTTTTATAGAAATGGATCAAAAAGAGAGAAAATCTTTGTTCCTGAAACTTTCAGAGTCTCTTTCCACAGAGGGGACACATGTTGATGAAGAAGAGACATGGAGAAGAGGGGACACATGTTGATGAAGAAGAGACATGAAGAAGAGGGGACACATGTTGATGTAGAAGAGACATGGAGAAGAGGGGACACATGTTGATGTAGAAGAGATATGAAGAAGAGGGGACACATGTTGATGTAGAAGAGACATGAGGAAGAGGGGACACATGTTGATGTAGAAGAGACATGAAGAAGAGGGGACACATGCTGATGTAGAAGAGACATGAAGAAGAGGGGACACATGTTGATGTAGAAGAGACATGAAGAAGAGGGGACACATGTTGATGTAGAAGAGATATGAAGAAGAGGGGACACATGTTGATGTAGAAGAGACATGAGGAAGAGGGGACACATGTTGATGTAGAAGAGACATGAAGAAGAGGGGACACATGTTGATGTAGAAGAGACATGAAGAAGAGGGGACACATGTTGATGTAGAAGAGACATGAAGAAGAGGGGACACATGCTGATGTAGAAGAGACATGAAGAAGAGGGGACACATGTTGATGTAGAAGAGACATGAGGAAGAGGTGACACATGTTGATGTGGAAGAGACATGAAGAAGAGGGGACACATGTTGATGTAGAAGAGACATGAAGAAGAGGGGACACGTGTTGATGTAGAAGAGACATGAAGAAGAGGGGACACATGTTGATGTAGAAGAGACATGAAGAAGAGGTGACACATGTTGATGTGGAAGAGACATGAAGAAGAGGGGACACATGTTGATGTAGAAGAGACATGAAGAAGAGGGGACACATGTTGATGAAGAAGAGACATGAAGAAGAGGGGACACATGTTGATGTAGAGACATGAAGAAGAGGGGACACATGTTGATGTAGAAGAGACATGAAGAAGAGGGGACACTTGTTGATGTAGAAGAGACGTGAAGAAGAGGATTTTGGATAATAGGTGACCTTAATGATGAAGGGCTTCAGCAGACCCAGTAGAGTTCGGTTCTGCTCCCACTGTCCCCAAAACACCAAAACATGCAAACTTGCTCGGTTCAGAAATTGATTTAAAAGCCTCTGAAGCAGCAGCGCTGAGTTGGGGGTTCAATTCCCTAAATCCACTAACATTCCCATATCCAAAATACAATAAATATATAATTTATAACATTGCGCTTTGATTGAAACATTTTCATCTCTTATGGATTTGAAAGGTCACATGAGATTAATTGAACTTGACTTTCTCTCCCAGCTGTGAACTCGGAGATGTTTAAGGTTCCTGACAGCTGGTTCTTCCTCCTTCTTGAGACTTTCAGCTCTATATATAGATACTGTTGCCGGCGCATTCGGCATGCCCAAAGGAAATCATTAGTTGTTTACTAAATGTACACTGAAGTCCCATTTGAAAGAGGCAATGTGCACATACCCACTTTTCAGGCAACTTTCAACCTAATTAGAGACATTAGTGTCAACGAGAGATTGTTAAAGCATCGCTGTCAGACAGTAAAGGGACATGTAAAGCTCAGCCCAGCTTTTTCTAATATGCTTTCAATCCTAATGGGAAAACACAAAACAAGGAAAGAACTGAATTAAAAAAACATTTATATCTCTTATGATCCATGCAACTGTCCCAAAAACAAGCTGCAAGTGAAATGTCTCACAATGGGCCACATGGGCATGAGTTCCTGTAAAGCACGAAATAAAACTTTGTCGGCCGACTAGAAAACTGGGTGGGATTTTCGAAAACAGTTCTAAATTGGTTTGAATCCTACTTAAAGGACAGAAACCAATTTGTTTATATAGGTAAATACACATCTGAGTTGACAAATATGACATGTGGGGTTCCTCAAGGCTCCATCCTGGGGCCTCTTCTCTTTAACATCTACATGCTACCACTGGCTCAGATAATGAAAAACAACAACATAAGTTACCATAGCTATGCGGATGACACACAAATGTACGTTACAGTTTCACCAGGAGACTATGCTCCAATTCAAACACTGAGTAAGTGCATTGAACAAATCAATGACTGGATGTGTCAGAACTTTCTCCAATTAAACAAAGATAAAACTGAGATAATGGTTTTTGGAGCCAAGGCAGAACGTATAAAAGTTAGCGCTGAGCTTCAGTCTGCAATGTTCAAAACAACAGATAAAGCCAGAAATCTAGGTGTAGTCATGGACTCTGACCTGAGTTTCAACAGTCACATTAAAACAGTTACTAAATCAGCCTACTATCATCTAAAGAATATATCTAATTGAACTATTCACATCTTAAACTGCACTGTAACTTTTATCCATGTATATATGTTTTTTTCTTTTAATGTTTATTTTATTATCTTTTCTTTTTAATGACTGATTTTAAATGCCATTGTCTTAATGTCTTTCGTTTTTTGTAAAGCACTTTGAATTGCCTTGTGTTGAAAAGTGCTATATAAATAAACTTGCCTTGCCTTGCCTTGATGGGATGCGTAACATTTAGTCATTTTAAGTGATGTTGCTGTAGGCTGGATCAATATGTGGCTGTAGCAGAAAGAAGGGAATACTAATTGGAGACTGGAGGACTGTTGAGCACATAATGGTTTGGATCTAAGTCGGTTTGGGTTTAAGGCGTCTGGTTGGTGTTTTATTTTACTTTAAGGCTGCAGGGACTTTCCTCTTTGTGTGGAGGTATAGTATAAATGGCTGCTTTTCCACAGTCACTGAAAAATGGGTTGTTTTCAAAGCCAGAGCAGATAGGGCTGAAGAAGTAGCACCAAAGCAAAGTGAGTTAGATAAACAAGAAGTGTCCTCCCCAAAACTTTAGTGAAGAAACTTGTAGGTTATTTCAGGCCTCAAGCAACATTGTTGCACAAAATCTATTAGGTTTCTCCAAAGGACACATGGAAATGACTTTGTACGGATAGAAACAGAGAACTATCCCAAGCTGCAGCAGGAGAAACCATTTTGTTCCAGAGAAAAGAGATTGGAAAGCTTTCTTGTTGACTGTAAACGAAAAACAGAAAAGAATCAATGACTTTCTATCTAGATTTTGGCGACTTTGTGATGCAATAACTATGTTTTGTCTTGTGTAACCATTAGCCAATCAGCAACCAAGGTAACCCCCCCCCCCACCTTATCACCTGAATCTCCTCCTAGAGCACCATTGAGTTCTTTGTAACCAAATGTCTCTCAGAGGGGCGTGGGGAGGGGCGTGGGGAGGGGCTCCTTATTTTCATCTGAAGTAACAGACAGAGAATCAGCACTTTGGAAACAAGGCTGAAACAGAGGGGATTATGGGTAATGCTGCAATGATCCGTTTCAGCCAATCAGAGACAGGCTCTGGATATATCTGAGAGCTCTGATAAGAAACAGAATACTAGGGGACCGTTAACGTGCAGTACATTGGCAAATCAAACCAATGATAAAGTTGTACCCTAATATACTTGTGTTATCCACAGATACTGATCTCTCTCGCAGCATGTTTACAGAGTTCTTGGCAGTGGGTGATGTATCTGTTGCGGGTCATATCTCTTGTCAGATAACCGCCCTACGTCTCCATCCTGGACCACAGAGCCAGCTGGCTGCCGTCCAATCAGCTCATCTCTGCCTCTTCCACTGGTTCTAAGTAGTTGTTTGGCTGCAGTGGGAACAAATCATTGCTTCATGAACACTGCAGTGCCGTCTCTGCTTCAGCAATCACTCCTCCTCCGATTAGAGGCACGTGTGACGGTAAGTAAAGAATACACTGCAAGAAATGGAAATCTTGTATAGTATATTTGTCTAATTTCTAATCAGAATAATGTCTTTACACTTCTATGACCAAAACAGAGCTACATCTGGAGTGTGGAGTGCTACTTGGAGAGTTCCCAGTTCACCTCCGGAGCCCTTGAGCAAGGCACCAGACACCCCCACACCCCATATGTATGAGTGACAATTAAAAGAGGGTTGCATCGTCCGATTCTATTCTATCTAATAACTTAAATAACAACAATGCCGTGAGATAGAGGGACTAGTTTTTAGACAATGCGTACGTCTTATTAATTTATCCAATGTCAATGTATTTTATGATCCCTCTTAGTATTCTGAAGACCAACCGTTTCTGACTAAATGTATGATTTAGATTACTTTCCTGTCATACAACTCAATACATAACGAACACCATTTATGTTCGTTCTGTATTGTTGCAAATTAACATAAAATAACTAAGTTGCCAGGAGGTTAACTTAGGATCACTGTGACACGTTCAGAAGCAGTCAGCGCTGAGTTGGTGTTTAATTGCATAGCAAATGATTTGTGACTGAAAAACACATCCAATGATTCTTGACATTTCCAATTCGACTAAAACAGTTTAAACAAAGCAGGCATGTGGGCAGCATACTAGCATTGACATGGATAACAAAGGTTCATCGGTTACATTGATTTGGCTTTTATAATTGCACCTTAATCTTTTAATATATACTATTTCTCAAACGCTGTCTTCTGCACGTAGTATTAGAGATGACACGTCCTGAAAATCAGATTTTAATAAGCTGAGCAAATACCCGGGTGCTTCATACATGACAGCAGAATTAGCCTTTAATTGATAGGAGCATTATCCCATAAACGCTATGAATAAAGAACAGAGGGTTGAGGGGGAATTAATGTGTGGAGCTGATGTTATTCACTGAGGGGGAGGGGGACCAGAGGGAAGAAGAGGACAAGATTACTTGTGTTTATGATTACATAAAGCCTACTATTAAACATCTTATAAAGATGTTGCTGACGGGTACAAACGCCTGGGCTGGGAGACCAGGGGACACTAAAGAGCGAGGCACACAGCTGGGCGACCAAGGGACACTAAAGAGTTACGCACACAGCTGGGAGACCAGGGGACACTAAAGAGCGAGGCACACAGCTGGGAGACCAGGGGACACTAAAGAGCGAGGCACACAGCTGGGAGACCAGGGGACACTAAAGAGTGATGCACACAGCTGGGAGACCAGGGGACACTAAAGAGCGACGCACACAGCTGGGAGACCAAGGGACACTAAGGAGTGACGCAGACAGCTGGGAGACCAGGGGACACTAAAGAGCGAGGCACACAGCTGGGAGACCAGGGGACACTAAAGAGCGAGGCACACAGCTGGGAGACCAGGGGACACTAAAGAGCGAGGCACACAGCTGGGAGACCAGGGGACACTAAAGAGTGATGCACACAGCTGGGAGACCAGGGGACACTAAAGAGCGACGCACACAGCTGGGAGACCAAGGGACACTAAGGAGTGACGCAGACAGCTGGGAGACCAGGGGACACTAAAGAGCGAGGCACACAGCTGGGAGACCAGGGGACACTAAGGAGTGACGCACACAGCTGGGAGACCAGGGGACACTAAAGAGCGACGCACACAGCTGGGAGACCAAGGGACACTAAGGAGTGACGCAGACAGCTGGGAGACCAGGGGACACTAAAGAGCGACGCACACAGCTGGGAGACCAGGGGACACTAAAGAGCGAGGCACACAGCTGGGAGACCAGGGGACACTAAAGAGCGAGGCACACAGCTGGGAGACCAGGGGACACTAAAGAGTGACGCACACAGCTGGCAGACCAGGGGACACTAAAGAGCGAGGCACACAGCTGGGCGACCAAGGGACACTAAAGAGTTACGCACACAGCTGGGAGACCAGGGGACACTAAAGAGCGAGGCACACAGCTGGGAGACCAGGGGACACTAAAGAGCGAGGCACACAGCTGGGAGACCAGGGGACACTAAGGAGTGATGCACACAGCTGGGAGACCAGGGGACACTAAAGAGCGACGCACACAGCTGGGAGACCAAGGGACACTAAGGAGTGACGCAGACAGCTGGGAGACCAGGGGACACTAAAGAGCGAGGCACACAGCTGGGAGACCAGGGGACACTAAAGAGCGAGGCACACAGCTGGGAGACCAGGGGACACTAAGGAGTGACGCACACAGCTGGGAGACCAGGGGACACTAAAGAGCGACGCACACAGCTGGGAGACCAGGGGACACTAAAGAGTTAGTGTGTGTATGCCTTCTCTCTTTTTGTTCACATTCAATATTTCTTATCCACAGACTGTCTCTGGTGTGTCGTGTGTTTACTCTCACACGTGTTCTGTTGAGTAGAACACCTTTACAGTACGCTCCGTGATATAACACGCACATAAACAGAAATCCAATTTGCCACGGGACGCTGAACACGGAACCCACGCTGTCAAGCTGTAAGACTCCTGATCGCCCTTTCACCGTTGTTAGAGCCATTTTCTGTGTTATTTTCTTATTAATTTAGATCTTAATATATAACATCTGTAAAGGTCTATTAGAAAAAACGAAACCTTTCAGTGGTTTGAAAGTTCATCTCACGAAATCCAGGAAAGTCTTTCAGTAAAACTAGAATACACAAAGAGGCTGCTGGAAACTGGAAGTGATGTCTTTCAACCCTGGAGGTGTATTGTAAGCTTGGACAAGGGAACAGAGAAGTGTTGATGCTGGATGCCACATTAGCCATTTCTGCCCAACTCCATTTTCGTTAGCATATTTATCCAACTCCGTCGGGTCTCAACATATTTGCCGCAAGCAATAACACGGTTGGACTCCAAAGAAAACAGGTGCTACCTAAAGATTAGGCAGCTGGTCCTTTAGCCTGAGGGAGATACACCATATCACAGGACTGTCTACTAAACAGGGAGACTCAAAAGGCGCGTTCACACCGGAGCACTTTTCCCCGTACTTTTCCCGTTTAGTTCTGTTAGTACCTCTTATGTTGCGTTCACGCTAAACAGAGTACTTTTTACCCCCATGTGTAGTGCCTGCTAGAGAGGTGGTACCAACAAAGTACCAAAAAAGTACCAGTTTCTATTGGCTGGGCGAATTGCAAACCACGCCCCGTAAAACTCTGAAAAGTTTTGTGAAGCCGCCATTGTATTTGCTGGCATTAGCATTATTAGCATTAGCATTAGCCCCGCGCACCAACGCATAGAGGCTAACTTATGGCAACACAAAATAAAACATGGGAGCGGTGGAGATGAGGAGGTGTCGGCGTTCTGGCGATTTACTGGGAAGGCTTCAGTAGAAGCTGCTGGGAGTCCCAGCAGCTTCTACTGAAGCCTTCCCCAACTCCGGGGACTTCCGGCCGGGGACTTCGGGCGGCAGTATACGCCGTGAAGTGGTTTGCCGCCTGCCAGTAAACCCAAAGCAGAAGAAGAAGAAGTCACGTCAGCGGCTCATTTGCGTAATCTTCCCCCAGGGAACTTTTCCGGTGTGAACGTGATCTGTACTTGGTTCCATGGGGGTACTAAGTGCTGGCACTAAGTGCGGCAAAGTACTTGGTGTGAAAGCGGCTAATGTAATGCTGAAAACGGTCAATATTATTTAGAAAGTGGCTTAAATGTGTTCAATACTTTTAGAATTAAAGAGGAGTTATTAAACTATTCTATATGACTGACCAAATCAGGCGGATAGTATAGTTTTGTCTCGAGCCTGATGCAAAGTGGATCACACCAACAACTTGTCTCCCAATATTGATTTTAAATGATTTTATTGACTTGAAATGATCGTATTGCTTCCGTTCCACAGAGTACTAACAGCTGATCACTTTAGTGACTGTTTACTGTCTGTCTTCTTCTGTTGTTCCCTTTAGTGCTTACTTCCTGTCTGTCTTCTTCTGTTGTTCCCTTTAGTGTTTACTTCCTGTCTGTCTACTTCTGTTGATTTATCTGACATCTAGCTCTCCATATTTTAACCTCTTTCTTTCACTTGCTCTGTTTTCCTTTACTGGGGATAGTTTGGCCATCATGAATCCAACGTTTCTTGTATCTTCAAAAAGTACTCTAGTAAGAAAGAACCAGAATCGAGTATTTAAGCAGTGTTATAAATGCAGTTAGTAGATAAAGTAACATCTTAAATAAATCCACACCACTCCTGTCATATTAAGAACGGATAATTACAGTCAGATTTCCTCTGGCTACTACTTACTTTAATATACATTGTGTAGTGCAATCTCTTATCTACAAACCAGCAGTCGTTCTCCATCCACCGTCTGATCATCTCCACCCTCCCGTTCTCTGTAATTAACCTCCCTGCCTCCCATTTGAGTGCTAACCTTTACCAACATGCATCTGACTGAGCGCCGTGCATCTGTGTGACACTGAGCCTCTAGAAGACCACCACACACTGGGCTGCATATAATTGGCTTGCTTGCACACACACAAACACACACACACACACACACACACACACACACACACACACACACACACACACACACACACACACATACCATGTATACATCACTTCAGGGGACATTACATTGACTTACATGCATTTCCTGGAGACTTATCCTAACCTTAACCATAACCAACACATGCCTAACCCTTAACCTAACCAAGTCTTCACCCTAAAATTAATGATTCCCCTTATGGGGACCTCCAGTTTGTCCCCATAAGGGAGGCGAGTCCCCACACGTGACTAGATGTAGGTCCCCACAAGTATAGTAATGCTAGGCCACACACACACACACACACACACACACACACATAGAGAAACCTAACAAATCCATACTCTGTACTGCAACTCCGATCACCTAGCAATCATTAGCCAGCTCTGTCAAGCTTTATAAATCAATGCTGTGTTCGTTATAACATCTCAGAGTGTTGAACAATCGTCTCATTAAGTCATATCACTGTCAAAATGCTTTGCAGACAGCTCCCCTGAAAGAAGCAGAAGTTGGTAAGGCAGGGAGGGCGGCAGGATATCTGACAGTCAGCTGTCAGCCGACTGTCCTTCAACTCGGAGAGGAACTCATAGCATCTGTATAAGCAGGCATGAGTAACGGATAACATGTTGTCTTGCATAAAACACTGATGTGATTATCTTTTGACAAACTGATTTAACCGATATGGATGTGGTGTGTCAGTGTGGTAACGCGGCTTTATCGTCCTCACTGTACGTTATACCTAGATGTATGACATTTGACCTGCAGTTGAATCACATGTCGACCTAAACAAAAGTCTCTTGGGGCTATTGTTTAGAACCAACAGGAAGTCGGCTATTTTGAATTTAGTGTGATTTTCAGTTGTATCTTTTGCCATTTTAAAGCTTTGTACTTTAATAAACTCCTCGTACAGATTGAATCACATTTGGTCAGTACCTTGTTAAAACCACGAGGGTCAAAGGTCATTCAAAGCTTTCTGTTACATGCTTATTATACCTGAAGAGTACCGTTTCCAAACTGCTCCAGATTTCTTGGTAACAGTCCCAGCCAAAGGACATTTATAACAGTCCCAGCCAAAGGACATTTATAACAGTCTCAGCCAAAGGACATTTACAGGTCAACATTGAGACAGTCATAGCGCCACCTGCTGTACAGGAAGACAGCCGTATGTCACATCCTATTAACATACAAATTGCGATGTGTCTACGTAAGATAAAGAACAACATACACTGAACTGAAACGTTGACTTTAATTCAATGTATTTTGTCAACAGATTCCACATAACTGTATTAGGTTATATATATTAGTTGAAAGCAATAATATCAGGTTTAACTTAATATTATTGCTTTCTAGTAACCTAACACATTTATGTGAAATGTGTTGACTTAATGTATTTAATTAAAGTCAACGTTTCAGTTTGTTCAGACGACTCTGTGTTGAGCACATTGGGATAATCCAAAAGTAATGGAAAGCAATCAGATTACACTACTTTCTTATTTTGAAAACAGATTAGGTTTCTGATTAGAGTTGTAAAGTTACCCTCCCAACCCTGTGTATAACTATTCCGATCATTGTTGGGCGGCTACAGTAGAGCTGTGTTTACTCCCCGTTTGAAAGGCTCCACGATACAACTATTCTGTCTCTGTTCACGTTAACTAAACCGCTTTCATTGAGTTGATTCCAAACAAACTGCTGCTGCGGCAGGAAGCGTGAAACACGTCGCTCCCCTCAGAGCAATAACCTGCTGACAAACGGACATTCATGGAAAATACTATTACCTCTCGTTTTCAACCTACTCTCTTAATGTCTTTTATAATTAACAGACTCATTCAGCTACTGCAGGGATTCATTTAGACAATTCAGACAATATACGGCACAATGGTTTAGTCCGACTGCCCTGCGGAGAGAAGACTGAGTGAGGAAGAGGAAAGAAGAATTTAAAGATGATAAAGAAATAACCGTGGGAACCTGAGAGACAGAGGACGACGCTAAGAGACCAAAAGGGTGGAAAACAGCGCGAACGAGATAAATAACTCTTGTCAAATGGGGGTCTCGTGAAATGGTAAAGCAACAGGACGCTGACATGAGAACCGGTGAGCTCAGAGTGTGACAGCGGCCACACTGTGGGGCCTCCTCTCTAACGGAGAAGAGTGGCGACTGATCCAGAGCCTGTTGAATTATTCAGATCCATGTTCAACCTCTCAACACACCGTCTCCGCCCGTCTGTGGGACAGATACCTGTGTGTGTGTGTGTGTGTGTGTGTATGTGTGTGTGTGTGTGTGTGTGTGGCCTAGCATTACTATACTTGTGGGGACCTAAATCTGTTTACATAGTCACGTGTGGGGACTCGCCTCCCTAATGGGGACAAAATGGAGGTCCCCATAAGTGGAATCATTAATTTTAGGGTGAAGACTTGGTTAGGGTTAGGGTAAGGGTTAGGGTTAGGGTTAGGCGTGTGTGTGTGTGTGTGTGTGTGTGTGTGTGTGTGTGTGTGTGTGTGTGTGTGTCCAGACATGTATTTAAGACAGTCTTGAATACACAGTCCAGTGGTGCTGTTCTGTCCAGTGGCTGTGTCACTGTCTCAGGCATCTGATATTGGGCAAATGGTCTTCTACACTCACTGAGTCTATTAAAGATAATGGGGGTAAGACATATGGAATAAAAACTGATACAGGACGAGAGGGAACAAGATTGAATTCAAGTGGAGAAGAGAAATGACAGAATCAATAAAGAACAGGGACGAGAAAGGGTGGACTATCGGTTTGACTTCAAGGTGTTACTGACATTAAGAGGCCCTATTTAAGGGGTGTTCCTGTAGTGTGTAGTTGTATAGGTGTTAGTGTATGTAAATGGTCTGCAAAGTTTCTCTCCTACATACTTTGTGCAAAGCCAGAGGTGCATCATCAGAGTGGGTCTCAGTGTAGCTCCATTAGTCTCGGTGTGAGGCTGTGACAGAACCAGTCCGTTTGGATCTGTGTCTGAATGGTAAAAATAGACTGAAGCAGCTGTAGTGCTGATCGTCTGTCTGTAGTCACACCATCAGTCTGCTGAGGGACACAGGAAGTCGGACATGAATCTCCGTTTCACTTCCTAAGTTAAAGGGTCCACAGATTTTAGAGAGCTGCTAGTGGAGTGTACATTTACAGCATGCATGGAGCACAACTTAGTGAGTTATACACAAGGCAAGGCAAGGCAAGGCAAGGCAAGGCAAGGCAAGGCAAGGCAAGGCAAGGCAAGGCAAGGCAAGGCAAGGCAAGGCAAGGCAAGGCAAGGCAAGGCAAGGCAAGGCAAGGCAAGGCAAGGCAAGGCAAGTTTATTTATATAGCACTTTTCAACACAAGGCAATTCAAAGTGCTTACACACACATCTTGATTTAGAAGGGGATACACACACACCTCTGCTCTTCATTAGCAAGAGAACGAAACAGTGGTCCAAGTCATTTAACATTGTAATAGTGTTTGTTGGGCACAGAGCCTGATTCGTCCCATGGGGGAGGGAAATAAAATAGCTAAGCTGGTACTTTAAATGAATAACTTGCAACCTTAAATTCCTTAATTTGCTCCACTGATGTAACAATGATTACTCAATGCTGTCCTCACGCGGCCTTACTCATTACCCTAATGTAATATCATTGAGTTATTGTCCAGCTCGGAACCGAAGTTCAAGGTTTCTGTGGCGGGTTGAGTAAAATCAATGCTTGATCACGCCAGTGGACTAACGCTGCTCGGGGAAACTTATTTATACAGACCTGAATGTCAGCGCGTTTATGGAAGACAGGAAATGAACTTTAGGAAGCATCCTTCTTGTCTCAAGGCCACTCAAGGTTATTTTTAAAATCCATCCACACACTCACACACACACACACACACACACACACACACACACTCCCCAAATGGCTTTACATACCCTAACAGGGAAGATTGGGGCCACTTGCACGTGTGTGTGTGTGTGTGTGTGTGTGTGTGTGTGTGTGTGTGTGTGTGTGTGTGTGTGTGTGTGTGTGTGTGTGTGTGTGTGTGTGTGTGTGTGTGTGTGTGCTGATGAGTCTGCAGTTGGAAGGATTATCTGCCTCATTGATATATTATCACATTTTCATAAAAGCAGTAACGACTGAAGCAGAAATCTCTCCTTCAGAAAACACAGTCTACTGTGAAGGGCCTCCATGAAACCTGCCACAAATCACTGACAAAGCACACACACACACACACACACACACACACACACACACACACACACACACACACACACACACACACACACACACACACACACACACACACACACACACACACACACACATACACACCAAAATAACTTAATTTAATTGTATTTAAAATATCATTTCCAAACAAATAAATCCTTCGAATCTGCCTATTCAGTTTCTGTTGTAATGTGAAGGGTTAAATGAAAGAAGCTCGTCTCTGCGAGTGAAGCTAGGAGCTGATTGGACGTCCAGGCGGTCCAGCTATGAACTCACAGAGGGTCGCTATAGTAACTGAACGAGAGAGTAATGTCAAATGACCAATCATATCTTCCCTCTAAACGGGTGGGTGTTATTATCGCGGACTTTATGACAAGTTTGGCCCGCTGTGAAACTTTTCTTGTTTCCATAACAACAACAACTTCCTGTCAATAGCGTTAACTCGCCTTCAAAATAAAAGCATGCCAAATTACACTTAAGACATACAACTGCAACGAAAGTATCAAACACAATGCAATATCCTTTTCCATTTCAAAGAACACAAATAGGGTTATTTACAGGTGTTGTTCTGTGTGGTAGAGGGTCGCTTTCATTGATGCGTTTTGCACCCCGGGCCGTTGATTTGATATTCCACTGAAGTATACGCTGTGACGTAATAACTCGAGGGAAGGGGTGGGGGTCAGAGGGCCTAGGTATAAAAGTCACGGCTCGCCACTGCCCTTACCCTTACCCTAAACCTAACCAAGTCTTCACCCTAAAATTAATGATTCCCCTCACGGGGACCTCCAATTTGTCCCCATAAAGCCCCTGTCACACTGTCCCGAAATTGACACCCGATGGACACACGATAAAGGAAATGTTCAAATTCGGCTGTGATCGTAGCAACATCGGGCCATTCGTGAGAGCATCTAAGCCATCGTATGACCGCCGGTGGAGTTTCTCAGGCTCCGGCAGCAACTTCGTGAGCGGCAACTTCGTAAGGCACTCGTGAGGGCATCTTGTCGAATCGTGTCATCTTCGTGTTATCATCGGTGCCATCGGGCATTCGCCCTCACTCTGATCGGGGCGAATGCCCGATGGCACCGATGATAACAAGATGCCCTCACGATGGCCTTACGAAGGGCAAAATGGACACACGAATTCAACACGAAAATGAACCTTCTCAAGGTCCTTCGGCTATTTGTTGCCAAAGATTATCCCACCGCTCACGAAGTTGCCTGAGAAACTCCACCGGCGGTCATACGATGGCTTAGATGCCCTCACGAATGGCCCGATGTCGCTACGATCACAGCCGAATTTGAACATTTCCTTGATCGAGTGTCCATCTGGTTTTTTATTGCACAACAAAATCATGTAAACATATTATGTAAATAACCCAATGTGTGTTCTGTGAAACTGAAAAGGATATAATATATTATTTTGAAGGCGAGTTGACAGGAAGTTGTTGTTGCTATGGAAACAACATGACGGAGAAAACTTAATATCTTCTACATATAAAGACGGAGAAAGTAAAGAACAAAGTCTGAAGATATCAGTACAGTATCATAGTACTGTAACATAATTGTGTGTGGGTTCGATCCCAGCCCGTGCAGCCAACATGTCGATGTATCCTTGGGCGAGATACTTAACCCTGAGTTATTCCCGATGGCCAACGGTGTGTGAATGTTAGGTTCTAGAGCAAGTGGTACTGCTCTGTATGAATGGGTGTGAATGGGTGAATGACATGTGGTATGTAAAGTGCTTTGAGGGGTCGTAAAGACTGGATAAAGCGATGTATAAGTACAGTCCATTTACCATTTACCATTTAATGCTAGGCCACACACACACACACACACACACACACACACACACACACACACACACACACACACACACACACACACACACACACACACACACACACACACACACACACACACACACACACACAGTATTGTGCCCAAGGACACTTTGACATTACTCAATTACTCAGTTGTGTAGGAGATGGGAATCGAACCGCAGACCATTAAACCCGAGACACCTTCAAACAAAACCAATGATGTTTGGTATAATCCCGTTATCTTTCCTCACCTTTGTTTTCCATCAGGAGTCCTGTGTTTGAGACAGAGAGAGGACATTTACATCGTCACAGCAAAAGTGAAGATAGAGATAACAAATAAAACACTATTAGATAAAGGGCATGCACAAAAGAGTAAAAGTTATTCTGACAGATAATCGTATTAGATTGGAGGGACGTGTCTGCTCTGTCTGAACTCACTTTAGCCAGCCAGATCCAGGAGGTGAGTTTGTCAGTAAGTGCTAAACCACAGCTGGAAGGTTTAGAGATGCTGTGCTATTGCTCTGGTCTAAATGGTCTAATGGACATTTCCAAAAGGTACAATTGGTGTTTTCTCCGAATAGAATATCATATGTACAACACCATTCAAATCAAAATAAATAGGAGGTTATTATGGAGGCAGTCAACGAGTATGTCAACAATCATTTCCATCAGTAAACACCTGTTAGTAAGGACCAAGCTAAATGAATGAATAAAACTGCAAACAATAATATTGCACCTGCCAGCATTAGCGGTGAAATTACCAATCTATTGAATTGTTAGGCTGTTTAATGCTATGCAAATATTTTCAACATTTAATTATAATAATGTTTTGGGGTCATTACTCACATTTACACACGGGCCGAGCAGCTCGTCTGCTAATGAGAATAGAGGAATATTATTAATGGAACATATGGCTTGTACATATATTAAACCGTAAGTGCATCTTCTAAAGCCGTTTAAGAATGTGTACACCTATTTGGTAAGTGCATTATTATGGTGTTGGTGTATTGTTAATATTCTGGAAGCTTCCTGATGGAGGTATTATGAGCCTGCAGTCACAGCGGGGAACAAGCAATGAAAGCTTTGCAGATTATAGTAATGTGTATTTGAATGAATGTGAAATGCAAGTTTTGGGACATTTCGTTTAGTTTTCTATAGAGGACTAGGACTTCTTTGTTTACTTTGAACATCAGCAGGAGAGGACTCTTTAAAGTAGAGACACTACATACTGATATACACCTGAACATCAGCAGGAGAGGACTCTTTAAAGTAGAGACACTACATACTGATATACACCTGAACATCAGCAGGAGAGGACTCTTTAAAGTAGAGACACTACATACTGATATACACCTGAACATCAGCAGGAGAGGACTCTTTAAAGTAGAGACACTACATACTGATATACCCCTGAACATCAGCAGGAGAGGACTCTTTAAAGTAGAGACACTACACTGATATACACCTGAACATCAGCAGGAGAGGACTCTTTAAAGTAGAGACACTACATACTGATATACACCTGAACATCAGCAGGAGAGGACTCTTTAAAGTAGAGACACTACATACTGATATACACCTGAACATCAGCAGGAGAGGACTCTTTAAAGTAGAGACAATACATACTGATATACACCTGAACATCAGCAGGAGAGGACTCTTTAAAGTAGAGACACTACATACTGATATACACCTGAACATCAGCTGGAGAGGACTCTTTAAAGTAGAGACACTACATACTGATATACACCTGAACATGAGCAGGAGAGGACTCTTTAAAGTAGAGACACTACATACTGATATACACCTGAACATCAGCAGGAGAGGACTCTTTAAAGTAGAGACACTACATACTGATATACACCTGAACATCAGCAGGAGAGGACTCTTTAAAGTAGAGACACTACATACTGATATACACCTGAGCATCAGCAGGAGAGGACTCTTTAAAGTAGAGACACTACATACTGATATACACCTGAGCATCAGCAGGAGAGGACTCTTTAAAGTAGAGACACTACATACTGATATACACCTGAACATCAGCAGGAGAGGACTCTTTAAAGTAGAGACACTACATACTGATATACACCTGATCATCAGCAGGAGAGGACTCTTTAAAGTAGAGACACTACATACTGATATACACCTGAGCATCAGCAGGAGAGGACTCTTTAAAGTAGAGACACTACATACTGATATACACCTGAACATCAGCAGGAGAGGACTCTTTAAAGTAGAGACACTACATACTGATATACACCTGAGCATCAGCAGGAGAGGACTCTTTAAAGTAGAGACACTACATACTGATATACACCTGAACATCAGCAGGAGAGGACTCTTTAAAGTAGAGACACTACATACTGATATACACCTGATCATCAGCAGGAGAGGACTCTTTAAAGTAGAGACACTACATACTGATATACACCTGAACATCAGCAGGAGAGGACTCTTTAAAGTAGAGACACTACATACTGATATACACCTGAACATCAGCAGGAGAGGACTCTTTAACTCAACATTTTACAATCTGCTCCAAACTAGACACTCTTGATGCGATGCCAAGCCTGAGGCTTCAATATAACACATTAGACATAACGCTGCTTTCTTCAGGAAATATATATAAATAAAAATAAACATTAATTTATTTTTGTTTATTTTAAACCAAGCATGACATTCTCTGCTGTACCCAATGACAGCTCACCATATATGCGTCACCAGTGCCATCAGGGCTCATGATGGCTTGGATTCAGTCCCTAACACACACACACACACACACACACACACACACACACACACACACACACACACACACACACACACACACACACACACACACACACACACACACACACACACACACAGTGCCATCAAGAGCTTATTATTTCATTTCTGTCACTGAGAACAAACGGCACACCGCTCACACCCTCGGCTTCTGTTGATTGATTGATACTGTCTGGCTGAATGTAAAGTCAATTAAAGACAAACACACTCAATTGAAGGAACATCGTAATTGATGACGAGGGTCAGAGGGCGAGGTAGCAGGCGTGCGAGGTCAGGGATTGGTGGAGCAGGAGAAGCTTTAGAGCAGGAGGAGGAGAGGTTAGATGTGAGATGTGTGTGCTTATTAGAGTGAAATACAGCGAAATAGAGAGTATGCGGGGGTGTAATGATGGATGGAGAGAGAGGGCAGAGCGTGGGGGTGATATGGCAGATACCTCGAGAGGAACAGCGAGCCTGGGGCAAAATAACTCATCGCTGGAATTACACAGGAGCTGAGTGTGTGAGTATTACAGAAGCAGGACTGTATATATTTATATGTGCAAGATGTGTGTCAATGCTAGGAACCGTGCAGAGAGACAGCAACACTCAGCTGGGGGACAACAAAGCATGGCAACGACACTCCTGATACCCGTTTCCACCAAAGAGGTTCCAGGGCCAATTTCAATCCAGTGCCCGATTAGAACCAGTTTTTCAACCGTATAGCGGTTCGTCTTTGCAACCAAAGAACAGCTGGGAAAGAACCAAGAACCGAATATGTGAGAGCTTAACCTGAGCAATAAGAGTTTATAGCACCACTGACAGTAGGAAAACAACTAGTTTATTCATGTTAACTGCGAACCAAATATGAACCGAACTAAAACTGAAATTATATTCGGTGGAAAAGGGATTTGAGAGAGTGAACCAGAAGAGAGGTGGGCCTTAGGAAGCGAGGAGGAATAAGACACATGGGGCAAAGGAGGGAGGCTAAAACAACTGAAAGAGATGTCCCAAGGTGAATCATAAATACAGGCACCAATGACAGAGACACACACACACACACACACACACACACCTTAATACATGCGGTTAAGCTTGCTGACAGAATGATGTGTTGACACATCTGCCCTGTAGGTGACATTCTCTGCACCTCTGCTTCAGCGACTACCTGATCATGATACCTATCATACTACATCACCCAACCAGAGAGGAAGAGGAGGGGGCTGATAAAGGTTTGCAGAACGATTGAGAGGAAGGTTGGCGTGAAGGACGAAGGTGTACAGATTGCAGGCAGGAGAGAGGGTAGAAGCTGCTTCTCTCTTTTCAACGTACTCAAGCGTTCCCATTGGACGTTGTGCAAGTGAACACAGAAGAAATAGGACATGTTGACTGACACTCAGGCACCAAGGAAGGAAGAGAGAGAGTGCGATGTTCAGAATAACAAAGCAGGAACAGAAGGAAGCAATGGATGCAAGACTGACAAAATGGATGTTGCAAAACAAGGTATACAAGACGTAGTTTCACGCATAGAGGTCTCTACAGTGGACAGCTAGTCGCACCATCAGCCACTACATAGGACCCTATTGCATCATCCCACACACTGCCCCTCAGTGGAAAGTCAGTGCAAGTGCATGTCTCTAAACCAGATGGACCAAGTCACCTGCCGATATCCTGCCAATCCTTTCATGGAAAGCGCTCCCTGCAGGTAAACAACATTTGGTGACATCAAGTAACAACTAAGGAATCATATCATTCATAAATTGTCAAAGTATTGATTTTATGTTTACAGGAAATCATGATTATTCGCCTGTCATGCATCACTGGCTATATTTACACTAAACTTCATACTGCTACTGTTTCTCTTGAAAATACTTCTGCAATATCATTTTGGGCCTTAAATATATATACTTAAGTTATTATAATGTCATTTTAAGTTTACACATCTTTATTTATCATTGTTTCCAAATGTACAAGTTTTCAGTTTAGACTTTAACGCATGCTGTCGCCTGAGTGGACATATACGAAAGTTCAAATCTTGTTTGTAATGCCCCAAGAGCAATAAAAACACTTGGTAAACAAATCCTGAGTGAGGCTTTCATAATTCATGCATGAAAGGGTTAACACATAAGGAGACCAGATAAGTACTTTGTTAGAAAGCAATGAAAGAAACTGAGAAGTAAGAAAGAAACGAGACCATGAAGTCAGAGCGGTGAGCCAGGTTCCATTAGATGTAAAGAAGACATTTAGAAAGGTATGAAGCAAAGAATGCAAGACTGACAGTAGAGGCAACATCCGGAGGACCTTTCATACGGAGACAAAGAAAAGTCAGCCAGTGAAGTTAGATATTAGTTTGGAAGCAAGGAAGAAAAACTAAGAACAAAGTAAGAAAGTAGACCAGGAATACAGAGAAGTGCAGATAAACACGGCAACGAGGAAAGAAGACGGAGTGGGATATACAGAACAACAGGAACAGAAGGAAGCAATGGATGAGGGAGGACAGTTGATGGGAGTTAAAGGAACATCAGCCAAGGAAGTAAGACCTGTGTAAGGAAGCAAGGAGGAAAGAAAGGACACCAGGAAGTCAGACAGGAGTCAGGTTAAGTTAGATGAAAAGAAGAAGACATTTGGAAAGGAATGAAGCAAAGATGCAAGACTGACAGAAGAGGCAAAATCAGGAGGACCGTTTGTCGGGAGTAAAAGAAAAGTCAGAACAAACTAAGAACAAAGAAAGAAAGTAGAGCAGGAAGTGAGTAAATAACAAATACACAACAACAAGGAAGGAAGTCAGAGCAGGATATGAACAAAAAAACGAAGGAAGCAATGAATTTAAGACAGGTAAAACGCTAGGAGGACAGTTGGTGGGAGTTAAAGGAACGTCAAGCAAGGAAGTAAGACCTGTGTTAGGAAGCAAGGAGGAAAGAAAGGAGACCAGGAAGCCAGAGAAGGGAGCTAATAGCTAATAGCTAATAGCGCGGGAACCCAAGAAACACGGCAACAAAGAAGTTACTCAGAGTAGGATATGAACAAAACAACACAGGAAATGTAGTAAGCAGTGAATACAAGATGGAGATAATGCAGAGATGGACAGTTGGTGGGAGTAAAAGGAAAGTCAGACATGTGTTAGGAAGCAAGAAGGAAAGAAAGGAGACCAGGAAGGAAATAGGAAGGCAAAGGAAGGAAAACAGCAACAAGAAGAGAGAGGGAAGTCGGCCAGGAGGTCAGAACACTAGAGCGTCGTTACAGGAGATGAAGAACGTATTCATCATGAAGACATCAGTTTCCCCCCCACACACCTGAGTGTGGGGGGGGGGGGTTAGAGGCTAGCTGTGTGAGAGCTTAGCTCAGAGGGAATCTGTGCAGCTCTGTGTTAACATTGTTTATTAAAGAAACACAGGATTACTATTCACGCTCTACACACAGCTGAACAGACATGGTGCTCTGGCGTGAAGAGAGCTGCGCTGATAAACACACTGAATGGTAGCAGAGGATTTGTTTCACACACACACACACACACACACACACACACACACACACACAGATACACAGAGCATCCTCATTGTGTAACATGCTGGTTTTATGTAAGTGTGTCACACGCCCACTCTCTGGGAGGTGACAGTCTGCAGAGCACTGAGGGAAAGAGGAGAGGAACCATGAGGGAGGAACAGACGGGGAATAACCTGTTTCCAACACTAACAGAATGTAAACAATAAGGGCTTTAAATGTTGTGCACTCATTACCAAGCTCGACCCGAACTTACTACCACAATTCAACAATTTGAGCGTTACCGTCTATGTGTGGCACGGCAGTGAAAAGACTACATCTATAGACCAGTGAGAACCATCACTTCCTCGATGTAACTGCATTAAAAAGTAGAAAATATAAAGTAGACCGTGAAGAAAATAAATCTATAAACTCGGACAATAAAACACGACTGAAGGGCTTTATACACAAAACACTTTTCTTTCTAAAGATAAGAGTATAAAGTAGGATAGGAGCAGATTATAGTATTTTAATTTTTTTTAATAATCATGAAGGCGTCAAACAAAACGATTCAAGCACAACACCAGAAATGTCTGTGGTGGCAGAACCACACCGCCTCACAGCAGGAAGGAGTTTGCCTCATGTTCACAAAGACGCTCTCGGTTGCGGATGTACCATTTCCCGCTCGCCGTCTGGAGACTTTAAATTGCCTTGAGGTGCACATGAGCTCAGATTCATCCGTGCCTTCCACCCATATAAACCCAATGAAAGCATGTCCTGGGCTCCGAGTGATCCGTCGAACGCCAACGGGCTTATTCAAATGCTCCCTTTCAGTTTGATGGAGCAGAAAATGTGAGGCGATTGCATCATCCATTTGCCACCACGCAGAGTGTTGCATCTGCTCCCAGTGAAATATGTGATCCATCACCACACATGTTGAGTCAGACAGGATGCTTCTGCTCCAGCTGTGAGACACAACGCGCCTGGAAAAGACGTCTAAGGTAACAACATGTAAACAATGACAGGACACGCTCAGTCTCTGAGGCGCTCTCTCTTACTGGGTTGAAATTCAGAACGAGCGTTTCACATTTGAGGTAGGACTTTGTGTCTTGGGTGTAATTATTTATGCGATCATGCATGCTTTCCTTTGATGGGTTTCGGTTTGTTTACAGGGAGACTCCAAAATGAATCACACAGTAGCAGTTTGAGGCCGTCTATTCGTGTGATTGGAGGTTGGTGCTGCTCGGGTGTCAAGAAAGGATTTTTCGGGAAACAAAATGGGACATCATCAAGCAAGGTGCCGTGTTGGCCAATGAACTGCATGCAATTGTATATTCATTGGACAGTATAGGGATGCAAAACCAAATCATAAAAAGCAATGGCCAACTAATCAAATGTGCACGTGTGAGCTGTCGATGTTCAGTTTCAAAAGGACACAATAACTGTTAACTTTTGCAAGCAGGATTTTCCTTTTACTATTCCCCTTTTCTAGGGAGATGCTGTTCATTGGAAACTCAGTATTGATGTCACCATAACCAATACTTCGACGTCAAGTCTATATCAGAATTCAAAATAACTTTATAGTCGTATTCTTGTAAAACAACACAATACCGATAGCCAATGGTGATGCTTTAATTCCCCCTAAAGTGCTACTCAAACTGAGGGGAAACCGTGACCCAAGCACTGCAGAACAAACTGAATCATGGGCTTGGTGAACCGTTGCAGTTACTTGGTATCTTACTTCAACGTGAATGCGGTTTTCCTCTGCTTTTACATCGGAAAAGTCAGCACCAAATAAAAACCAGTATCTGCCATGATCCTGTCTTTGAATATTACAAACTGTTTTCTAAACGGCGTTCATTATTGGCTTGATCTGTTACTACTGGACTGGACACACTGGATGAACTCTTTGTCTCACCCGTATCGTATGTGATGGAAACTTCTGGAGATGAAACTCAGAGAGACACAGGGAGAGCTGGAGCTTGATGGCAAACACTGAAGGTTCATTGTGAAGTTAACGGTCGGAGAATTCACAAGACATGTTCTGCAGCCACGAGGTGACACAGAGGTTCCCCGACCAATTCTCAAGATCTCTACCGTATAACTAACTCAGAGGGTATAATCAACATTGTTCATTAACAAGACTAAACAAACAGGGCACTAAATGTAACTAAAACTGTTATCCATGGCCAAAGAATGTATGCCACCGCGATAAGAAGGACTCCCATATGTCCACAAACTATAAACTCTCAGGTCAGCTTGTGCTCGGTCATGAACAACAACAAGGAGCCAGAGCTTAAGAGAGATAGCAACAAAACCCCAAGTCTGTAGACCTATGCCATGGGAAAGAGACCGTGAAAAGAGAAAGTGATGGACTGGGTTAAAGGTTAGATACCTAAACAAAATACTCCCCAACACCTTAAGCAAATTGTCACCCAAAATGCAGCCGTCTGAATCGCTGCTCAGCATCTGGTGATTTTCAAAGAGCTATGCAAAGGACATGCTGGTCCACGGGACTGAGAACCTAACGCTGTAGAAGAATGCTGAATTCTGAAATTGGGATTATTATGTGCAGTCACAGTGCAGGCTATTAAGCTCTCCGATTGTGAGCCGTATAATAAAACACCGAAGCACTAAATTACAACAGTTTGTAACTCCCTATTCTTCACACCGAAACAACACTTATGGGACTCTTTCAAAGGGCTATTTATTTAGAAGACAGGCATGCAGTTTGGGGATAAATGCATTTGCACATAAACCAGACAAGTACCTTTGAAATAAATGCAGTGTTGGTTCTGTTTGTCAGTTCCCCTTTCAGAACAGTACTTTGTTGCTGGAGAACAAGAGGGTGAAAACACACAGTTTGGCAAAGGAACATGCAGAGATGGCAAAAGTACACACATCTTTTACTCAAGTAGAAGTACAGATACTCGTGTTTAAAAATACTCTGGTGAAAGTAGAAGTACTGACTAAACTTCTTTACTCAAGTCAAAGTAAAGAGGCTTTGAAATGTACTTTTGAAACTGACCTCCCTTTATATTAATAGAACAATAATGTCATTGTTAGCTAATGAATGTTTCCATGCTGAACAACGGCAACATGACAACGTTTCCATTGGTCCCTCTTCTTTAGAGAAGACCAGGAAGTGATGGATACACGGATCGTGTTCAAATCAATAGGCACGCAAAGACTCTAAAGAATAATGATCACGCCACCAAACACACATTCAGACTAAAGGAACCAGCTGTTTGGAGAATGAGAGAAGTAGAAAGTACAGGTATTTGGGTTCAACATGTAAGAAGTAGAAAGTACAGGTATTTGAGTTCAACATGTAAGAAGTAGAAAGTACAGGTATTTGAGTTCAACATGTGAGAAGTAGAAAGTACAGGTATTTGGGTTCAACATGTAAGAAGTAGAAAGTACAGGTATTTGGGTTCAACATGTAAGAAGTAGAAAGTACAGGTATTTGAGTTCAACATGTAAGAAGTAGAAAGTACAGGTATTTGGGTTCAACATGTCAGAAGTAGAAAGTACAGGTATTTGGGTTCAACATGTAAGAAGTAGAAAGTACAGGTATTTGGGTTCAACATGTAAGAAGTAGAAAGTACAGGTATTTGAGTTCAACATGTAAGAAGTAGAAAGTACAGGTATTTGGGTTCAACATGTAAGAAGTAGAAAGTACAGGTATTTGGGTTCAACATGTAGGAAGTAGAAAGTACAGGTATTTGGGTTCAACATGTGAGAAGTAGAAAGTACAGGTATTTGTGTTCAACATGTAAGAAGTAGAAAGTACAGGTATTTGAGTTCAACATGTAAGAAGTAGAAAGTACAGGTATTTGGGTTCAACATGTAAGAAGTAGAAAGTACAGGTATTTGTGTTCAACATGTGAGAAGTAGAAAGTACAGGTATTTGGGTTCAACATGTAAGAAGTAGAAAGTACAGGTATTTGGGTTCAACATGTAAGAAGTAGAAAGTACAGGTATTAGTGTTCAACATGTAAGAAGTAGAAAGTACAGGTATTTGAGTTCAACATGTAAGAAGTAGAAAGTACAGGTATTTGGGTTCAACATGTAGGAAGTAGAAAGTACAGGTATTTGGGTTCAACATGTGAGAAGTAGAAAGTACAGGTATTTGGGTTCAACATGTAGGAAGTAGAAAGTACAGGTATTTGGGTTCAACATGTAAGAAGTAGAAAGTACAGGTATTTGAGTTCAACATGTAAGAAGTAGAAAGTACAGGTATTTGGGTTCAACATGTCAGAAGTAGAAAGTACAGGTATTTGGGTTCAACATGTAAGAAGTAGAAAGTACAGGTATTTGGGTTCAACATGTAAGAAGTAGAAAGTACAGGTATTTGAGTTCAACATGTAAGAAGTAGAAAGTACAGGTATTTGGGTTCAACATGTAAGAAGTAGAAAGTACAGGTATTTGGGTTCAACATGTAGGAAGTAGAAAGTACAGGTATTTGGGTTCAACATGTGAGAAGTAGAAAGTACAGGTATTTGTGTTCAACATGTAAGAAGTAGAAAGTACAGGTATTTGAGTTCAACATGTAAGAAGTAGAAAGTACAGGTATTTGGGTTCAACATGTAAGAAGTAGAAAGTACAGGTATTTGTGTTCAACATGTGAGAAGTAGAAAGTACAGGTATTTGGGTTCAACATGTAAGAAGTAGAAAGTACAGGTATTTGGGTTCAACATGTAAGAAGTAGAAAGTACAGGTATTAGTGTTCAACATGTAAGAAGTAGAAAGTACAGGTATTTGAGTTCAACATGTAAGAAGTAGAAAGTACAGGTATTTGGGTTCAACATGTAGGAAGTAGAAAGTACAGGTATTTGGGTTCAACATGTGAGAAGTAGAAAGTACAGGTATTTGGGTTCAACATGTAGGAAGTAGAAAGTACAGGTATTTGGGTTCAACATGTAAGAAGTAGAAAGTACAGGTATTTGAGTTCAACATGTAAGAAGTAGAAAGTACAGGTATTTGAGTTCAACATGTGAGAAGTAGAAAGTACAGGTATTTGTGTTCAAAATGTAAGAAGTAGAAAGTACAGGTATTTGTGTTCAACATGTGAGAAGTAGAAAGTACAGGTATTTGGGTTCAACATGTAAGAAGTCAAAGTAAAAAGTCGTCAGAAAAATAAGTAGTGGAGTAAAGTACTGACACCAGAAACATGTAGTTAAGTACAGTAACGAAGTATTTGTACTCCAATAATTCCCACCTCTGGGAACATGCTAAGGGTTAGGAGGATTGACATGAAATATGTTGCATACATGTCGTACTTGTGTGTGTGTTTTCAGGATCAATGAAAGAGTGTGACACGTTCACCTGTCTCATCCCTCCCGTTATTCCACCATTTCTCTCTCTCTGCTTTCCATTTCCTCCGTTCCCTTTCACCTTTGTTGCTCTCTGAAGCTGCAGTACAATGGCTTCTCTGCCTATTTTCAATTTAGTTTTTCCTGCCTTTCATTTCACTCGTCCTTTCCTGTGTTTTGATGCGTTTATCATTCACCTTTTTACTGCTTTCAATGACCGCTTCCCTGTGATTTTTGAATTGAATAGTGTCTCTTTATCTCTCTTCTGAAGCCCGTCCAATTCTGAGTGCATCGGAGCAAGCTGAACACTGGGACTACATTTACTTTTATAAAGTGCTTTCCTGATGGACACACCAAGGTTTGCAAATAGCACAAAATGATTAATAGGACATCTTTTCTCCAACCCAAGACTTTCCAATGTTTCGGACATTTAGCATCAGGCAGTCTTTCAGCTTTATAACATGTCCACACAAAAATTGGTCTAATAAATTATTGGTTGCAGTCCATGTTGCACTGTACAAAAATCTGTCTTTGCAAGTCAAATTGTGCAATCTATGGCTCGTCAATATGCAAGCAGTGTTAATTTCGTTGACTAAAACTATGAAATATGTTCGTCAACGACGTTTTTTTCCATGACGAAAACGAGACGATGACGAGACGGCACCGACGGCAGTAAACAATAACTGCAACGAAATCATCATGCAATATCGTTGACGAAAAGTGACGAGACGAAAATGTAGTTTACTAAATAAAAACTATGCCAAAATCTCTCTTTACTTTCGTTGACGAAAAATGAGGAGACGAAATATTATCAAAGATAACGTTACATCTCTGATAGTCAGTTTTTCTCCCAGCAGTTCCATTTCCGGTGCTGCGGCTGGGCAGCAGCTGTGTGTCTGTGCTGCGCGCGGCGGTAGATTTGAATTACACCGGGCAGCCGCACAATATGAACTGTCAGGAAGACTCGGGTCTAACTCGTGGTCTAATTCGTGGTCTAACTCGTGGTCTAACTCGTGGTCTAACTCGTGGTCTAACTCGTGGTCTAACTAACCTTATTTAACAGAAAATGAAATGGCAACAACAGGGCTTGGGAGCAGTGGTCGCACTCCCGTTAACCGAATACCCCCCGTCAGCGCGAGTGAGTGATAAATTGTGCACTCGACGGGTAATAATCAAATCAAATCAAATCAAATTTTATTTATAGAGCACATTTAAAAACGATGTTTGGTCGAGCCAAAGTGCTGTACATGTAATAAAAACATTTTACTGCAGTGCAATTGTAAAAAAGACAGTCATTTGGCAACAGCAAATATAAAAACAATACACAGGGAAATGTCAGTAGTCGTGCTCCGCTCTAGCTAGAAAGCCTGAGAGAAGAAGTGTGTTTTTAGATAGGATTTAAAAACCCCTAGGGTCTGGGCCGACCTCACATGGAGGGGCAGAGTGTTCCAGAGCCTCGGGCCAGCTGCTGCGAAGGCTCGGTGCCCTCGTGTTTTGAGCCTAGTCTTCGGCACTACCAGCAGCAGCTGGTCAGCAGACCTTAAAGCTCTGGCTGGGGTGTAGCGCTGGAGGAGTTCAACTATATAGGCCGGAGCCAGCCCATTTAGAGCTTTAAAAACAAATAAAAGGATTTTAAAATCAATTCTGAACTGAACTGGAAGCCAGTGTAGTGAGGCCAGAATTGGGGTGATGTGGTCGCGCTTTTTGTGTCCAGTCAGCAAACGTGCAGCTGCATTTTGGACCAGCTGCAGGCGTTTAATTGACGCGTGGTCCATACCCACATACAGAGCGTTGCAATAGTCCAGTCTCGAGGTCACAAAGGCGTTGATGACCCTTTCCATGTCTTTAAAAGATAAATAGGACTTGGTTTTGGCCAATAGTCTTATTTTAAAAAAGCAGGATTTGACTACGCTGCTGACCTGCTTATCGAATTTAAAAGTGTTCGTCAAGGTCACGCCAAGGTTCATGACCGAGGGGAGGATGTTTAGTTGGAGGGAGCCCAGAATATCAACCTGAGAGGCTGGAGGTTGTGGTCCAAAAAAGATGACCTCCGTCTTGCCCTCGTTAAGAGTCAGGAAGTTGTTGCTCAGCCAGGATTTGATCTCCGTTAAGCAGTCCATCAACTGCTGTAGTGACTGTTTGATGTTTGCTTTGAGCGGGAGATAAATCTGGACGTCGTCAGCGTAGCAGTGGAAGGGAATATTGTGTTTTGTTAGAATAGAACCTAGGGGCAGTATGTATAGTAGGAACAGGATGGGGCCCAGAATCGAGCCTTGGGGGACCCCACAGGTAAGAGGGGCTTTGGCAGAGGAGAAGGCACCTAGCTGCACTGAAAAGCTACGGTCCTTAAGGTAGGACCTGAACCATGCGAGGGCAGAGCCTGTGATGCCAGCGGACTGTTCAAGCCGTGACAGCAGGATGCCATGGTCCACGGTGTCGAAGGCAGCTGTCAGGTCCAACAGCACCAAGACAGCTGGGCTACCTGAGTCGGCGGCTAGGAGCAGATCGTTAAAAAACTCTTAAAAGGGCTGTTTCAGTGCTGTGCATGGGTTTGAAGCCAGACTGAAACTTTTCATGGATGCCATGAAGGATTAAAAAAGACTGCAGCTGGGCGTAGACTACGCGCTCCAGGGCTTTTGATAAAAACGGTAGCTGGGAGATGGGCCTAAAATTTGCGAGAGTGGAGGGGTCGAGACTTTTCTTATTAAGTAGTGGGGTAACCACGGCATGTTTAAAGGCAGCTGGGACACATCCTGAGGTAAGAGAGGTGTTTAAAAGTAATAAAATACTTGCTCCAACTGAATGAAAAACCTCTTTGAGAAGGCGTGAGGGAATGCTGTCAGAGGAGCAGCTTGTCGGTCGCAGGTGCTCCACTATGTCCGAGAGAGAAGAGAGGGAAATAGGCTCAAAGTGGTCGAGGACAGCAGGGCACAGAGAGGGAGCAGGATCGGGGGTAGCACTAGTGTGAGCTAGCCTAAGAGCAGATATTTTTCCAATAAAAAATTTAAGAAACTTATCGCAGAGAGCAGGCGATGGCACAACAGAAGAAACATCACGGGGATTAATGATGGAGTTGAGGACATTAAAAAGAACCTGAGGTTTGTGGCTGTTTTTAGAGATGAACAGAGAAATGTGCTCTGTTTTGGCTGCTTTGACTGCCGTCTGGTAGTCAGACAGGGAAGCACGAAGGATTTCCAGGGAGACATGGAGTTTATCCTTTTTCCACTTTCTCTCAGCACGCCTGCAAGCGCGTCTGAGAGCACGAGTACAGTCATTGAGCCACGGTTCTGATAGAACTTTGTTGCGTCTAAGCGTAAAAGGAGCAACAGAATCCAGTATTGGTGTGCATGTCAAGTCAAACATAGAGAGAAGCTCATCAGCATTAAAAGCACAGTCCACATCTAATTTACAGATAGGAGAAGCATTAAAAACATCAGAGAACTGTGAGGCAGTCAAGGGGTTAATCGAACGCAGACGACGCGCAGGGGCACGTGATTCGACTCCTGCGGAAGGGATGGAGGTTGTAAACAGAACCGGTAAATGGTCTGAGATACGCGTTGCTGCACATATTTCATCCACAGATACAGACAGTCCAAACGACAATACCAAGTCCAAAGTGTGTCCTTTTTCGTGTGTTGGGCCAGCCACGGACTGAACAAGACCAAAAGAATCAAGGAGATTTAAAAAGTCCCTAACCAGAGGTTTGGACTCACAACACACATGGACATTGAAGTCTCCGGAGATCAAAACACGATCATAATTCACCATGATCCCGGACAGAAAGTCAGAAAAGTCATTTATGAAATCCTTATTGTGCTTTGGCGGACGATACACAACTGCGCAGAGTATAGGCGAGGCCGGATTCAGTTCAAAAAGCTGCAACTCAAAGCTAGCATAGCTAGTGACATGGTGTAGCAATCGGCACTGGAGGCTAGCTCTAAACACCGAAGCTATGCCCCCCGCCATGGCCGGTGGCACGGGGGGAGCTGAAGAATGTACAGTCAGGAGGAAGAAGATCAAAGAATGATGTGTACTTGCCAGCGTGTGCCCAGGTCTCCGTCAGGAACATGAAATCCAGTTCACGGGAGGTGAAGAAGTCGTTCAGCAGGAACGTTTTGTTAGCTATCGACCTAGCATTTAGCAAAGCCAGACGTAGTTTTTGCTCCGGGCTTGCCGACGGTGTAGATCGTCTCAGCTGACGAAGATGTCCGTGTTGAACGCCGCGCGGGCCGGGAGCAGTCAGGCGGGCAGGAGTAGCTGCCAGTCGGACAGGAGGAGCAGTCAGTCGGACAGGAGGAGCTGCCAGCGGATCCAGCAGAGTCCGTAGCTCCGGAAAGACAGGGCGAATCCACCGATCCCTCACATGGCGTGCAGCGGGAGGGCCATGACATCCGAGGCGTGGATAGGTCCCGGAAGAAGCCGTCAGGTAAGCTTTTAGGTGGACCAGTGCACCACCACGCTTTCCCCGTCGTCTGAAGCGCTTTCGGCGAGGCAGGATGGAGGGCAACCTGCGCAGGTAGAAAGGTATGTCCAACAGTAGAGGGGGGGGGGACGATTTTTGGTTGCCAGATGTGGTTTTGGGCAGCAGTATCAACTCCAGTGAGGGTCTGAGGTGGAGGAGAGCTTGGCGATCATAGACGAGCAGAGCAGAGACATTCTGACAAACATAAAACAAAAACAGGAAAGCTATAGGTAGACAGCTGAGCGGGCGGCGGGCCGACACAGGCGCCATCTTGAATCACGTCAATCATAATGGATTATGACGGAAATGTTACGATCCTGTCCGTCAAAATGTCTGGCAACGAAAAAGTCTAAAGCCACCACTGCTTGGGAGAAAGAAACGATGTGATATTTGGGCCCATTTTCGCTGCAATGAGGCGGAGAAAAAAAGCGAATGCATTGTTTCATCAGAAGGGAAGCAATGTGGCCATAACACAGCTGGTACACACACCACAAACCTGACCAGATACTCTCTGCAAAGCTTCTTAATCATTCAACCTGTTTTTCATCAAATAAGGACAAGATATAATCTTATTTATTTATATATACTAAAATGACAAATTATTGGTTTTGGCTATAGACTAGTTTGACTGAAATGTTCTATATAATCTGATGACTAAAAAAGACTCAACAGTTTTCATTGACAAAAAGTAGACTAAAATAATTAGTTTTCTTTGACTAAAATAAGACTAAAATGCTCAGACTTTTAGTCGACTAAAACTTGAATAAATAAAAACAGGATGAAGGTGACTAAATATGACTAAAACTAAAAAGAACATTTAACACAGGACTAAGACTAAAACTAAATTAAAAAATAGCTGACGAAATTAACACTATATGCAAGCAGACGCACTTCATCAATCTTTAGTATCTATACGCCTATTTATTCTATATACACCACAGCCATTGTCCCTGCTTTGGTATCAAGCACTGCTGGCACTGCATTCATTAGTTATGAATACTGGGCTTATTCCAATTAGTTTAAAGTCTGCAACGACCCAAAGAACATTATCATTAGCCATGCTACTATGCTAACATTGAAATATCATCACACTTTGAGTTCAAATGACCAGCTTGCTAGCAAACACTTGCCAATTTACAAATCCAGCAGTTATCTTACAACTTTATCATTCATTTTAAGCTGCGTTTCTGGCCACCTGGTCAATGGACGTCCAATATTCACTCTCTTTTGGCTCCATTTTAGGTCTCCACCATAACAAATATTTAGCTGCTAAATGCTACTGTGTTCACAGGCTACTTTTTGGTGCTTAACAGGTAGAGTACAGCGTTTTTTAGAAAGGTTTCTGTTTGAAAATGATGCTGCAAGAGAACTGTGTATATAGTGGTTTAAAAGATTGTTATTAATAGAATAGCGAGAAGTTGTCAATTTAATTTCCGTTTTCAGTAGCAGGACACACACCTGCTCAGTCATTCTTCTTTTTCCTTTTTAACTTCATTTTCTCTGGCACTTTAGAAGCACTTCTTTCTTAACAACTATACACTTGAAGAGAAATAGCTCCAATAAATTGCACCCTTTCTTTCCTTGCCTCCAGCGGCAAATATGTTCCAATTACTTTAAGTTCCTTTTTTCCTCACTTCAATACAAACTGATAAAGATTGACAGATGTTTACCCTTTTGCTCGCTACTACTTTACTACTGACAACTATGTTAAAATGAACCCTTTATTTAGACAGATGAATAATTCCATTTTGTAATTAAAAAGTCACATTAACATGAAGTTTGCTGAGCACATTCTGAAAAAATAACCAGCTTTTAAGTTTTAACTCAATTATTGGAAATAAAACTATATGATAGAACCAATTTGTTGACCAAGTGAACTAATGTATTGATGATATACAACAAATGGCCACAGATTAACAGGGACTTAAAGCCTTCTTGAAGACAGAACAAGTATTTTGTGTCCTATAGTTTGCACCATAAAACACATATATACTTGTTAAAATAATTGCATTTCTTGCTTTCCTCTCCAAAATAATGAGCCTAATCGCCTATCTACTGATTGTATACAGCCGTCTAGCAATGGAATACTTATATTAAAAAAACACCCTTGCAACAAATAGTCATTTTGGACTGCACTACTATAGTATAATAAATACTATTGAATTTGCCAGAACATGACATGAAGCAGAGAGGTGGAAGATATAAAGGATATGAACAGACGGAGATAACAAGCCGAGCAATACATAAAAAGAACCAGGTGGTAAATTTGATCAAAATAAGGCAATCAAAATAAATATCTAATATATCTACGGATAGTTCAAAAGCATTTACCTAAGTCTTTACTTCTCTTCCTATTTTGTTGAGAAACGATCAAATGCGTCCACACTGATTATTGCTCATTTACTGAAATGAGATGTACTTGTTGTCTTCTTTAGTGATCGCAGCAGGTTAATCAAGAGACCATTGTAATGAGATGAAGGCTTTCACTGAAAAACACAAAAGATCTTGATTGAGACATTTAAGAAGTGTGAGACGAGTCCCTCAATGCTAAACACAGACATTATCTACACAGGATATGAGCGAATGACCTGTACTTGTTGAGAATGATAGTTATATGTATACACACACATACTGGTTTGTATGCGAATTGGGGACCACATTTATGATCATCACTTGTGGGGACCGTCCTTTCAAGAGGAGCTAAAGATATGAAAAATGCTTTAAACTTGCTGTTGCTTAGTCAACTCATACATTTGTTAAGATGTATTGATCCCAAAGCATGAAAGCTCTCCATAATGTGACGGTGTAATCAGATCAATATTCCCAAATGTTATAAATACTAACTCAAACAAACATGGCAGGTTTGTATGAGGGGACCTGGGATAATGTTGGGGCATACTTTTTGGTTGCAGATATATCAGAACTTTATTATTTGTTGTTAAAATGTTCAATATTAGTTTGTTTGATCAGTCATATGAAGTCAAATGCAGTTTTTTCTGTGTTTTTTGTAAATGCACCAAATACCACAGCTGTTCGGCATGGTTTACAATATGCTGATGGAATAACATAACCGCTATAAAAGTAACAAAATTAAAAAAAAGGTATTCTAGGTGACCTATATCTCAGGACTTCATTTATTTTTATATAGAACACCAGGTTAAATTGTAGTTTTTCCGAACACTAACTGCTACTATATTAACGGAGCATCTTCCTGCATCAGAAAACTGCGAAGTAAACAACAAAATAACTAAACAACAAAATAACTAAACAAACAATTAAGTGTATATTCTCTAAAACTAAATAAAACAGATGGAGAACTGTAATAAAAGTTCCCAAAAAAGGTCAGATGTTATATCAGATAGCTGATAAGACCATTGACTAAATACTGTAAAATCTGTATAATTATTTTTAAGTATTATAAACCACACACAGTATAGAACATTAGAAATACGCCATGAAAATATTAAAATGATAACCACTACATTACCTCACAACTAAAAAAAGTACATGAGTTGTCTTCTGTTAGGCTTTAAAATGTCCAATACTTGTCTCAAGTCCAGAAATATGACCAACTATTTAACGTTCTTCAATGTTGGTTTATTGTTTGAGTGAATTACAATAACCTACAGCTCGTTTTCAAGACCCAATATTGTAAATAATACTTCCCTTGCCATGTTTAATACTTCAACCATTGTACAACTGCTTTAAACTGCATGATACACAAGCAGCAAAACACACCCAGCAAGCATACTTTCCTCTAATTGTATTCCTTTCGAACTGTAGTTATATATATTCTAATGATGCTGAGATAATTTAACCCTTTGACATATTTGATGTCACTGATGAGCCATGGATGATATCGGATCATTTCTGACATTCAAACGCCTCTGCTGCCTGATGCAGAGTGTGTGTGGGAGAGGAGCTAAGCAGGAGCCATTGATTAACTTGTGGGAGTGATAACAACCACATTTTGCTTCACAAATAAAGGTCTTTACTGCTGCACTTATACATGCGAGCAGTTTATTATAGATGTTCACTTTCAGAAACACAAACATGTTTCAGTAGAAAATAAAGAGAGCAGAACTAAAGCTTTCTCACTGGGAGGGTTTTATTCAAGTTAAATAAAAAGTTCTGATTATTTTGTTTGGGGGATTTCTCTTTCCTGTTGTGTGTTCTATAGGTTTGTATGCATGTAAATGGTCTTCAAAGGCTAGATGTGTGCATGGTTTGCAATTAAACAAGTGCAGTACAATGCAACATATGTACTGTAAACATTGTGAATCTGTACTTCACGTATGTAATGTAAAAATATAGAAAGAGTAATTGAAGAACTTGTGATGCAGCTTCTTATTTTCAACATATCAGATATTGAAATATCCATTGCTAGGTTGGTGTGTTTTTTCCCTTTTTGTCATATTCAAATAAACTCAGTTGTCCTATTTGAGAATACCTATCATCCCAAAAACTACAGCAACAGGTGTTAATGTGTTGTTAGGGCGTCTGTGGCTGCGAGGGAGTGCAGTCGTCTTTCAACCAGAAGGTTGTGGGTTCGATCCCAGCCCGTGCAGCCAACATGTCGATGTATCCTTGGGCAAGATATTTAACCCTGAGTTGCTCCCGATGGCCAACGGTGTGTGAATGTTAGCTCCTAGAGTAAGATACACTGCTCTGTATGAATGGGTGTGAATGGGTGAATGACATGTAGTATGTAAAGCACTTTGAGGGGTCGTAAAGACTGGATAAAGCGCTATATAAGTACAGTCCATTTACCATTTATAAACACACAGTTAAAATGAATGTTGTCTCTTGACATTCGATATGATGTGTTTGTTATTTAGAGGAGCTAACACAGATTCTGATCTTCATTCTCACTGGTTGGCAAGCAGTTATACACCACTAGTACCAAAAATGCCTCTGGGTTCTCCGTCAACACATTCAGGTGAAAAGGTTTTAATGAACAGGAATAACAAATAGAGCAACAATGAGAGACAAAAACAAAAATGACTGGCAGAAAATGTACAAACAGCAGCAATTACAGCAGGAGGCTAACATCACTAATTACAATCCTACAAAAGCTCAAAGGGCGACAGAAAACATAGATAAACTTGCCTCTTCTTGAGGTAAAAAATATTATGATAATTGGATCCAACAAGCCGTAGCAATGAAGTGTATACCAATGGAAACATGGGAGTGTGTGTGTGTGCCCATTTTCTATTTGCAATGTTCCTTCTTCAAACCAGTGCTTTTAAGACCAGATGTCAGCCTGTGTTACTGCACACTGGGGGTTAACGAAGAAGACACAGTACAAACAGAAGAGGCAATAGTAGCAGTGCCTTACAAAACCAGTTTGTTTTAGAGAGGTATAACCGAAGATGTGAATTTGGCTGAGATATCAATAAAATCTTGTTGAATTTGCCAGAGAATGGCAGGGTGAAGAGAAGAAATAGATGTAAAGGGTATTCAAAAGGTGGAAGAACAACATGGAAGAAAGAGTGGTAAAATAAGAAGACAAGTAGAAGGTGATGAGTGCACTGATCAGAGCAGTGAGACACGAGAACATGTGATTTGGTTGATCTGCCAATAAAATATTGTTCAAATTTGACGAAGAATGAAGAGAGGAGATAAAACAGGCTGAGCAAGAAATGAAAAAAAGAAACCAAGCATCAGAGATTGAAGAAGAAGAGTTCTTCACAACGAGTGCACTGTCCCGAGAGGAGAAACAGAAGATGTAAATGTGGCCGAGGGAAATGTTCCAGGAGACAGGTTTTATTTGATTGTTGACGTCAAATAAAACCTGGCGTGAATCAAGCAGTGGAATTCAACCTGCCTTCACTCACGCCTGATGTGTGTATACTGTAAACATAAAGATGTGTACATGTGAGTTAAACCAATGCCTTTGATGTTGTGTGTGCACGATGGATCGTAGAAAACGAGGTCAATATTGTCCATCTGTTCAGAGACACCCCCCTCCCCTTAAATGTGTTCTGTGCTACTGCTTATTCAAACCTCTCGTTTATTCTCAACACTGAGCCAACTGTCTCTTATGTTCTCTCCAACTGCAGATCACAGCGAATGTTTGAAGTGACTTTTCTCCGAGGAAGTTTGCCAGGAAACTCTACCAGAGTTCTCTCATTGAACTCCAACAGTTGGGGAATAAGAGAGCTCAAGTAAGACGAATCGAACAAAACACGTTTTCTGATTCTTCTCCTGTCGTTCTTCAGGTCTGGATATCTGACCATTTATACCAGCCATTTCATGCAAGAGATTCAACATATTCCCTCAAGTCCGCTTATTTACTTCATCACAGAACGACGTGGTTCTGAGCCAGCTTGTGGTCAACAAGTGTGTCGGCCAAGAGGAGTTGGCCACAGAGGAACGCTGTGAGGTCATCAGCCCCCGACAGCCGGTCCCATTTCTGTCCTGCCTTATTCTCCCTTCTGATGTTCTTTTACACGATGAATCACAACGCCTCCTTTGGTGAAACTCTGTGCCACTCCGAGCTTGTTCAGAGGGTTTACAAGACATACAAAGGAACTATGCTTATATAAAACTCATTGACTGCCCTGATGTGCAATAGCACTGCCTGTAGATATAAATACTTTGTGCAATTTGTGCTTCATTTTTCTTCAATTAATTTACAATCTGTAAACATTAACAGCTACTTCTATCATTTTCCATCGTCATAATTTAAAAAATATACTTAGTCAAATGATCGTTTATTTGTTTTTACTCATGTTAAAGTCTATTCAAGTGACATCACTCAAATACGTTTGGCTGTGTTCCTTTAATAGAAACATTTGTAAACATCATGGTATTGAATGACATAACCCATTGGTTTGTGGACGACTATCTTGAGCCGAAAGATTAGCATTTTGGCCATCGCCATCTTTGTTTTGTGTTATTGGCATCACGGTTTATGGGGTCTAGAGGAGACACTAGGATGGAGCTTTAATCATCTGTTCGTGTTACGATATATGTGTTTGACATTGTTTTTTTTTCAACATGAACAACCATCTTCCTATCACACTGTCTGAATGAGATAAAAATTGCGTTTTATTATGATAGTTTAAATCTGAAAGACACTCCCAAAAACCAGCTTCTCCACCAACAGTACACATTTTTGGACGGTTGAAATATGTTCAACTTGAAACGCTCTGAGTTGCTGCACACAAAATGCAAACTTAATAGAAGTGAAATATTACATTTCATGTGTCCTCTTTACCTTCAGATCACAACTGAACCCCGAACATTTGAAGGTTAGCCAGAAATGTTTCTTTGCTAAAGAAACGTCTCAATCAAGCAGGGATTCATTTCTTCAATGGACTACATTCACCAATAACACCAACTGGATATCCACATAGCTGTCTTTTTCTCTTTGAGGGTTAAGGTAAATCATAACAGTAATGCAGTGTATAGCAGTTTTAATATCTCACACAGTTGATGCCACTTTATGGGAAGACATAATTCATTTTATTTCATGCTTTTTAGGCTGTAAAGCAGTATCACTCTGCCTAGGGCTGGTCCTTAGCTTTGGCGTTATTTGTTCGCCTAGGGCGCCAGATCTCGGGGGGGGGGGGGAAACATTTTTGACTGTTGGTATTCATCCTAATTTTTGGCCTTGATGTAACAGCATTCATAATTAAGTAAATGTAACAACCTTTTCATCCCGGTTACACTTGTCATTTGCCCTGTGTGATGGGCGCTGTAAGTGATGAAAGTGGGGGATGTTGGCTTATCTGGCGCCCGCAGCTCACAGCCAAAGTGCGAGTGAGCGTGGGTGCGAGTTACCAGCGCTGTTGTTATTAGCACCTGGTGCTAGCTGCGCTAACGGATATAAGAAGAAGATGTTTCTACAACAAAGGTGGAGGGGAGCTCTCTCCAGTCAGACTGAGAGGATGATGACTACAGCTCAGTGAGGTAAAGGACTCTCAGTGTTTAGATAGTTCACTTTACTCTAACTTATCTCAGTGGGTGTCAAATGTTTTGATCACAATTTATGTAAACACATTGTTCAGACCCGGTGCTGTGGGAGGGTCAGGCCCTCCCATTTGACATTCCTACCCTCCCCCACTATTATTACTATAAATAAACTGTGAACTTTAATGCTACAATGTACGTGATGTCAGATAGTAATATAAGAGTAATACATGAAAAACAGGTATGAAATACTATATGACAGTAAAACAAGAATAGAGTTTAAAAGGGGAGTGATTTGTAAAATATCCATAAAGAAAAAGTACCTCTGCTTACAGGTCTGTTTCATCTGGGTGTTGAGAGAGGTATCCATAGATCTCTTAATGTTGCTCTCAAAGTGCACCAGATTGATGCTTTTAACTTCAACATTTAAAAACAAATCTTCCCGGGGGAGCATGCCCCCAGACCCCCCTAGAAGAGGTTAGGTCCACACCCCACTTAAAAAGTAGATTCCACTGTAGCGCCCGGTACATTAAAGGTCCCATGTCATGGCCATTTTTACTGATCATATTTCCATTGTTGAGGTATACTAGAATAGATTTATAGTGTGCAATTTTCCAAACTCTTCTCATCAGAATAAAGGTATTCTGATTCTGATTCTGATTCACATACAGCGTCTCTGTATAATGTGTATTCACTCTCTGTCCTAAATGGCTTGGAGCTCCTGCCCCCCCTCCCTGTGAGCCCACTGTGCTCTGATTGGTCGGCTCGCCCACTCTGTTCTGATGAGTCCACCACCGTTACAGCTGAACATCAGTGATTATGTGTTACAATGGCGTTTGTTAGCAACCAGAAAATGACACCAGTAATGACAAACAGATGAGAATGCTGCGTGGGGTCTGGGTGCCGTGTTGGCGGGACGTTGTGCGGCTCGCTGCTGTGAGGAGGGGACAGTGTGAGCTGGGTTCATTTCCTGCTTGCTGCATGGGGCCTGCGAGACATGGCAAATGGACACGGGAAGGGGTGCTGAGGGGGCTGCAGCACCCCCATCTGCGAGGCTCCACTAGCACCCGCACCCCCAGCGCGTCACAGTTTTGCCGCTGAGAGAGTGTGTGTGTGTGTGAGGAGTTCCACTGATTGGCCCATTTGGACCAAGGGGTCCATTTGGGTATGGGCACGTCACTGTACCGAAGAAAACAATGGAAAAAGAGAAATGTCCAACGAGGCGTTCTGGGGCAGCACAGACAGGTATTTTCTGTGTTAGAGTTTTACTCGCTACAGGGTGCACTTTGAGGGTTTGTGACTCTGCAGACCGTTCACATGCAGAAAAACCTTCATAACAACAAGGGGACGGGTAATAACCGGAAAAGCGTGACATGGTACCTTTAATGGGAAACCCTACATGTTTGAACAGCCTCTATGAAACGTCAAGCTACCCCACAGCACCCCCAAAGGAAAATCTCTGGTGCCGATACTGGCCGCGGCACATGACGGTTTTGTGTGCCCTCCCATGAAAATCGTATTTGTAGATTTGTTCTGGCGCCGGGTCTGATTTCCAAGGCATTCCTTTATAATTATTGGGATAAAAAGGTTTGAAATAATTTCGATGTATAGGCCTACTATAGGACAGTAAACCAAAAATATCGTTTAAAACTGGAGAAATTAAAATGTGCATTACTAATTAAATGTTAACGAGGGAAAATAAGATATGAATGAACAACAACAAAAATCAAGTTACATGTATTTGTTATTGGCTATGGTAGGTTATTGGTTATGTTCACATACTGATGTGATTATTAAAATGTAACCCGATCTTTTTCATATGGGTGTTTTAGAGTTGTACCCCCTAGATCAGGTCTCTAGTGATTGTGTGCTCAAAGTGCACCAGATTGAAGCATTTTACTTTAGGCAAGGCACGTTTATTTATATAGCACCTTTCAACACAAGGCAATTCAAAGTGCTTTAAAATGTTCAAACATTTCTTACCGGGGGGGCATACCCCCGGACCCCCATAGAGGATGTGATGTCCACCCCCCAATTCAAACATGTTCAAACCATACTGAATACATTTTGAAGCCCTTTAGGGGGGGGGGGGCAACACTCTCGCCTAGGGGCATCAAAATGGCTAGAGCCGGCCCTGACTCTGCCTGTGTGTTCGATTCATTCAACCACTAAAAGTGATAAGGGAGAGATCCTTTATCGTTGACTGGCATGTGTTATCGCTGAGGCGCAGAGGCAGAGGGCAAAGGGTCAATACAGAGGGAAGAGGATGTTAGGGAACTGCAGTAAGGGATCAACGGGAGGAGATGGGAGTGTCAGAAACATATTATAAGGGAGGGAGGGAGAGACAGCAGGGAAACAGGGAACATCCACTCTGAGGTCAAAGTGATATCCACTTGTTTCCCTATGAAAAACATCACAATGTTGCCACATATTTCCAAGCTGTGATCCAACCAGTTTGTAAAGGCTTTATTGCTTTAATGTTCTGAGCATTCAGAAAACAAACTGTAACCGACAAGTGATTTTAATGACTGAGCGGGACAAATCCACATAAACAAAGAATACAGCGCCACCTGCTAAAGCTCAAACTAGAGAAATCAACTTAATGAACATGGAGAAGCAATCTGAAAGATATCTTGTGTTGAACAATAAAAGGTTATCCAGAAAGAAGAGATGAAAACAAACGATGATATCAGGAAAATAAGTGCATTAAATATCAGTGTTCAATCACAAGATTACATTACATTGCATTTAGCTGACGCTTTTATCCAAAGCGACTTACAATAATTGCGTTTGACCAACAAAATACAACCTTGAAGAAAACAGAATCATAAAGTACATCAGGTTTCATAGAGCCAAACATTTCAAGTGCTACTCAACTGGCTTTAGAGAAGCCAGTCCTTTATTAGTATATAAGTGCTTTGTTAGTAATTCTATGGCTCGAGGTGGAGTCGAAAGAGATGAGTTTTCAGTCTGGAAGGTCTGTAAGCTTTCTGCTGTCCTGATGTCAATGGGGAGCTCATTCCACCATCTTGGAGCCAGGATAGCAAACCCACGTGTTTTTGCTGATGGGAACTTGGGTCCCCCTCGCAGCGAGGGTGCAGCGAGTCGTTTGGCTGATGCAGAGCGGAGTGCACGTGCTGGGGTGTACAGTTTAACCATGTTCTGGATGTAGGAAGGGCCAGATCCATTCACAGCATGGTACGCAAGTACCAGTGTCTTGAAGTGGATTCTTGTCTAGTCTAGTCTATTCACAACTTCAACAAGGACACGAGAAACCGGGATTCTGGGAGAATTTTGGAAGTATACCAGTTCTCAATATCAGTCTGTGTCTCGAGATCGTTTTGCAAGGTTTTGATGAGGCAGGAACCACTTTTAAACCCGGCCTTGACTTATTTCAAGGACAACAAATACTACAGCTGCAGGTACTTCACTAAATTGCCTGATAATTGTATGACTAGATCATCATTACTGCGAGTTGATGCATGAACTTCCTGCTGTAAATGCAACCATTTGACTAGTTGTTCAAGTTGATTGAAATGTAAATGTCTGCACAGATAGTCATTCACGTCTGCAACACCTTCATTGTTATATCAAACTATCTATCACGGTAAACTTATTCCACTTAGTGCAATCAAATAGTTGAATAGTAGGAATCTGTGGGTGTCTGCATTTGAAGGTGGATCAAACTTAAGTAAAGCCAATAAAACACTGCTTTGCAAGTTCCACTTTTTATTGCAAGTGTGTCATGCATCTTGGGACTTTCCCTGGTCTGGTTTTTAGTCTTGATTCACCCTGTTCTTGGTCATGACACGGTCTCTATTCAGGGGGTCTTAGCTACAACACTAATCCGATGAGACCGTCTGCCTTTTTGTTACTAAATCCTTGGCTTCATCTATAAATCCCGACTGCTCGTGTCTCCATCTCAACGTCTTCCTCGATATCAGCCCTAACGTTGTAGGTATGAAAACGGGAGAATATGTTTCCCTCTCTCCACAATGGCGTTCTTATAACTTGAATTAAAAGATAGCGAGGTTGTCGGCAATGTGCAGGTGAAGTGATGCAACAGCTCTACAGATGGTTCAGAAGCAGAAATAACAGGATGCAGTGAGCCAGCAGAGGTGGGCGGATCGGGAGAGAGAAATGAGATCAAAAATTACATGGTTCCAATAAAAATCACAAAATAAAATTATAACCACATGCATTTAGCCTCGAACACACACACACACACACACACACACACACACACACACACACACACACACACACACACACACACACACACACTCTCTCTGTGTCTCTGAAGGCTGTGTGTGTGTTTTTTTGGTTCACAGCTCCCTTGTTTCCTTTTCATCACTCACCCTCTCTTCTATCTGTCTTCCTGTGCTTTGCTTTAATTATTATCTGGCTGCCAGCGACACAGAGTAACCACTCTGACAAGCAGGTGTGGAATGACAGGCACACACACACACACACACACACACACACACACACACACACACAGAGACAGACACATTCTTAACACACACAGATTCACACTTCAGCATTGGCCTCTATAAACACACAATTGGAGACACCAGCAGATATGAACAATGATACTATGGCTGTCACACACACACACACACACACACACACACACATATTGTGGATGCTCCAAAATAAGTGGTGGGAGCAGAAAACAATGATAGCGATATTGCAGGCTGGTGGGAAATGAGAGCGGGGGCGAGAGAGGATTAATTACAGATATGAAGGAAATAAAGAGAAGAGGAGAAATGAGAAGAGAAAATATGAGGAGGAAGGGAAGAGAGAAAATAGAGCTGTGGTAAAGACAGCGAGGAGATTCAGATCAACATCTTATGGGACTTATGAATAACCTTTTAAAGTGGAAACGGATGACGTCTTTTTGCAGGCCAAAAAGGAAGTGAGCATCACAATACAATGGGATTTCTCCATGTGATTTTGGGTTATTGTAAAAATATAAACAAAGGTTTATGATACTTAGACGTTTAGTTCAGCAGGATAATCTCTATATATTAACACCACTTTATGATTCCTGAAGTAAAACGCTATCGTTGGGCTATAAAGGAACTACAGCACGGTCACATGACTTCACGTCACCACCGCTAAGCTAAAGGTGGCTAATGTTGAGCTATAAAGGAACTACAGCACGGTCACGTGACTTCACGTCACCACCGCTAAGCTAAAGGAGGCTAATGTTGGGCTATAAAGGAACTACAGCACGGTCACATGACTTCAGGTCACCACCGCTAAGCTAAAGGAGGCTAATGTTGGGCTATAAAGGAACTACAGCACGGTCACATGACTTCAGGTCACCACCGCTAAGCTAAAGGAGGCTAATGTTGGCCTATAAAGGAACTACATCACGGTCACATGACTTCACGTCACCACTGCTAAGCTAAAGGAGGCTAATGTTGGCCTATAAAGGAACTACAGCACGGTCACATGACTTCAGGTCACCACTGCTAAGCTAAAGGAGGCTAATGTTGGCCGCGATGCTGTTTAATCGTCTCATTTAGACACTTGACAGGAAGTGGTAAAATGCTGAATAATTTCTGTGTTTCTTTGTAGCAGTTATTTATCCAGGTAAAAATCCCATTGAGATCAACGATCTCTTTTTCAAAGGAGACCAGCCGCACATTGGTTACACATGTAACAGAAACACAACAGAAAACAAAAGGACACATAGGTACAATTAACAAACCTATTGACAATGACAGGTACCAGGAGTATCAAATATAATTTCATCCAGCTGTTAAAATGATGCAGGGGAACCAAAATGCTCATTTTCAAAATGTTTTGCAGAGGGTTCCACGCTAGAGGAGCTGCGCACATACAAGCTTTAGCATACTTGCTAACCCTCCCGATTTTCGCGGGAGACTCCCGATTTCATTGCCCTCTCCCGGTTTCCTCCCTTGCTCATATTTCCCCCGCATTTCTCCCGATCTCTGACAAAATCAGATTTACTCAGGATTGTTTCCTCTCTTGGTTTCCATGGTAGCGCGTCTCTTTCATAGCGGGCACAACTCAAAGTCTGAGAGGGTGAGGAAGATAGTCACAGAAAACAAAACAACAATACAACAATCGATAATAATTTATCAAATTTTATTTAATAATAATAAAAACACATCCTGGGATCTCAGGCAATAGCTACTTGCCACTCTGATCAGTGAGCAGATGTAAGGTGGTAGTTTACCCAACATGGCTTTATAGGTGAACGTGTACCAGTGACTGAGCCTTCGTACAGTAAGTGATGCAAACCTGCCTTGGCATACAGGGTACAGTGATGAGTAAGTGCTTTACAATTAGTGACAAATCTCAGTGCGCTGTGATAGGCGGCATCAAACGTGTTCAGGCAATAGGCAGGTGCATTCATATACAACAAATCACCATAGCACAGGTCAAAAGGTCACAGAGCCTTTTCCTCAAGCGAGAAACAGGACTTGTTCCTGTAGAAGAAACCTAGCCTAACCCTCAGCTTTTTAAGCAGGTTATTGACATGAAGTTTGAAAGAGAGACAATCATCAAGCCAGATACCTAGTTATTTATAACAGGTAACCACTTTGAGTATTTGTCCTCGCATAGTAACAATATCCAAAGCTGTCTCCGGTGTCTTTTTGGCTTTCTAAAACAGCATTACCTTGGTTTTATCCACATTTAAAAGAAGCTTAAGTTCAGAGAGCTGCGTCTAGATAATATTAAAAACAGCCTGTAATTTAACAGCAGCCTCTTTAATGGAGGGACCTGCTCAGTACATCACGGTATCATCCGCATAGAAATGTAAAGTTGCTTCATCCACATGTTTTAGGACTCAATCCTGAACCACTCTATCAGGACTAAACCTAACCTCCAATGTAGATCAATCAGAATCATTTGTAATAATCACAAACAGCATTTCTACCTGCCATAGTGTTCGTCACTTATCCAATCAGTCAAGCTTTTATACCAGTGGTTCGCTTTCTCTTTAGTCTGGTTGGATGTATCGGTAAGGAAACATGAAACCATTATTCAACAAACAGACAAGTTGTCAGACACCACACAATGTGGCTAGAGTTACAAAACATGAGTAAAGTATTCATATGTATTTGTGAGTCTCACTGCCTTCTGCCTTCTGCCTTGCTTTGAGTTTTCATTGTGTTGCATCAGATGGAAACTTCAGAAGTCATCTGCGGAGAGTTCTTCACTTCACACAGCATTGATACAATGAGCAATAAGTTGTTCTGGTTGTTGTTAGAGTAAGACATCAGAACAATGTTATAATTCCTAAACGCTTAGCAAACAGTAGCTGTCAAGATTCCCTGTGGCAGTTCTTTAACTTAAAGTTCATCAAATGTTTTATATATTTCGTAATGTTTTATTATATGTCTTACTATTATAATTCTAAATAAACCGCAATACATCCAGAACTGCGCCGCCCGCCTCCTCACCCACACCCGCTCCAGAGACCTCATCACCCCCGTCCTTCAAAACCTGCACTGGCTCCCTGTCCGTCAACGAATACACTTCAAAATCCTTCTGCTAACACACAGAGTTCTCAGTAACCAGCCCCCCCCTTACCTCACCCACCTGATCCACCACTACACCCCCTCCTTAGCCTTCGCTCATCAGAAGCGAACCTCCTCTCTATCCCCACACGGACCAAGCTCCGAACCTGGGGGGACAGAGCCTTCTCCATCGCTGCCCCCACCCTCTGGACACAGAGACTGCACCGACCCCCCCACTTTCAAAAGACTGACCAAAACACACCTCTTCAGACTGGCTTTTAATTTGTGAATTATGCTGTTTTAATATTTATTTATTCTATTTGATCATGTTTTATCAAACCCCTGTAAAGCGTCTTTGAGCACCTGGAAAAGCGCTTTGAAATTAAATGTATTATTATTAACAATTGATTATTTTATGTCTTTTTCACTTGAGGATGCCAACACACCTGAACGCTGTAAATCGGGGTTATTCCACCATATTGATTCCCAAACTGGCCCAGTGGATAGAGCCTTGGTGTTCGGATCAGGAGGTCACAGGTTCAAACCCCACTATAAGTCAGCATGTCGATGTGTCCCTGAGACACTTCACCTCAAATTGCTCCTGTGGGGGATTGCCCTCAGTATTGAGTGTGTAAGTCGCTTTGGATAAAAGCGTGTAAGATGTAATGTAATAATTAGTATGGTGGCATTCAAAAATAAATATTAAGTTGTTTTCTTTCCATTATTTAAAGTCCTAATGCACTGCTCCTTCGTTTCAGTGGAAATGTTGTCAATACTTTACAGAATACAACTAAAAGACTATGTTGAACCCATACCTATTAAAAGTCCAACTTGATGAACGGATCATATTGTAAATACATGTCAGGTCTGTATGCGCCATTTTTTGTAGGCGAAAACTTTTTGTAAAGACTTTACGGACGGATGAGGGCTAAGCAGTATATCTGTACCTATATGTGAAAATGATCCGTGACCTCCAGTGTTGAATAATACAACTCTTCATTGGGCATGAAAGAAAACACATAAGTGTGAACTCTCTGCTCGTAGCTGCTGCTTCGTGTGGGAGTATCGTGGGTTTTTCTCAGCTCAGGTTCTGTTTACACTTAAATACCTCACTGGTGAGCAGATGCTTTTCCCCTCTGTGGAAAATGACAAACAACACCACCAGAGCCTCGACGGATCCAAGGAACTTCCTGCCAAACTTAAGTGTCAAAATGGCAGATGGTAAGATGTATAATAAAGGAGGGAGCAAGAGAAAGAGGACGGAGAAGCCATGTAGGAAGTGTTGGTGCTTTTAAGAACTAACATATCTGAGTCTCGTGCATCCCTCTGATACTCCGGAGGATTTCTGCGTGATAATTGGTATCAGAGGCACACACACACACACACACACACACACACACACACACACACACACACACACACACACACACACACACACACACACACACAGGTCTAATCAATCCAGTTGATTAAGGTGCTGGTCCGAGACAACTAGTCAATTATTAGCGTGTGTTTCTGTGTGATTACCGCTGCGTTCTGGGGCCGCAAATGTCAGGCTTTGTATGACTTTAATCACTCTGCATACAAGGCCTTTTTCTCATCACACACACACACACACACACACACGAACACACACACTTACAATTGCCAAGTAGCATGGAAGTGCTGTAGAAAAACATGCGAAGGACAAATGAAGTTCTGTTTCTCGGGTTAATGTGATGACATCATGCGATAAACTGCATTTCTCCTAAACTACGTAATTAAATGTAAAAAAAAAACTTTAAAGGACAAACGGGAAAACAGCCTCCACTTATTTCTTGGAACAGAACACTCAGAAACAACCAATTAAGGATTTTTTTATTGTGACAACATTTTATTTGACTAGTTTTGACCTTATTTATTTGTTGTGTGTTTCTGCTCCTCATCTTGATCTCGAGCACTTTGGCTTTCATCCTTAAATGAAAATGGTATGGTAAGGCCGATGTAGACTTTCTCATCAGAGCCTCAAACATTAACATTATTTCAACATTCTTTTTTCATGTCATAATTTACTTAATCTTTCCTCTTTAGTCAATAAGTGCAGTTACCATGAACAAAGACCAGAAGCGACAGTAACCTGCCAGAACATTAGCTTTGAATAAACCCTGTCGGAGCCGCATTTAAGTTCATTTTGATTTATTTGGAACCTTTATTAATGTTTCAGTGAGAGGTGTGCTTTGCTCAGGTGAAGGGGGCGGGGCTTTAAGTTGAAGGTGCGGTGTGTGACGGGAGAGCAGCAGCAGCAGCAATACCGTCATTGACACGCAGACGCAACCTTATCAAAGTCAAACACAGATTATTAGGATCTGCTGTTTAAGTTTATGTTAAATATTTTTTTTGTTTTGCTGGAAATAAACGTTGAAAAGCAACAGAAACGTCCGGTGGGTTGTGTTCTGCGAGTCTGACACCGCCTCCGAGGCCCAAGCTCTACATGTGGCCAAGAACAAGAACTTTTGAGGTGAAGGTTACAAGACAAACCTTTTGGGGATTGTGGCCACTACACACCCTTCTTAGGTGCTACTGTGTTAGCGTCTAACAAGTGCTACACACGGAGGAGAGGTGATATATGCCAATGAGAATCAAACAGGTGGGTTTCAATCTGTAAAGGAAGACTTTCTGTTGTGCTTATCAATCTCTGAGTGTATTAGAGGGTTATATGGAGTATGTATGTTCGCTGAATACTTTCCGTTTCTCTGGAGGAAAACAGAAACCTGTCGCTCTGTTGTTTCTGTATGTTGACTCTAAAGGACAAACCACACAAGGCCAGTTTGGGGTGAAGGAAGGGATCTGCTGGTGTAGTAATGATGTGTGTGTAGTAATGATGTGTGTGTCGTAATAATGTGTGTGTCGTAACGATGTGTGTGTCCACGGAGAACAGCCGCCATAAACGAGGTAGACAGACGCCTAAATATAGACGTGATGGAGGGAGAAGCACAAACACTGCACGACAAACATTATTAAGGCCGGGTCAGAGACGAGGCGGGAATATAAACACACACACACATAAATATAGTCCAACGTAAACAGAACAAATCACCAATCAGCATTGACATAGAGCCACGGTTCGTGCAGCATAAGGTGGGAGGGGGTGGGGGGGTACCTTGGTTGCTGATTTGTCAGGGTTTGAGTTTTGTTGTGTCTAGTTGTGGGGTTATTTTGCTTTTCTGTTCTGTCATGTTTTCCTCCTGGTTTCTTGTCTGGTCCTTCTCCCTGTGGGCCTTCTCACTTCTCTTATTTTTCAATTAGTTCTTATTTTATTTAATGTACTGGGGTCTGCAACAGATGACACAAATGTTAGTGTCAGTAAATGTGTACTAACAGAGGCGGGGGGTGTGTGTGGAAATAACGGGGACAGAGCTGCTGTCAGACGATCAGCTGTGCAGCGTCATCACAAACGGACGTCGCTTCACGTGACGCTCCGGAGGAAAGGACGTCCCATTGCTCTTAAAACTCATTTCCCTGCTTCTCGTGGTTTCCTCTCTCCTTGCTTCCCTGGTGGGAGGGACTAGTCGCAGGGAAACGACGCAAGTGAGGGACGCAAGGAATCCATTTAACCGAAGTGAAAAGGGCCCAGTGTCTTCCTCCTGTCGTTAGTTTCCCTGGTGTGTCTGATTGTCTGATTGTGTTCACCTGTTGCCCTTGTGTTTCTCCTGCCCTGCCCGGCTGTTTCTCGTCTCGTGATCCTCCCTGTGTTTAGTCTCTTCCTGTGTTCCCCGTCGGTTCATTGTTTGTTTTCCCTTTCTTCCTTCATGTTGGTCACGATCGTGTTTTGGGTATGTTATCTTCCTCGTGTGACCTATGGATTATCCTTACCATGTTTTTTGTTGATTGGCTTTTTTTAAGAATAAAGCTTGCTTTTGTTTATAGATCTTTATCTTTTTGAAGTCTGCATTTTGGGTCCTACCTCTTTCTGCGATCTAAACAGTGACAGTAACGGCATACTGGTCAAAATCATGTTCTACTGTAAAATGTAATCAATGCATTGTCTTAGTACACTGCCATCACGTACACTGTAAACACTATATATTGTTAGCTAGGTGGCTAACAATATAATCCTTCCCGGTGGCAAATCCTTACAGACTGCTCTATCAACCAAATACACTTAGCTCTGTTTTCTTATTGACACTAGTATAGAGTAGGGCTGCTCAATTCATCTTATTTTAATCGCAATTTACGATTTTGGTTTGCAATGATTATGAAAACAACATAATCGAAATAAAACGATAATTTAATGTATTGGTTTTTCAGTTGAATTATAAGGTTCAGGGTAATCGACTGTTAAACACAAACTGTTCACATTTTATTTCAATAAATGGATGTTTTCAAAGTAAATGGATAATCGTTTTTAATAATCGTGATATCAATTATTGACCCAAATAATCGAGATTATGATTTTTGCCATAATCGAGCAGCCCTAGTGTCGAGGTTAGTTTATCAAATATAGAAAAAACAAAACAAATGTATAACTAATATTTGTGGAGTGCTGCTTTCACTGAGGCTATCGCTAACGTTACTTAGCAAAGATGGCGGTCGTTGAGTAGTAGAGGTTTCCTCCGTTACAAGATCAACTTTGACTGTTATGAGTGCAGCGTTCTTTACTCAGTGCATTTAACTAGATTTCACATTGGGATGCCCTCAAAATAACACCTGTGAAAAGAACATAAGTACGCAAATTCAAGTCTTTTCCTGTTTTTGGGTCCCAATTCTACTCATTAGGAAGACACTAAAGATCCAAACCATGCTTTAATTGACAGCTGAATAAACACAGGACTATTTGAAAAAGCAACTCAATCGTCTGCAGCCACACAGAAACAGAAATGGGTCAAATAAATATTGAAACTGATTAAACCATTGTAATGCTAACTCTTCAAATGGGCAAGCCCTCCTCCAAAGCTGGAGTCAAATCAAATGTAACTGAAGACATTCATACTTTTGTTGTGACTCAGAAATGTGGTCAGATTTCCTGATTCCTAATCATCTTAGTAAAGATTCATTCAAGAATTAGAGTGATTTTTTATTCTGGAATTAAATGTGCTGCTCAAATCTTCTTAAAGCATGTGTCAAATGAATGTCTGGTCCCCACATGTCGATGTTTTGGTTCTCATTAAATGTCTGTAATGAGGGGTACGATCAAACTCCTATGAAAACAGAGAAACACTCTTCACCGTGAGGGAGTCCCTCGCCTGCTCTGTTCAGCTCTATTCCCAAACTGCCTCTCCTCTACCTGTCAGCGCCCCCGGCACTCAATTCTCCTTGCACCACTGAGCTGAAGTGTGTGTGTGTGTGTGTGTGTGTGTGTGTGTGTGTGTGTGTGTGTGTGTGTGTGTGTGTGTGTGTGTGTGTGTGTGTGTGTGTGTGTGTGTGTGTGTGTGTGTGTGTGTGTGTGTGTGTGTGTGTGTGTGTGTGTGTGCGCGCGCGCGCCTCCATCTAAAGCCTTTTGGGGAGTTGCCAAGATGGCAAAAACCTCACTTGTGTGTGGGTGTGTGCGCGCGTGGTGTGTGTTTCAATGAGTGCGTCTGTGCGTGAGTAAGTTTGAGGGTGTGGGTGTGTGTGTGTTTCAATGAGTGTGTGTGTGTGTGTTTCAATGAGTGTGCCGGTGCGTGAGTAAGTTTGAGGATGTCTAGTTGTGTGTGTGTGTTTCGTCCCCTGAGGGCCATAATGATCTGCGGTCAGGGTCAGTGGCCGAGAGTTACGAGGACATATTGATCCATGGAGCCTTGCAGTGGCAGAGGGTTGTTTGTGTGGAAAGTGGACAAAAGACTAAACCTCACAATCCCTCACACCTGATGTGGAACACGCCATCAAGCTCATCCACTGAAGTAGCTCATGGACTTGTTTACAAACTTTCCCTGTATCTCAATTTGCGTACTGGGAGAGTTCACTATGAGTACTCGTGTGGTGCTCTAATAATGGACACAAGTTAAGATAAGAAGAACTTAATTGATCCCAATTTGGGAAATGCTTGCATTCCATCAGCATAAAAATACAAGGCTTTGTACATAAGGGAAATTAAAAGAATAGAAATAACAATTAAAAATGTAAACATCTCGAATAGAAATAAAATACTGGAAAATCTGGAAATTCAAATGTACAGTAAACAAAATGTAAAGCAGGATATTATATATATATATATATATATATATTTAGTGTGTAAGGAATGGGATATGAAATTGAATATGAATGTAAATAAATTGAGTGAGGAACACTGGACGCTTCTCAGCCTCAATGACCGCCATCTTGCCTACGTAACCTTAGCGGTTGCTTTGGGGATCGCAGCCATATACAAAAAAAGTTGTACTTATGTTTTTCTTTTCCTATGTTTAATAAATGTACCACTACACTGGTGTCGAAAAAAAGCGACCTATAATTTTTCTGGGTTATTTGAGCAGTAATCATTTGCTACTACGAACGATAACGTTGCTAACTAGCTAGCTAGCTAAAAGCAATCAATCACCACTTCCAGTGAGGACACGGTAGCTCTGTGTGATTTGAGACAATGTTAAACACTGTGGAAATTCACTTACTTTGGAAACAGAAATTGAATATTCAGTCCAAGATGGACCTCAAGGCTCTATCTTGGGGCCTCTTCTCTTTAACGTCTACATGCTACCACTGGCTCAGATAATGAAAAATAACAACATAAGTTACCATAGCTATGCAGATGACACACAAATGCACGTAACAGTTTCACCAGGAGACTATGCTCCAATTCAAACACTGAGTAAGTGCATTGAACAAATCAATGACTGGATGTGTCAGAACTTTCTCCAATTAAACAAAGATAAAACTGAGGTAATGGTTTTTGGAGCCAAGGCAGAACGTATAAAAGTTAGCGCTGAGCTTCAGTCTGCAATGTTCAAAACAACAGATAAAGCCAGAAATCTAGGTGTAGTCATGGACTCTGACCTGAGTTTCAACAGCCACATTAAAACAGTTACTAAAGCAGCCTACTATCACCTAAAGAACATATCTAGGATTAAAAGACTAATGTCACAGCAGGATTTGGAAAAACTTGTCCATGCTTTTATCTTCAGTAGACTGGACTACTGCAATGGTGTCTTCACAGGTCTCACTAAAACATCTATTCGGAAGCTGCAGCTGATTCAGAACGCTGCTGCTCGAGTCCTCACTAACACTAAGAAAGTGGATCACATCACTCCTGTTCTGAAGTCTTTACACTGGCTTCCTGTGTGTCAAAGAATAGATTTCTAAATACTGCTGCTGGTTTATAAAGCTTTGAATGGTTTAGGCCCAAAATACATTTCTGACCTCCTGCTAAATGATGAACCATCCAGATCTCTCAGGTCTTCAGGGACTGGTCAGCTTCCTGTCCCCAGAGTCAGAACTAAACATGGAGAAGCAGCGTTCAGTTATTATGCTCCATCTGGAACAAACTCCCAGAAACCTGCAGGTCCGCTGCAACTCTGACTACTTTCAAATCCAGCAAGAAGACTTTTCTTTTTGTCGCTGCTTTTAATTGAACTATTCATATCTTAAACTGCACTGTAACTTTTATCCATGTATTTTTTCTTTGAATGTTTATTTTATTATCTTTTCTTTTTAATGACTGATTTTAAATGCCATTTTCTTAATGTCTTTCGTTTTTTGTAAAGCACTTTGAATTGCCTTGTGTTGAAAGGTGCTATATAAATAAACTTGCCTTGCCTAAAATAAATAAATAAGGTCTACCTCAAACCTGCAAACATCAGCCAACGTATTACCAACTGCTTAACAAAAAGTATAATGTGTCAGCTTTTGATAAGGTCAGGCATTCACCACCTTTACGTAATAACTTTTAAACAACTTGAGGCGACTGAGGTCCTGAGTACGTCTGGAAGCGAAAACGGCAACTTAATTATTTAACATGACAAACGCCTTAAGAGGAAAAGGGCGTTACACGTCAAAGCTCGTCGACAGGGACAGATTGAGGTTTCACTAAAAGTTGCTAAAGGTGTACGGACTTGAGGAACTGAAGTGTAAAAATACTTCTGTGATGCAGTCCTGAAAAAAGCTCAACATCAAGAAATCCAAAAACCTAGAACTCAAGGCAGGGCTGCCATTAAGACACTAACGCCAGTAATGACCAATAGCTTGAAATTAGGGGAACAAAACTTGAGCTTTCAGCAATTTAAAAAGGCAGAGGTGGGAAGAAGCTATATTTACTCAAGTACAATTTTGAGTTACTTGTACTTTACTAGAGTGTTTCTTTTTAACGCTCCTATATACTTCTACTGCACTACAGTTCAGAGGTAAATGATGTACTTCTACTACATGTATTTAATACCTTTAGTTACTTTATAGATCTGGATGGATGATGTGAGACTAGTGTTAAATCAGACTTTAGTTCCACCTGGAGTAAATCCACCAGCTACCCTGCAGTCTACAAAGTACTTCAGACTAGCTGCTCCTTCCCCAGCTTTGAGAACACTTTATGATCAATCATTATAAAACATATCATAGATATTATTATTATATACGACTACTTTCACTGTCTTTCACTATATTTTGATGAGAATACTTTTCTACTTTCACTTGAGGAACATTTTGAATGCAAGACTTTTACTGTAACAGAGTATTCCTACACTCTGGTACTTCTACTTTCACTCAAGTACAAGACCCGAGTACTTCTACTTTTACTCAAGTACAAGATCTGAGTACTTCTACTTTCACTCAAGTACAAGACCCGAGTACTTCTACTTTTACTCAAGTACAAGATCTGAGTACTTCTACTTTTACTCAAGTACAAGATCTGAATACTTCTACTCAAGTACAAGATCTGAGTACTTCTACTTTTACTCAAGTACAAGATCTGAATACTTCTACTCAAGTACAAGATCTGAGTACTTCTACTTTTACTCAAGTACAAGATCTGAGTACTTCTATTTTTACTCAAGTACAAGATCTGAGTACTTCTACTTTTACTCAAGTACAAGATCTGAGTACTTCTACTTTTACTCAAGAACAATATCTGAGTACTTCTACTTTTACTCAAGTACAAGATCCAAGTACTTCTACTTTTACTCAAGTACAAGACCTGAGTACTTCTACTTTTACTCAAGTACAAGACCTGAGTATTTCTACTTTTACTCAAGTACAAGATCTGAGTACTTCTACTTTTACTCAAGTACAAGATCTGAGTACTTCTACTTTTACTCAAGTACAAGACCTGAGTACTTCTACTTTTACTCAAGTACCAGATCATAGTACTTCTACTTTTACTCAAGTACAAGATCTGAGTACTTCTACTTTTACTCAAGTACAAGATCTGAGTATTTCTACTTTTACTCAAGTACAAGATCTGAGTACTTCTACTTTTACTCAAGTACAAGATCTGACTACTTCTACTTTTACTCAAGTACAAGATCTGAGTACTTTTACTCAAGTACAAGACCTGAGTACTTCTACTTTTACTCAAGAACAAGATCTGAGTACTTCTACTTTTACTCAAGTACAAGACCTGAGTACTTCTACTTTGACTCAAGTACACGTTCTGAGTACTTCTACTTTTACTCAAGTACAAGACCTGAGTACTTCTACTTTTACTCAAGTACAATATCTGAGTACTTCTACTTTTACTCAAGTACAAGATCTGAGTACTTCTACTTTTACTCAAGTACCAGATCTGAGTACTTCTACTTTTACTCAAGTACAAGATCTGAGTACTTCTACTTTTACTAAGTACAAGATCTGAGTACTTCTACTTTTACTCAAGTACAAGATCTGAGTACTTCTACTTTTACTCAAGTACAAGATCTGAGTACTTCTACTTTTACTCAAGAACAAGATCTGAGTACTTCTTCTTTTACTCAAGTACAAGATCTGAGTACTTCTTCTTTTACTCATGTACAAGACCTGAGTACTTCTACTTTTACTCAAGTACAATACCTGAGTACTTCTACTTTTACTCAAGTACAAGATCTGACTACTTCTACTTTTATTCAAGTACAAGATCTGAGTACTTTGACTCAAGTACAAGACCTGAGTACTTCTACTTTTACTCAAGTACAAGATCTGAGTACTTCTACTTTTACTCAAGTACAAGATCTGAGTACTTCTACTTTTACTCAAGTACAAGATCTGAGTACTTCTACTTTTACTCAAGTACAAGACATGAGTACTTCTACTTTTACTCAAGTACAAGATCTGAGTACTTCTACTTTTACTCAAGTACAAGATCTGAGTACTTCTACTTTTACTCAAGTACAAGACCTGAGTACTTCTACTTTTACTCAAGTACAAGATCTGAGTACTTCTACTTTTACTCAAGTACAAGACCTGAGTACTTCTACTTTTACTCAAGTACAAGATCTGAGTACTTCTACTTTTACTCATGTACAAGACCTGAGTACTTCTACTTTTACTCATGTACAAGATCTGAGTACTTCTACTTTTACTCAAGTATAAGATCTGAGTACTTCTACTTTTACTCAAGTACAAGTTCTGACTACTTCTACTTTTATTCAAATACAAGATCTGAGTACTTTGACTCAAGTACAAGACCTGAGTACTTCTACTTTTACTCAAGTACAAGATCTGAGTACTTCTACTTTTAATCAAGTACAAGATCTGAGTACTTCTACTTTTACTCAAGTACAAGACCTGAGTACTTCTACTTTTACTCAAGTACAAGATCTGAGTACTTCTACTTTTACTCATGTACAAGACCTGAGTACTTCTACTTTTACTCAAGTACAAGATCTGACTACTTCTACTTTTATTCAAGTACAAGATCTGAGTACTTTGACTCAAGTACAAGACCTGAGTACTTCTACTTTTACTCAAGTACAAGATCTGAGTACTTCTACTTTTACTCAAGTACAAGATCTGAGTACTTCTACTTTTACTCAAGTATAAGATCTGAGTACTTCTACTTTTACTAAGGACAAGATCTGAGTACTTCTACTTTTACTCAAGAACAAGATCTGAGTACTTCTTCTTTTACTCATGTACAAGACCTGAGTACTTCTACTTTTACTCAAGTACAAGATCTGAGTACTTCTACTTTGACTGAAGAACAAGACCTGAGTACTTCTACTTTTACTCAAGTACAAGATCTGAGTACTTCTACTTTTACTCAAGTACAAGATCTGAGTACTTCTACTTTTACTCAAGTATAAGACCTGAGTACTTCTACTTTTACTCAAGTATAAGATCTGAGTACTTCTACTTTTACTCAAGTACAAGATCTGAGTACTTCTTCTTTTACTGAAGTACAAGATCTGAGTACTTCTACTTTGACTGAAGAACAAGACCTGAGTACTTCTACTTTTACTCAAGTACAAGATCTGAGTACTTCTACTTTTACTCAAGTACAAGATCTGAGTACTTCTACTTTTACTCAAGTATAAGACCTGATTACTTCTACTTTTACTCAAGTATAAGATCTGAGTACTTCTACTTTTACTCAAGTACAAGACCTGAGTACTTCTACTTTTACTCAAGTATAAGATCTGAGTACTTCTCCCACCTCTATGTAAAGCTTATATAATTCCCTCCCGTTGGACAAGTTAACATTTAGAAAGATCCAGAGGGTGTTTTTGACCCAGAACCATTAGTGCATGTTTACCCATGGGGTGCGTCTGTAATGGAGCTGCCACTTTTCTCCTGGGAGTCTGCTGGTTCATAAATAATAAAAGACAGGGTCAACACGGTTCCCTAATGTCATATTCCAGGACAAACCCCCCAGCTCAACTAAATTCAACACTGCTTTTATGACCACCACGATAAAGTTGAACTTGGCCTCCCTCATCACCGAATCAACAATCATTACTTTTTGATGGGAAGTGCTAAAACCTAGAAATCCCTCCATCTCCTTCAACCCCTGAAAGCACTTCTCTGTGAGTAGATGTGTTCTGACAAAGTGCAGCAAACGTTTGACATATGATCAACACTTTACATAAAAGGGTGGCCTGTACGCTCCCAATTGAACATTTACCCATACAGAACATCTATGGGTATCTATGGCCAGACACTGAATGTAGAGTCATTTATTTTCTGTTATATGTATGGTGTTTCCACTTCACTTACTTTCTGAATGTTAGCATAACACTTGCCAACATGCCGTTAAACTCTAGACGGAGATGGAACGCTCTTCCCACAACTGTTAAGGAAAGTAAAACTGTACTTACCTTCAAAGCCTCTCTCAAAGAGCACCTTCGGGGGAGAGCATTGCAGAACTGGCCCCGGTAATGGTACAAATCTCAACCTGTCGTACAATGGACAGCTTCCCCCCCCCATCTATGTATATACTCGCATTTTAGACTCTGTTACTAACTGTATATCTGTAGACTTGGTTGGTCTTAAATGTCCGGTTAGGATGTATTAGAACGAAATCTAAAATGAAAATTGTAAATAAGAAATCTGTATGTAAAAAACCACCTGTATGTAAATTGTAAATAACCCATCTGTTTGTCAAATATGTCTTACATGTCTTTATGATATGATGAATTGGAAATGGGGGACCCTGATGTAAACAAGACGAAAGTCTTTCTCTGGTCTGCATCCCCTTAACAATTGTATCTTTTGAGCTGTACTGTACTGTACCCAATATACAAGCTGTTAATACACTTTTCAATCAATCAATCAATCAGACACCAAGTCAGCTGTAGATTCATAAAAGAGAGTGACTTGGAGAAAATAACTTATTTTGAAAGGCGTCCTGAGGAGTCTTCTTGTTAAAGGTTATGTGGACAGTCATTGTGTGTCTGCTTCGGGCAAGTTGGATGCATTTATTTCTGTACGAAACATCAGAAAACATTTCACTCCTGCCTTTTGCTGCCACATTGCTTTGTTTCTCTGTCACTCCAATACCTCTTGTTGTCCAACAAAGGTGTAAAAGTAAGGAACGACATTTAGTCCCCTTGTATTTGATTGAAATGGGAAGTTTTGAAGTCTATTACCTTTTAGGTTTTAGGTTTTTTGTTAAATGGACAAACTAATGTCCCAATGTTCATGAAACTTGCTGGAAGGGTGAACCATGGGGCAAGGAAGCTCCCACACATTTTAGAGTTTAGACCGGGCATACTCATCAATGTTTTACTTTCATTAACATTTCAAGATGTTAGCAAAGGGCTAAACTCTGAGTGGTGTTTTTGTTTGGGGTTTCTTTAATGCCGCCCTCTCGGGAAGGACTAGAACATACATTGCATCGCCCTCGTGCTTGTGTATTAAACTAACTGGGATTTGTTTTCATTTCATTTCATTTCAAACCTTTATTTAGACAGATAAATCCCATTGAGATCATTGATCTCTTTTTCAAGGGAGACCTGCTCAAGTAGTTCCACATGAAACATAAATAGAACAACAAAAGGACATCATACAGCCTCATTTACATAACTATCCACATGAGCAGGTACCAATAGCTTCCGATTGAGTAGCATCCAACCGAGCTTTAAAAACATTTAGTGGCACCAGATTGTTCAGTTTCCATTTAATTTGCAGACTATTCTAAGACAGAGGAGCTGCACATCTAACAGCTGTCTTCCCTAAAACAGTCCTAGCAGTTGGCACATTTAATAAAACTACAGCATGCGATCTCAGGCAGTAGCCACTTACAATTCTCCGTGAGATCAGGGAGCAGATATAAGATGGAAGTTTCCCTAACATGGCTTTGTATATGAAAATGTACCAGTGACTGAGCCTCCGTACAGTTAGTGAAGGCAAACCAGCCCTTGCATACAGGGTACAGTGATGGGTTAATGCTTTACAGTTAGTGACACATCTCAGTGCACTGTGATACGCAGCATCTAACTGGACCAGGCAATTGGCAGGTGTAACGAAACGGTTTCTCTGCATTTGACCCATCATCCCCTAAGGGCTACCCTTAGGGCTAAACTCTGAGTGGTGTTTTAGTTTGGGGTTTCTTTAATGCCGCCCTCTCTGGAAGGACTAGAACATATATTGCATCGCCCGAGTGCTTGTGTATTAAACTAACTGGGATGTGTATGTAACGAAACGGTTTCTCTGCATTTGACCCATCCTAGTGTTAGGAGCAGTGGGCTGCCATTATGTTCGGCGCCAATACAAAGCAAGTTATCGCTGAATGAATACAGAGATGCACAAAATAAATCTACACAACTCATTGGCTTAACATGCAATGGAAGAAAAAGTAGGTACCAACGATATAGAAGCACGGCCAATATCTTTTAAGCTTTGAACAAAAAGACATGCACGGAGACACCGTTCCCCCATTCTCTATAAGACAGTATTGAGCTCTGCACGCACACACACACACACACACACACACACACACACACACACACACACACACACACACACACACACACACACACACACACACACACACACACACACACACACACACACACACAGCCAGTAACTCTGATTGGCTCATGGTCATTGACCTCGGTCACCCACCAGCACCACCACCTTGGCCAGAGAGATGGTGTTCGACCAAGTTGATTCAGTGGATAAAGGATTAGATTGGGAGGAGGATGTGACCTTGAAGGAATGTCCTCACTTTCTCTCTATTGCTTTCCTAATTGCTCTTCCTAGACCTTTGTAAAGGGATGTTACAGCCTTCTATACTCTTTGTATTGCACTAGTTTGGTTGTAGTCTCCCTTTAGCAGTAACGTGGAAGTCGTCTATTGCACTCTGACACTGAGGAGCAACAGAGTGGTGCAGGAATGGGTCCATAAACCCAGAAATTAGTAAGCGTTTCGCATTTCTTGTCTCCTGGGTTGGAAGTCAATGGTTTTCTGAACATGTTATAGGTTTGAGCCTGAAATAAGGTCCGTGGTGACAAGCTGAAGAGATGCTTTTCTATAACATAAAATACAATACATTGCTAACAAGTGTCTAAATGACAGGATTAAACGTCATCACGCCCAACATTAGCCGCCTTTAGCTTAGCGGTGGTGACGTGAAGTCATCTGACCGTGCTGTAGTTCCTTTATAGCCCAACATTAGCCACCTTTGGCTTAGCGGTGGTGACGTGAAGTCATGTGACCGTGCTGTAGTTCCTTTACAGCCCAACATTAGCCACCTTTAGCTTAGCGGTGGTGACGTGAAGTCATGTGACCGTGCTGTAGTTCCTTTACAGCCCAACATTAGCCTCCTTTAGCTTAGCGGTGGTGACGTGAAGTCATGTGACCGTGCTGTAGTTCCTTTATAGCCCAACATTAGCCTCCTTTAGCTTAGCAGTGGTGACGTGAAGTCATGTGACCGTGCTGTAGTTCCTTTATAGCCCAACATTAGCCGCCTTTCGCTTAGCGGTGGTGACGTGAAGTCATGTGACCGTGCTGTAGTTCCTTTATAGCCCAACATTAGCCACCTTTAGCTTAGCGGTGGAGACGTGAAGTCATGTGACCGTGCTGTAGTTCCTTTATAGCCCAACATTAGCCGCCTTTAGCTTAGCGGTGGTGACGTGAAGTCACGTGACTGTGCTGTAGTTCCTTTATAGCCCAACATTAACCACCTTTAGCTTAGCGGTGGTGACGTGAAGTCATGTGACCGTGCTGTAGTTCCTTAATAGCCCAACATTAGCCACCTTTAGCTTAGCGGTGGAGAAGTGAAGTCATGTGACCGTGCTGTAGTTCCTTTATAGCCCAACATTAGCCACCTTTAGCTTAGCGTGGTGACGTAAAGTCATGTGACCGTGCTGTAGTTCCTTTTTAGCCCAACGTTATCATAAAGTGATAATATATGGAGATTCCAATTTTTCAAATGGAAAACTCCCATTGGACTTTGTGGAGGGAACCAGGGACATGTGGCCTTCAGGGTCCACTTCTGGAAACAAGACAGCACTGCAATACTCTGTGTACTTTTTAGTCGCCACAACAATGCAACCAAACATCCACTTGTGTTCTGCTCTTCTAATGTCTCTTGCATGCACCTGCTCACTGTCATCTTGCCTACGAACCTGGAGGCTTTAGACACACCATAATAAACTCTTTCTTTTGCCACGCAATGACTCCTGACACAAACAGAACATCCAGCATTCTCAGTCGTCTCCTGGGAACAAAAACCCCTGAGTCACTAACAACACTCAAATATGTCTTTGTACTGCCGCACAAAATGTCCTCCTTGTGTTGAGCGTCATTAATCAGCTACTGGACACCAGGACAAGCACCGCAGATACTTTATTGTGTGTTTACTGTCGGTGTGTCTTTCCTTTCATCACACATGAGCCCTCACTTACTCTAAACCTCCCTCAAACTAACATCATCCAGATTCGAGAGACTACAGCCAGAGGTAAGCCACAGTGAAACACCAACCCCATGAGCCACTGGACGTTGCTTTATGTCTGTTAGCCAATCCGTTTTAAATCAGTCACAACACATCTTTCATTTCCTGCTACAACTTAAGTGCTTCACTGTAAGAACAAGGACACTCGTTTAATGCCTGGCAATTATGACAAGGGTTGGGAGGATACCTTACCAATAAAGATGGTGTTGGAAGAAAACAGAACAATTTAGGATCAGAAATGATTGAATCTATAGGAAAACCTGCCATTCATTCATCACAACAAATTAAATAACAAAGTTGGTGTATTTTCAAAGGCAATTTCACAGGTTTTCTACCAGAAGACAAGCCTCGGCTCAACGTCGATTATTGTTAACCTCAATCGCCCCAATGCATCATCCTTTAAAGGCGGGGTAGGTAAGAATGGAGAAACCAGCTCGAGTGCGCTAGAATTTGAAAATACACAACCGGAAAGAATCTGCCACTTCCTCACAGAGCCCCTCCTCTAACACACACAAACGCGCACATGACCAATGAGGCACGAGATCAGTGTGTGCCCAGATTGAAGGCTGACAGGCAGGCAGGCCATCCAGTTACTTTAGCCGGCTCAGATGATTGGTCGTGCTTTCTACAGCACCACGGCTTCCACAGATGATGTTTCTTTATGTATTTATTGTCAAAGCATTTAATGTATTCATTAGGCGCATTCACACCGCAGTACTTTTCCCACAAAGGTTCATGAGAACTTAGTTCATGAGAACTAAAGAGTTCTCATGAACTAAGTACAGATCGCGTTCTCACCGGAATAGGTTCCCTGAGGGAAGATTACGCAAATGAGCCGCTGGCGTCACTTCTTCTTCTTCTGCTTTGGGTTTACTGGCAGGCCTCAAACCACTTCACGGCGTATACTGCCACCCGGAGTCCCCGGCCGGAAGTCCCCGGAGTTGTAAGAGGACTTCAGTAGAAGCTGCTGGGACTCCCAGCAGCTTCTACTGAAGCCTTCCGAGTAAATCGCCAGAACGCCGACACCTCCTCATCTCCACCGCTCCCATGTTTTATTTTGTGTTGCCATAAGTTAGTCTCTCTGCGTTTCTGCGCTGGGCTAATGCTAATGCTAATAATGCTAATGCGAGGATAATAAAATGGCGGCTTCACAAAACCTTTTGGAGTTTTACAGGGCGTGGTTTGCAATCTGCCCAGCCAATCAGAAATGGGAACCTTTTTCTCCCTCGAAAGTCCCTGCTCTCTAGCAGGGACGGAAAAGGGGGTAAAAAGGTTCTCATGAACTCATTTTAGTTCCGGCTCTTTTTGGTGTGAACGCAACATTTCAGAACTATATCGGAACTAAAGTGGGAAAAGTACTGCGGTGTGAACGCGGCTATTGCTATCGGGATGTTAAGAGCATTCCATGGAATATAACAAAAAGTGTTTCTGAGGACAGAGGGTGTAAGGACAGAGGGTCTAAGGACAGAGGGTCTAAGGACAGAGGGTGTAAGGACAGAGGGTCTAAGGACAGAGGGTCTAAGGACAGAGGGTCTAAGGACAGAGGGTGTCGTTTTTCTCATACTGATATTCTGAACAATCTGTGCTGTTGTATTAGCTGTAAAGTGTCTCTACTGTCGGCTATTTGTATTATATGTACAGCACTTTGGCTCCACCAAAAATCGTTTATAAATGTGCTATATAAATAAAACTTGATTTGATTTGAAATAAATGACATACCCCACCTTTAAATTATCCATTTATTGAACAACAACACAGCTTACTTTACATGTCAACTCATTCCGTACGTCCTCTACTTCAATGTCATCCTCAGGGACTTGAAGTGCACTCTCCTCTTGAATCTTTACTCTTTCAAACCGCAGCAATGATACCAATGGTTTGTTTATTAGGATCCATCTAAATCTCTCTTAGTCCTTCCATTCAAGCCTCTTGCCTAACGTGCACTTCCATCAACATTGCACATGAATGCAGGTTAACTCAGTTTAAATCAAGCAGCAACTTTGATGTGTACTTTCTGATCAACACATTGAGGGTTAAGACTAGTCAGTGTGTGTGCAGTAGCATTTAGGACTGTGTGCAACACCCTTTGAGATTGATCAATACATGACATTTGAAATGGTTCCACTTATTGACGGACTGTTTCTGCAACTACATGAAGGCAATGATCAGACAATCATGGAGCTCTGTCTCCAACAATCATATCTATTGAATCAATATCAATCAAGAAAAAGGGGAATGTTGATTCAGACCTCAAAGGCTCAACAGCACTTATTCTGATAGAAAGACGTACAAGATAATGAGTGAAATAATGTGTGTACAATGCGTTTTTGTCTAGAGAAAGTCATTCTACCCTTTGTGTTAAAGGTTATTCTGCGACGCTCAAAAATCAAATGGTTCGACATTTCCACAGAGAAACCCAAGACAATGCGCTTCCTGCTGAGTGCTACTGAGACCTTTGGGACTGCAGTGTCTTGCTTGAGGCCACCATGCAGTACGATGAAAGTCATTTCCCCACAAATCTCTCTGGGGGTTTGATTGACAGCCTCGCGGTCACAAGCTCACTCCTCTAACCCTCAGGATACAAAACCACCCTGCCACACGAAGCAAGATCACATACATGAAGGCGGTTTAAAGGGTGTTCGTGGAGATGTTAGACTACTGTCAGAAATGGTGCTGTTGTTTGATAGGTCAAGGAGGCAAGTAATGATTTATGATGTACAGTGGCCGACAGGTGCAAACGAATAATAACGGCCCACAACATTTCCATTAGGAGAAACGTGCTGCAGTTTCAAAAACGATCAGATATAAAAACCCAAATGTTCCTGAACACACGAAGAAACACCTTTAGCAACTTGACACCTGTTAGAAATTAAAATCAATGTGTTATGGCATAATTTAGCTTAAACATAATGTCAGTTTAAATGATGTTTTATACTGAAAAACCAGAAGTTCTCGCGCACAATGTCTGATGTCAAGCTTTTATTCTGAAAATCCTTCATCTCCGGTTAGCATTTAGCATGTGGCTAATATTCCTTTTCGTATAGAGGTGCATTTAGAAGCTAAATGACACCGAAACCTACTGATTTCAACACTACAACTATAGACGTCGAGATATTATTATTGCAGAATATTAAATGAAGGTACAGATGATTTTAATACGTTTTGTTTACAGACGTGGGTAGCATATGACAACTTCCGGGACTACCGGAAATGATAACTGCTGTGAAGTATTTCCAGTATAATTAAAGTAACGAATTACAGCCGTAAAAATGCAATAAATGAAAAGTGATGAAAGAGAATATGAGGAGAAGAGGCGTGTTTAGTTATGAATTGAATGAACAATGGCTGAGTCCTCTGTTATGCGCAACAACGGACATTGAAGACGAGTGGAGGGCCGGTGTTGTGTCACATTATGCCTCCCCGTCATAAAATGCCCCCCCCCCCTCCCCAAAAGAGGTTTCTATGAATCCCACCCTCAAGCATTTTTCAGGGTATAGTTCTAGGACTGGTACCAATAAATGGAGCAAGTTTCATGAATGTCACACTTTTACTTTGTACGCATATCGTATATAATAATATGCTGACAAAGACTATGTAACATTTGTAAACATATATTTTGATTATTAGATGACAACTCTGTAAAATTAAACAATACATTTTAAAGCACGTTTATACAGACAGGACGTAACAATAATGATAAAAAAAAGATTTCAAAAAACGAAAACTGAAAAGGAAGTGACGAATGAATTTCGACACCTACGGAGCGAAAAGTTAAACCAGAAGAATCAAGACTATACCACTAAACAACTTTATTATTACCATTAATAAAAACCCAGAACGTTTACTTTTCGTTTTAAACATCGTTTTAAGGTGTAAACCTATGGTGTAAACGTGTCATTTAGAGGTGTAAACGTGTCATTTAGAAATGCGCGTTCCCGTGACAAGGGGGGCATTTCATGACGGGGAGGCATAATGTGACACAACACCGGCCCCCAGCAGCGCCAACCCGCACACGGGGAGGAGCCAGGAGCCATCGGAGGATACTTAAACAGCTGATGTGCTGTTTCTCGCTCTCTCTAAGACTTTGACTCTCGAGCCCCGAGAACACAGCTGTTTCTCTCTCTGAACCATATCTCTGCTTGTAACATTACCGAGCCATTTTAATTAAAGTACCCATTTGAACCTTCTCAGAGACTCCATTGGTCTCCTTAAAGCTTCTCCCCTGGACGCGAGAATAACGAACAAAGCTTACAACACACACAGCATTTAAAAAACAGCAACTTGAGGAAGCATGCGCAGCCTTTACTAAAAGAAGCTCATATTTGCATCTATGTTGAAGCAGCATTACATTTCTCATAAGTATTGGGCCACCGTACTTTGCCCTTTCTGATCAAAGATGAGGCAATTACATCTTTTCTGTGATTTCAATCGCTCCAAAACTCTAAATCGGCTGCATTGATGCACAAGGGTTTTGTTATTAGGATACCTAGTCCTCCTTCCATTCAGATCCTACCACCTATGCACTTCCATCACACCTGAATGCATCACATGCAATCAGTACACCATGCAGAAGTGCAGATATTTGGAGAAAGAACATGACTGTCTATTCATCAGTGCATATCAATATATTAAATGAGCATGAGTTATGTCTCCATATGACGGAGGGGTTTCACAAGCAACCTGCAGCAAAACCCCTGATGGATGTGGAGGAGCGTGAGAGGAGGATTATTTTAAATCAGTCGAAAGAGCGTCCCCTGTTGCCCGGTTGGTCTCTTTACTCCTAGAAAAATCAAAAATCAATACAGAGCGCAGAGAGAAGATTCCCCCCTTTGACACATCGTATCAATACTGCACTAATGCATTCACACAGGATCAATACTTTTCTTTATTTCATAAATCTAATGTTTCTCATCAAATAAAATGTGTGTGTGTGTGTGTGTGTGTGTGTGTGTGAGAGACCTGTTGACCCAGAGCTATATAAAGAAAGAAAATGGAGAATCATTATCTGCTGCGCGATTGGACCGACAGTCACGTAATTGACGAGAAGCTCCTTTAATTGGTTTTAAAATGAACCTGCCCTCTGTTCAGTATCCTAGAGAAGCTTCAACCGCCCCCTCCCAGGACAAGACATGATGTACCATGAGTTATACACCATCTTAATAACATGATCTCATAATAAAGAAAATGTCTTTGGGCATAAGTTTTTTTTAATGCGTAATGTTTTTGTGAAATCGACCTCGTTTTGACCAAAAGGCTCAAAGCTGTGAGACGAGGTGTGACATGCTGAGAAGTGAGCATGTTCTGCATTCAGCCTCAGTGAGAAAACACTGATGATTTCTCAGACTTATTCCCATATAACCAGCGCGTTTTACTGCAGAAGCTTATTCTGAACATGAGGAATACGCAACAGGACATTTTGGGGAAATCAATATATTGCTTTTACCTTTTCAGACATCAAAGGAGAGCTCGCGTGCAGTGTTCCAGGAGAAGCTTGATAATCCGTAAATATTAAAACATCCAGAATCCCTGCTCTCTGTAACTCCAGATCCTCCGCTGTGGCTCCACTGATATCCGAGAGACCCCCCCCCCCCCTTCAAACCCAAAGCAAATATCCGAGTAGCAGCATCCCTGTGTTCAGATTCTTCCTCGGGAACATGCTTCCAGTTTTGCGCAGAAACACATCAGTTCACACAGAGGGAGGTGGTGTTTTGGACACCTGCGCGCAACAGATCCGACGGGAACGCACGTGTCCTCCCTGTGTCTTTTTAATCTCTTTGGTTCATGGAAACACAGAGACCGATATATCGATAAGGAGCCCCGGAAACTGTATCCAAGTTGCCATTAATGTCTCCATCCGCGCTGCGCACCGGGCACTGGAGAGGCGGCAGGAAACCAGGAGAAACAGGGGAGTCTCCGTCCATCCAATGTGTCAAATAAAAGTCCCCCGCAACCCCGCACATGAGCTCTAAAACGACGTCCAGATAAAAGGGAAGGGTACCGCGCACCGCCCCCGCAGAAAGAGGGCTTCTCACTGCGCGGCAGCACTCCTTCAAAGTGGAGGGATTCCTCAAGTGAGGCGCAAACTGAAACTAACCCTGACGGAGTGAGTGGAGGCTTCACCTGGTGTGTGTGTGTGTGTGTGTGTGTGTGTGTGTGTGTGTGTGTGTGTGTGTGTGTGTGTGTGTGTGTGTGTGTGTGTGTGTGTGTGTGTGTGTGTGTGTGTGTGTGTGTGTGTGTGTGTGTGTGTGTGTGTGTGTGTGTGTGTGTGCGGCTTGAGCCTACGCACACAAATAAAGACAGATATCGAAAAGAAGCTCTGTCAGTGAAGCAGCCGCGTGATCCTGTGATTTATGTATCATCATTGATGCGTTTTGGAGAAGACACTATTATGTAAAGTGGTCAATTAGTAGTTTTGCATTTCATGATTAGCAGAATTTGTATGTCGTTGCGTTTTTTCCACAAGCCAGAGGAGGATACAGGTGGGAGGGGAAAGGGCCTTTGAGGAGTCAGAGTGGAATATGTTAACAGAGAGAGAGACTGTGAGCAATATGTGTCAGTGAGAGTGAAAGAGAATGGCTAGGTGAACATGAGGAAATGCTGTAAATAAGAAATACAGGAAGAATAGAAAGAAAACGGCAGAAGTTAGAGATTAAGTAGCAAAAGTAAACATTTGAGGAATAAAGTCAGAAATGTAAGAAAAAAATGCCTTTAGAAAACATTCAGCAACTTGAGGAGACATGCGCAGCGTTTACTAAAAGCTGCAGAAACCAAGCTCTGCAAGAAACTCACATGTGCATTAGTGTCTAAATACCTGTTCCTCCTTCCATTCAAATCCTTCCACTTCCATCACAACTGAATGCATCAGATTCAATCGGTAAGCCGGTAGTTCATGACTCCAAACCTGTGTCAGAAACACACTCCTGCCTGGGATGAAGCTGCAGCATCCTCATCAGAGGTGGGAAGTATCGGAGTACAAATACTTTGTTACTGTACTTAAGTTCATTTTTCTGGTATCAGTACTTTACTCCACTACTTATTTTTCTGACCACTTTTTACTTTGACTTCTTACATGTTGAACACAAATACCTGTACTTTCTACTTCTTACATGTTGAACACAAATACCTGTACTTTCTACTTCTTACATGTTGAACACAAATACCTGTACTTTCTACTTCTTACATGTTGAACACAAATACCTGTACTTTCTACTTCTTACATGTTGAACACAAATACCTGTACTTTCTACTTCTTACATGTTGAACACAAATACCTGTACTTTCTACTTCTTACATGTTGAACACAAATACCTGTACTTTCTACTTCTTACATGTTGAACACAAATACCTGTACTTTCTACTTCTTACATGTTGAACACAAATACCTGGACTTTCTACTTCTTACATTTTGAACGCAAATACCTGTACTTTCTACTTCTTACATTTTGAACACAAATACCTGTACTTTCTACTTCTTACATGTTGAACACATATACCTGTACTTTCTACTTCTTACATGTTGAACACATATACCTGGTACTTCTACTTCTTACATGTTGAACTCAATGACCTGTACTTTCTACTTCTTACATGTTGAACTCAAATACCTGTACTTTCTACTTCTTACATGTTCAACTCAAATACCTGTACTTTCTACTTCTTACATGTTGAACACAAATACCTGTACTTTCTACTTCTTACATGTTGAACACAAATACCTGTACTTTCTACTTCTTACATGTTGAACACAAATACCTGTACTTTCTACTTCTTACATGTTGAACACAAATACCTGTACTTTCTACTTCTTACATGTTGAACACAAATACCTGTACTTTCTACTTCTTACATGTTGAACACAAATACCTGTACTTTCTACTTCTTACATGTTGAACACAAATACCTGTACTTTCTACTTCTTACATGTTGAACCCAAATACCTGTACTTTCTACTTCTTACATGTTGAACCCAAATACCTGTACTTTCTACTTCTTACATGTTGAACACAAATACCTGTACTTTCTACTTCTTACATGTTGAACACAAATACCTGTACTTTCTACTTCTTACATGTTGAACACAAATACCTGTACTTTCTACTTCTTACATGTTGAACCCAAATACCTGTACTTTCTACTTCTTACATGTTGAACCCAAATACCTGTACTTTATACTTCTTACATGTTGAACTCAAATACATGTACATTCTACTTCTCACATGTTGAACTCAATTACCTGTACTTTCTACTTCTTACATGTTGAACTCAAATACCTGTACTTTCTACTTCTTACATGTTCAACTCAAATACCTGTACTTTCTACTTCTTACATGTTGAACACAAATACCTGTACTTTCTACTTCTTACATGTTGAACACAAATACCTGGACTTTCTACTTCTTACATATTGAACACAAATACCTGGACTTTCTACTTCTTACATTTTGAACACAAATACCTGTACTTTCTACTTCTTACATGTTGAACCCAAATACCTGTACTTTCTACTTCTTACATGTTGAACTCAAATACCTGTACTTTCTACTTCTTACATGTTGAACCCAAATACCTGTACTTTCTACTTCTTACATGTTGAACTCAAATACCTGTACTTTCTACTTCTTACATGTTGAACACAAATACCTGTACTTTCTACTTCTTACATGTTGAACCCAAATACCTGTACTTTCTACTTCTTACATGTTGAACTCAAATACCTGTACTTTCTACTTCTTACATGTTGAACTCAAATACCTGTACTTTCTACTTCTTACATGTTGAACACAAATACCTGTACTTTCTACTTCTTACATGTTGAACACAAATACCTGTACTTTCTACTTCTTACATGTTGAACTCAAATACCTGTACTTTCTACTTCTTACATGTTGAACTCAAATATCTGTACTTTCTACTTCTTACATGTTGAACACAAATACCTGTACTTTCTACTTCTTACATGTTGAACTCAAATACCTGTACTTTCTACTTCTTACATGTTGAACCCAAATACCTGTACTTTCTACTTCTTACATGTTGAACTCAAATACCTGTACTTTCTACTTCTTACATGTTGAACTCAAATACCTGTACTTTCTACTTCTTACATGTTGAACACAAATACCTGTACTTTCTACTTCTTACATGTTGAACACAAAGACCTGTACTTTCTACTTCTTACATGTTGAACACAAATACCTGTACTTTCTACTTCTTACATGTTGAACACAAATACCTGTACTTTCTAATTGTCACAGTCTGCTTTCTCACTCACCTATTTTCTGCATTATCATTCCTTAGTCACCTGGTCGTCACACCCTGTCTCTCTCTCTCTCACTCTGTTACACCCATCAGCTCCATTAGTATTTAGGCCCACTTCACCTTCACCTCAGTGCCAGATCGTACTTCGCAGCATGCTTGTCTTTCCCGCACTACTCCTCAGATTGCTCTCCCGGTTTCGACCCTCGCCTGTCCCTGACCAGCCTGCCTCGCCTGCTCCCTGACCCGTTCTGTGCCTGCGACTCCCGTCCTGCCTTCTCCCGGAAACCTCGCCTGTCCCCGACCAGCCCTTTGCCTACTATCTGCCGTGTGGTCTCCTACCAGCCTTTTGACTCTAATAAAGCTGGTTACCGACTATCTCTGGTTTCCCGTGTTCTGCATTTTGGTCCTCAGCTTGTTTGTGACACTAATTCTTACATGTTGAACTCAAATACCTGTACTTTCTACTTCTTACATGTTGAACACAAATACCTGTACTTTCTACTTCTTACATGTTGAACCCAAATACCTGTACTTTCTACTTCTCACTTGTTGAACACAAATACCTGTACTTTCTACTTCTCACTTGTTGAACACAAATACCTGTACTTTCTACTTCTCACTTGTTGAACTCAAATACCTGTACTTTCTACTTCTTACATGTTGAACACAAATACCTGTACTTTCTACTTCTCACTTGTTGAACACAAATACCTGTACTTTCTACTTCTTACATGTTGAACTCAAATACCTGTACTTTCTACTTCTTACATGTTGAACACAAATATCTGTACTTTCTACTTCTTACATGTTGAACCCAAATACCTGTACTTTCTACTTCTTACATGTTGAACCCAAATACCTGTACTTTCTACTTCTTACATGTTGAACCCAAATACCTGTACTTTCTACTTCTTACATGTTGAACACAAATACCTGTACTTTCTACTTCTTACATGTTGAACACAAATATCTGTACTTTCTACTTCTTACATGTTGAACCCAAATACCTGTACTTTCTACTTCTTACATGTTGAACCCAAATACCTGTACTTTCTACTTCTTACATGTTGAACCCAAATACCTGTACTTTCTACTTCTTACATGTTGAACTCAAATACCTGTACTTTCTACTTCTTACATGTTGAACTCAAATACCTGTACTTTCTACTTCTTACATGTTGAACCCAAATACCTGTACTTTCTACTTCTTACATGTTGAACCCAAATACCTGTACTTTCTACTTCTTACATGTTGAACCCAAATACCTGTACTTTCTACTTCTCTCATTTTCCAAACAGCTGGTTCCTTTAGTCTGAATGTGTGTTTGTGTGATCATTATTCTTTAGAGTCATTGCGTGCCTATTGATTTGAACACGATCCGTGTATCCATCATTTCCTGGTCTTCTCTAAAGAAGAGGGACCAATGGAAACGTTGTCATGTTGCCGTTGTTCAGCATGGAAACATTCATTAGCTAACAATGACATTATTGTTCTATTGATATAAAGGGAGGTCAGGTACTCTTTAAAGCAGCTGCTAGTTATGGGTACTTTCTACTGAAGTACATTTCAAAGCCTCTTTACTTTGACTTGAGTAAAGAAGTTTAGTCAGTACTTCTACTTTTACCAGAGTATTTTAAAACACGAGTATCTGTACTTCTACTTGAGTAAAGGATGTGTGTACTTTTGCCCTCTCTGCTCCTCACACACTAACAGAAACACTCTGAGATGACTGCGTTCTTCATCTAAACTCCTGCTGGATTCAACTCGTCTTTCCCAAGGTCACGAGCCTCGGAGACGCAACACCACCCAGAGACTTCATCGAGCAGCACGTCACGTTCCTGCATGCTGCACACTACGCTCCTTTTATTTTGTGCTTCAGGTCCTCTTAGACAGCAGTAGCATGTACTGCAGGGAACAGAATGATACGCTACGACACACACACACACACACACACACACACACACACACACACACACACACACACACACACACACACACTAATTGATTTTGAGTTTAAGCATTCTGCTCACACTCGTCCAGGGCAAACTTACAAGGAGAGAGAAAGTGGGGTGAGCTTTGAGTAAGTCAAGTAAATGGGAGGTGAGTCCACACACACACACACACACACACACACACACACACACACACACACACACACACACACACACACACACACACACACACACATAACTGTATACATCACTTCAGGGAAACTTACATTGACGTACATGCATTTCCTGGAGACTTATCCTAACCTTAACCATAACCAACACATGCCTACCCCTAACCCTAAACGCTCGAGTTTCACCACGGCTGCCAGCTGTGTTTACTCGCATCATTCAAACAAGACGCGCTGGCTCGCGAGCTACAACTACAACAAGATGAACACATTTTACCGTGATTAAATTGTAATACACGTTTCTAAATGATGCCGAAGTAACAACATACTGATACCGGTTAGTAAGAACCATGAATTAATGCTTTGACAAGTCTGCAGACAGACGGCAGAGAAACACCTTTTAAAATGCGTGCTTTCTGAATGGAGCTTGGCTAAGCTAACGTTATATATGCTCCGACCGTCCACACTCACAGCAACGGCCTACAGACAGAAATAAACCAGCGACTGTATTCTCCATGACACAGGCAGTCTGTGGTTTGTACTTGTTTCACTTTTGAATGCGTTCAGACCGGACGCGCTGCGATGTTTGGGGGCGGCGCGATTACATGTAAAGTCAATGCAGAGACGCGATCAGACGCGAATTCGCTCCGACGGCGCGCATGAAGCGGTGGACGCGGCGCGAATCACGCGATTGAGGCGATCGCGTCAAACGCGCGAGTTCAATTTTTTTAACTCGGGCGTCAAATTCACGTGACGCCAATCAGCGGTGAGGATCTCAGCCTGACGTCACTAACGTTCAACCAGAAAAACATCAGCCATTAGCTGTTAGCAGTTAGCAGTTAGCACTCAGAGATCACAGCTCCTCATATCAGAATCGAGCTGCCGCTACTGAGAGTGAAACTGAGTAACTGCTCAGCTTCTGGAGCAAGTGAGAGCGAGTGGATATTTCGCTCTGCAGCTGGATGAGAGCACGGATGCAGCAAATATTGATGTTTATATATATGAATATAAATATGTTAATTGTTCATATTACTGTTCAGGATTATATAATATTATAAAAACAGAAATCACTTTAAAAATGCTTTAAAATATGTTTACTGTTGATATTACTGTTTAATATTCTGTTAAGAATGTTTATAACAGAAGACACAATCAATGCAATGAATGACAAACATAAGTACAAAAAATGTTTTGAAGAATAACTGATTATTAATACAAATATATATTAAGAAAACGTATTAAGCTGTATGATTATTTAGTCATATTTTCCATCATAATGTACTCATCACTTAAAAAAAATTACAGCAGGGGGGTCCCCGCCAGACGATAATGCGATATGGGGGTCCTTGGCATGGCAAAGTTTGGGAACCCCTGCTCTAGGGTTTAGCTTTGTCCTAGTACATGATATGGATAGTGTCCTAACAGGATGTTTAGATAAAGTCATACATTAAACTTAGTGTCATTTATATTCCCCTCTTATGTCACACTGACATTTCCCAGCTCTCGTGGTGCTGCAGGCGGCTGCTCCTGTCAAACGTGAACAAAGTAACATTGGTTGAGTTTTTCCTCCAACATGAAAAATAGATTAATGCACACGATTCTGAAATTTGAGTAAAAAAAAGTCCAAAATGAAAGAAAGTCAGACTTTAGAGGAAATATTTAAAAAAAGTCAGAAATATAAGAAAAACATTTTAGGGAAAAAATCAAAAGCAGGAGAAAAAATAAGTCAACATGTTTTTCTGGTTCTGAAAACCTTTAGCTGCTTGAATAATAAAGCCACTGATTTATTGACTCGCTTTCCACACGTGTATTATTCACGGATAATACAGTGCTGATCGAACATAGAGACGCGTCTGCATCAAGGTCAATACATCCTCCACAAGGTCACAGTGTCACTCTACGATCCGTCAGCCTTAAACTAGACAAGTATTTTCACTGAGGACACTTCAAGGTTTCAAAAAGCCGTCTTTGTTATTAAAGTATCCTGAAGAAACCACTCGAACATATCTGCTGAAGGACACAATAAAGAACCACTTCCCTCCGTCGTCTTTCAGGTCGAGTAGAGACACGTTATCTTGTTTTTCAATATCTTTGATTACGAGTGATTGACAATATTACAATACTAGATGGTACACGTGTTTGTTTACTGCTTTAAAGTGAGAGCTGCTCCACCTTTCTGCTCAAAGATTGAACGTCAAGCTTCTGAGAAACTCTTTGAAACATCCTCCAACGATAACGCATTATAATTGCATCTGAATATGAAGGTTTCCACCAAATCAAAGATACATTGGCTTTACCACCTGGCAATAAACCTCATTGTGATTCTGAGACAGGCTGCTCACATGTGATGAGTTCATTCTCAATAAAAGGGTCTTGAACTTGTTGGTCATAGTATGTTAAATGTTTGTTTCCTTGTCTTAATATGTGTCTTGTTGATGCTGTGATGTAAGCAAGACTTCAGACTCCATTTGACAATTAAGTATCGCATATCGTTTGTGCAGAGGGACACATCTAAAGATCTCTATTTAAAAGAAAAGTAGAAACGTATATAACCAAGAGGTGTTTACCTGGTGGTGTTAAGCACTAGGGGCGGCGCCAGGGGGGAGCTAGGGGGCGCTGAAGCACCCCCCAGGATTGCCTAAGCACCCCAAGAAATATGTTTTTTTTTTTCGAAAATTATTATTTTTATTAAATTAAATTAGAAACATTATTGATTTCATCAATGCAAATGTGAAACAAACAAATGTTTGACCAAAAGCATAAAGCCAACACAGGTGATATGATTAGGCCAATGGCCAGCACCCATTACATTTTTGACCTACCCATAGGCTAAATTACTTTGTGACACTTGAGTGACTTCCTGTTAGCTGGAGCGCCACATTATTTGCTAACAGCAAAGTGAAAAAATATATCGTTTTTTAGTCCTTAAACGTCCACGTGTGGACACTCAATCAAAACCAGCTGAAAGCGAGAGGGATTCTGCACATAATAGTACAAGTAGCTTACTTCTGGGTCTCTGTGTTTCATTCAAGCTCTGCTCTGTGTGTGTGTGTGTGGCACGAGCCATTTTGTGTGTGTGCGCGAACGAGCGAGAGCGAGAGCTCGCGCACTGGTGGGTATCTACCGGAGATCCTTGTGGTTAGCATCTGGTGCTAGCTAGCCAAGCTAACGGGTATAAGGAGCTTTTTCATCAACAAGGTGGAGGGAGAACTCTCTCCTGTCAGACGGAGAGTCTCAGATAACCTCAGCTCAGGTGAAGTAAAGGACTCTCTCAGTGTTTAGATAGTTAACTTTAGTCTAGTTATCTCAGTGGGTCTCAAACGGTTTGTTTTAAAAGGGGAGTGATTTGTAAAATGTCTATGAAGAAATACAAAATCTGTTGACAGTTCTGTTTCATCTGGGTGATGAGAGATGTATCCATAGATCTCTTAATGTTGCTCTCAAAGTGCACCAGATTGATGCTTTTAACTTCAATATTTAAGAAAAAATCTTCCCGGGGAAGCATGCCCCCGGACCCCCCTAGAGGAGGTGGGGTAGCACTTTACCCCTGCTTACATCTATATGCCGTGAGCTGATTATCGAGCCTTCATTGTTACAGTAGCGGGTACACTGTGTGTGTGTGTGTGTGTGTGTGTGTGTGTGTGTGTGTGTGTGTGTGTGTGTGTGTGTGTGTGTGTGTGTGTGTGTGTGTGTGTGTGTGTGTGTGTGTGTGTGTGTGTGTGTGTGTGTGTGTGTGTGTGTGTGTTGTGTGTGTGTGTGTGTGTGTGTGTGTGTGTGTGTGTGTGTGGGTGGGGAGTGTTGCAGTAGAAAATGCAACTGTAGCGCTGGTGCATTAATGGGAAACCCTTAATGTTTGAGCACCCTCTATGAAACGTCAAGCTACCCCCCTAGAACCCCCTAGAGAAAATCTCTGGCGCCGCCACTGCTCAGCACACACGAGGTGACAGGTGAAGCTGATGTTGAAGTGAAGCATCCTCGAACAAACGGGCCTCTTCACGTTGGACAAAAGAAAAAGAAACTTGACTGAGGAGACAGACAGCGACACTGCAATACACAAGTGCATTGACAACTTAAAATCTTGCCCAGTATGTGTGACTGATATCTAGTCAGAATATGTCTCTACTCCTGATATCAGACACAATAACTTCAGAAGTAACTCTGCAGTGAGACATCAGGTCGTGTTTTTAGACAATGCATCATCAAAAATCTTATTTTGAGTTGTATCTCAGATGAAACACATTAAATTACCAACTAACATCAGAAACAGAACACTTTTGAGTATCTGCTTCTGGTAACATACGGTTCAAAATGAGTTCTCCAGATAATTACAAGATGTGATTTATCTAAACATCCCGTCTTATTTCAAGAAATCTCACCAAGCTAATGTTCACTTGTTCTATTGGCAGATTTTTGGACTTATTTCAAGTGAAAATACTTTGTTTTCATTATTGTTTAACTGGTGTTTCCAGTGTGCATGGTCATCCATACAATTACAACTGAACTAGATTCTCAATTATGTTTCAAAGGACTCAATTTCTTTCCCAGATTACATTTTTTCCATCACAAAAGAAGTGTTCATTCAGCCTGCAGAAGTCCATGGAAGCGGTCAGGGCAATTGATGGGTCAAACAAATACGAGACAATGAGTGACGGTTTGTGTCCACGCTGCAGACTCTGTGAAGCGAAGCCGATGATTCATTTTGAATTATTTATTATAGGAGGTGTTTCATTATTTAACTTGGGACATTGCATTAAACCTGCATTCTCTCTACTATCCAGCAGGGGGCGACTACTCAGGTTGCAGGCACGACTCAAATGATATAGAAGCCTATAGACAACTTCTCAACAGTGTTACGTTCCCTCCTAAACTAGGGGTACGAAGGAAAGTAACAAAACACCAACACCACCGGGCGAGAGGAAAAGGAGAGGAAACTGAATGCTGAAGCCACAAAGTGTAAAGAAAGTGACTAAATTAAACAATACACACAAAGGTAAACTGGAGCACATCTCCTGACAATTCACAAGAACACAGGCCTCACACAGAGACATGCTAGAGACATGCTGGAGACATGCTGGAGACATGCTGGAGACATGCAGCCAGAGGAGAAGGAGAGAGGCCACTGCAGCCTTCCTCAGGTCCTTTATGGAGGCCCTGATTGGGGATTGGGAGCACCTGGGGGAGAGGCTGCACCTGGAGACAATCAGGGAGAGAGAGAGACAAACACTCACACACACGCACACGCACACACACACACACACACACACACACACACACACACACACACACACACACACACACACACACACACACACACACACACACACACACACACACACACACACACACACAAGCACCTACTGCGTCATGTAACGATCAGTAAAGATGTTCCTGATGAGTTTATGATCACAACATACACATGTATACATCTTTCTACTGTAGCATACAAGTGGCTGGGAAAAGATGTAATGTCATGATTTACTGTATGGAAAGAACTTGTTTGGTATGTTGAGGAAACCAAAGTGTCTCCTACACTTTTCTTAAAGCGAAGCCACTGGATCTGTTGCTTTTTAGACATTTTTAAAGTAAACCAGATTTCCACCCAGTTTTGTCATTTCATTAAAGGTGGGGTAAGTTTGAGAAACCGGCTCGAGATACACTTGTTGTTATATTCCATGGAATGCTCTTAACATCCGATAGCAATGAATATCTGAAGTGCTTTGACAACAAATACATAAAAATATCATCAGTGGAAGCCGTGGCGCTGTAGAAAGCTCGACCAATCATCTGAGCCGGCTAAAGTAACTGGATGGCCTACCTGCCTGTCAGCCTTCCATCTGGGGACAAACTGATCTCGTGCCCTCATTGGTCATGTGCGCGTTCGTGTGTGTTGGAGGAGGGGCTCTGGGAGGAAGTGGCAGATTTCTTCCGGCTGTGTATTTTCAGACTCAAGCCACTCGAGCCGGTTCCTTTCAATAACTCTGGTTTACTCCTTTTCTGTTTGATCCAAGACCGTATCCTCAGCCCTGAATATATCATAGTTTTTGTAACAACCCAAAATATTCAGGTCTGAAGCAAAGTGCTAACATCAATACTCTACACCAGTGGTTCTCAACTGGTGGGTCGCGACCCAAAAGTGGGTCGCGGACCCGTTTCGAGTGGGTCGCGGATGTGTGAGTGAAGAACATTTGTTTTGAAAAATTTGAAAAAATCAAACTTTTATTTTGAAGGGCCCGATTTTCTACTTGAAAACTTCTGTCACGTAGTGATCATCTTCTCAATAAAATGTCTTTGCTGATGTTTTTTCGAGCCTTCTGGCCAATCAGAATCAAGATTGTTGCCGGAAGTCCCCACGGAGAATAACTTTGCGATAGAACTCTTCTTTATACATCCATGGGTACAACTTCAGATAGAAATGAACACATAATGAAATATGACCCCCGGTCTGACGACTGACAGGTCACAGAACAATGGGGGCTATCTACCCTTACCCACAATTTAAAGTAAGTCACACAGACTATCTCCTCTTTGCTCTTCTCGCAGCAAGATGTCAGAACAAAGTGAAAAACAAACAATGGCATAAAATATTATTAATATGTCGGGCAGTAATAGATTTATTTATGTTCTTCTCAGAGTGTACCAGAATGCATAGTTTATGTTAGTATTTCTAAAAATCTCCTGGGGGACAATCCCCCCAGACCCCCCTGCTGGGGTTGGGTTTTCAGCATGCGTGCCTTTTTATATAGTTCAGCTTTGATTCCATCATCTCATTAAACCTTATTTAAAAGCATACTTTAGTTCTGTGACGAGATATAAGGGATATATGCACTGTACTTCACTTTTATTAATATTGTATGTTGAAAAGCGTATATATTACAGCACGATTTTTTGTTGAATAGATTTGAGTGCTTCAAAATGTTGGGTCGCGATGTATTGACCAAGTAAAAAGTGGGTCCCGAGGCCTGACCAGTTGAGAACCACTGGACTACACTACAGGACTGTCTCAGAAAATTAGAATATTGTGATAAAGTTCTTTATTTTCTGGAATGCAATTAAAAAAACAAAAATGTCATACATTCTGGATTCATTACAAATCAACTGAAATATTGCAAGCCTTTTATTATTTTAATATTGCTGATTATGGCATACAGCTTAAGAAAACTCAAAAATCCTATTTCAAAAAATTAGAATAGTTCCTCAGACCAAGTAAAAAAAAAAGATTTATAACAGCAAAACACAATCAAACATTTGAAAATGTCCATTAATGCACTCAGTACGTGGTTGGGAATCCTTTTGCACGGATTACTGCATCAATGCGGCGTGGCATGGAGGCAATCAGCCTGTGGCATTGCTGAGGTGTTATGGATGCCCAGGATGCTTCAATAGCGGCCTTTAGCTCATTAGCATTGTTGGGTCTGGTGTCTTTCAGCTTCTTCTTCACAATACCCCACATATTCTCTATGGGGTTCAGGTCAGGGGAATTTGCAGGCCAATCGAGGACAGTAATGCCATGGTCAGTACACCAGTTACTGGTGGTTTTGGCACTGTGGGCAGGTGCCAGATCATGCTGGAAAATGAATTCCTCATCTCCATAGAGCTTTTCAGCAGACGGAAGCATGTAGTGCTCTAAAATCTCTTGGTACACAGCTGCATTTACTCTGGGCTTGATGAAACACAGTGGACCAACACCAGCAGCTGACATGGCTCCCCAAACCATCGCTGACTGTGGGAACTTCACACTGGATTTCAAGCAACTTGGATTTTGCTCCTCTCCAGCCTTTCTCCAGACTCTGGCGCCTTGACTTCCAAATGAAATACAAAACTTGCTTTCGTCTGAAAAGAGGACTTTGGACCACTGTGCAACTGTCCAGTGCTTCTTTTCCTTAGCCCAAGTCAGACGCCTCTTCCGTTGTCTTGAGTTCAGAAGTGGCTTGACCATGGGAATACGGCTATTGTAGCCCATTTCCCGGACACGTCTGTGAACAGTGACTTTTGATACCTGGACTCCAGCTTCAGTCCACTGTCTTTGAAGCTCCCCCAAATTCTGGAAGCGACTCTTCTTCACAATGCTGTTAAGGCTGCGGTCATCTCTCTTGGTTGTGCAGCGTTTCCTGCCACATTTCCCCCTTCCAACAGACTTTTTGTGGATGTGCTTTGAAACTGCACTCTGTGAACAGCTTGCTCTTTGAGAAATTTCTTTTTGTGTCTTACCCTCCTGATGGAGGGTGTCAATGACGGTCCTCTGGACAGCAGTCAGATCAGCAGTCTTCCCCATACTTGTGATTTAGTTTACTGAACCAAGCTGAGTGTTTTTCAAGGCTCAGGAAACCCTTGCAGGTGTTTCGAGTTAATTAGACGATTCAAGTGATTCGTTGAACACCCTACTAGTATACTTTTTCATGATATTCTAATATTTAGAGATAGGATATTTGAGTTTTCTTAAGCTGTATGCCATAATCAGCAATATTAAAATAATAAAAGGCTTGCAATATTTCAGTTGATTTGTAATGAATCCAGAATGTATGACATTTTTGTTTTTTTAATTGCATTACAGAAAATAAAGAACTTTATCACAATATTCTAATTTTCTGAGACAGTCCTGTATATGTATATGTATTAAAGTATATTAAGAAATGGAGATCTGTCTCTCTACTTCCTCTTGTTTGCTTTCTCAGACGGGACTAAATTGCATGACTTGTATCAGTAACAGACATGTTGTTAAGGTCCGTGTAGTCTCTTACAGTGTTGTTGAAAAGTTGTATTAGTCATTTTTAAAGTGATTTAAAAGCAGTTACTGTTTCAAAATATGATCAGTTTTGGAGTTTCATAAAGTCTGATAGAGTTGGTGTTTTAGCATGATGGACTTTCTGTAAGTCCTCCGTGTAATAACAGGATCATTAGTTACTCTGAAGTCTGAGGCAACTCCTGTCTGGTTCAATAACTTCAACGCTCAGACTTTACTCACAGCATTTATGGAGGTACATGTTTCTAAATCACACAAAACAATTCCGGTCTGTAGCTGAGTGCGTAATCAATAACTCCCCCTCCAGATAATAATCATCGCTGATGACACTCCATCAGAGAGGAGTGACTCTCTCTCCTCCTGTCTGATGACTGTGACAACATTAAGAGGATGGTGGGTGTGTGTATGTGTGTGTGTGTGTGTGTGTGTGTGTGTGTGTGTGTGTGTGTGTGTGTGTGTGTGTGTATGTGTGTTGTCCATCTGTCTGTCTGCATGTTGCTCTTTCTTACAGCAGGACTTTGAGCTGCTGAAGGGACAGCAATGGCTTAGAGCGGTCATCACAACTGAAAATGCTAAATAAGTAATAATGCCCCTGTTGGCCCACCAGCATTTCTGCAAAGCACCGTTTAACTGTGTGTGTGTGTGTGTGTGTGTGTGTGGTGTGTGTGTGTGTGTGTGTGTGTGTGTGTGTGTGTGTGTGTGTGTGTGTGTGTGTGTGTGTGTGTGTGTGTGTGTGTGTGTGTGTGTGTGTGTGTGTGTGTGTGTGTGTGTGTGTGTGTGTGTGTGTGTGTGTGTGTGTGTGTGTGCTTTGTCAGTGATTTGTGGCAGGTTTCATGATGGAGGGCCTTCACAGTAGACAAGTGTTTTCTGAAGCAGAGATTTCTGCTTCAGTCGTCAGACAGACAGACAGACAGACAGACAGACAGACAGACGGATATAAATGTTTCCCACACAGATACACCAAATAGCTTCACAAAATCCCTCTAACTGCAGACTCATCAACAACTACAGACTTGGCCTACCTGCACACACACACACACACACACACACACACACACACACACACACACACACACACACACACACGCATGCACACACACACGCATGCACGCACACTCACGCACACACGCACACACACACACACACACACAGTTAAACGGTGCTTTGCAGAAATGCTGGCGGGCCAAGTGGGGAGGTTGCTCTGCACTCACACTGTGACCTAGCATTACTATACTTGTGGGGACCTAAACCTGTTTACAGTCACGTGTGGGGACTCGCCTCCCTTATGGGGACAACATGGAGGTCCCCATAAGGGGGATCATTAATATTAGGGTGAAGGCTTGGTTAGGGTAGGGTTAGGCATGTGTTGGTTATGGTTAAGGTTAGGATAAGTCTCTGGGAAATGCATGTAAGTCAATGTAATGTCCCCTGAAGTGATGTATACATGGTATGTGTGTGTGTGTGTGTGTGTGCCATTGAACATCTGTCACATACACACAGTACACTTGTGAGTTGACAGCGATGTGTTGCATTATTCATCATGATGACACAGATATATATATATGTTGTAAATGAAAAACGTTTGTGTTCTAGTATTATTTTGTTATTGTTTGATTATGATTGTTATTATTTTGACTTTAGAGCTCTCTATCTTGGTTAGTGATACTTGTTTGTTTTCAGCAATGTAACAGCAATGTATTTTCAACAAAAGTAGGTGTGCTCTGCTTTAAAAATGGATCTACAAAACAGAACGTGGTCATTTATGTTGTTGTTGACTGTTTTGAAAGTGGTTCAGATTTATTTAAATGAGCTGGATTGCTAATGTTACTCTCCAGCCACTTCAGTGGCAGAGATGAAGTCCGAACAGCTGAACTAACCTTTAGCCAGTTGGCTGATTGCACACTAGAGGATTCTGGGTATTGAAGTCCTCGAACAGTGAGAAGCTGTTCCATGCAGCTTGCTCATTTTCATACTGAAAGGCCAGAGCTTCCTTTAGTCTCAGTTTAAAAAGCAATCTGTCAGTTTCACCAAAAACCTGTGGCTTTATTTCTGTTTTCCTGAGGATGATATTGTTCTTTATTTCAGCTTTCTACAGCTTTTTGAGAAGTAGCTGGAATACTTCATGTCCTGTTTTCCACTTTCACCTTTGACTCTCCTCCTCTCAGCCTCCTCTAGAGAGCATGAAGCTGAGACACACACACACACACACACACACACACACACACACACACACACACACACACACACACTCCCTCCCTTCTCAACCTTTCTCATACACTTTCCCTACGTTTTCTTTTCTATCTCTTGACATTTAACGGTCTGCTCTGTAATTTATTGTGATCTCGGTCAATCTTACTATCTAAGCAGTGTTTCTCAAACTTGTTCATACCAAGGACCACTTAACCAATAAAAAAACACTCGAGGACCACCTAACTCCACAAATATCTAAAAACACATCGTTTTTTACAAATCGCCTGAAAATGGTACAAACAAGTGGCAACATGTGTGAAGAAGGTGTTTATCTGGGCTATATTATGCAATCGAAAGTGAAACTTAAGCTAGCTCCATTGCGGAGATATTGCCGCGAGAGTGCGAAAAACTTAAATGTATTTATTTCAAATGTTACCAATATACTCACGGACCACTAGGGGGCGCTCACGGACCACTAGTTGTCCGCGGGGCACACTTTTGAGAACCACTAATCTAAAGAGAGCTTGTGTGTTGGCGTGAATGAACCCAATATGTATTTACTGAGCAGTAGACACTAGATGTGGCTAAAATGTAAAAAGTTTGTGTGCACTATAACAACTAGAAATCTTGCCAATTACATGTGTCTAATATCTAGTCAGAATATGTCTCTACTCCTGATATAAGACACAATCACTTCAGAAGTAACACTGCAGTGAGATATCGGGTCTTGTTTTTAGACAATGCATCGTCTTGTTAAGTCAAAAAATCTTATTTTGAGTTGTATCTCAGATGAAACACATATTTTCTTACTTATTTATAAAAACCAGCTGACATCAGAAGACAGAAGAGAGTTTGCGGCTTATTTTATAACACAACATTTCCTGATTCTGGTCAAATATGGTTCAGAATGAGTTCTCTAATTACAAGATCTGATTTATCAAAATATCCCTTCTTATTTCAAGAAATCTTACGCAGCTAATTTTCGATTGTTCTATTTGTGTGCTTATTTCAAGTGAAACCAGCTGTTTTTCTTTATTGTTTAACCTGTTTTTGGAGCAGAATTTTTTACAGTGTTCACATGTTGTCCCTGTGTGACCTGCAAGGTGTGGTGGAGCAGGGTTTTTTGTTTTTGGGGGGCATGATGGCTGTATAATGTCTGGAAGCAGCCCCCATGGGTAGGCCAACTCCTGCCGATGTGCCATCTGGTGTCCCTGGAAAACAAGGTCAGCGAAATGGCCCCGACTGTAAGCACGGACATACCAAACATAGAGCGAGTAACGATAGCAATGACGTTAATTTGGTCGTTAAAGTGAAGGATTATTCAGAAGAGATTTTACAGTGAAGTCATGTGACCGTGCTGTAGTTCCTTTATAGCCCAACATTAGCCACCTTTAGCTTAGCGGTGGTGACGTGAAGTCATGTGACCGTGCTGTAGTTCCTTTATAGCCCAACATTAGCCACATTTAGCTTAGCGGTGGTGACGTGAAGTCATGTGACCGTGCTGTAGTTCCTTTATAGCCCAACATTAGCCTCCTTTAGCTTAGCGGTGGTGACGTGAAGTCATGTGACCGTGCTGTAGTTCCTTTATAGCCCAACATTAGCCACCTTTAGCTTAGCGGTGGTGACGTGAAGTCATGTGACCGTGCTGTAGTTCCTTTATAGCCCAACATTAGCCACATTTAGCTTAGCGGTGGTGACGTGAAGTCATGTGACCGTGCTGTAGTTCCTTTATAGCCCAACATTAGCCTCCTTTAGCTTAGCGGTGGTGACGTGAAGTCATGTGACCGTGCTGTAGTTCCTTTATAGCCCAACATTAGCCTCCTTTAGCTTAGCGGTGGTGACGTGAAGTCATGTGACCGTGCTGTAGTTCCTTTATAGCCCAACCTTAGCCGCCTTTAGCTTAGCGGTGGTGACATGAAGTCATGTGACCGTGCTGTAGTTCCTTTATAGCCCAACATTAGCCTCCTTTAGCTTAGCGGTGGTGACGTGAAGTCATGTGACCGTGCTGTAGTTCGTTTATAGCCCAACATTAGCCTCCTTTAGCTTAGCGGTGGTGACGTGAAGTCATGTGACCGTGCTGTAGTTCCTTTATAGCCCAACATTAGCCTCCTTTAGCTTAGCGGTGGTGACGTGAAGTCATGTGACCGTGCTGTAGTTCCTTTATAGCCCAACCTTAGCCGCCTTTAGCTTAGCGGGGGTGACGTGAAGTCATGTGACCGTGCTGTAGTTCCTTTATAGCCCAACATTAGCCTCCTTTAGCTTAGCGGTGGTGACGTGAAGTCATGTGACCGTGCTCTAGTTCGTTTATAGCCCAACGTTAGCCACCTTTAGCTTAGCGGTGGTGACGTTAAATATTCACTCATCTTCCTTACAGAGTTTAGACTTAGCATGTGAGCGACTTGTTGACCCAAGCAGCAACTTACAAACTTTCATGTTGAGAAATAAAGTGCCAAGTGATTTGCTTTAAATGTGAGTCAATCCCAAGAGGATGTTAAGATGCCCAACATCAGAAATAAACACATTTGCAGCTTTCTATAAGAAACGTTCATGACAACTGTTTTCCATGTGCATTTTCATATGTTACATTTAGATTGAGCCTTAAAGTTATGCATTGTTAATGCTGCTTTGAGCTACAGGTGGGTGTGTTAACAGCTTGTAGCCGCTAGCTGTACTAGTTTGATTCTCCCATTTCCCATCTGATTTACAAACAAGAGACAAGTAAAAGTCCCTCTGCTCTCCCATCTAAAAAAAAGGGACAATAATGAAACAAATGACTTGGTTAAGATTCTCCTTTTTTGGCTCTGACACATTGACCTTCTCTGATGTCCTGTGTGATGAGCAAAGAGTATACAACACAGAGCAGAGATTATTGAATTGAACGTGTCCTTCAGGATCACCGACTCTGAAATGGATTACATATCATAGTTTCTTTTAAACATCTCGAGTAACCAACTACTCAGTGTTGATTGAAAGTCCTTTTTGCTTACACCCATCTCTTCCTCTCAGCTCCATCCCTATCATCTATAATCACACGTGCGACCCTCTGCTGCCCCCTGCTGGTCAGCATCAGTACTGTCTCACAGCTCTCAGTATTCACAGCATGTACAGAATAGTTGATATTAATCTACCTTCATATTAAACCCCTATTGTGTAGAATCCACATCCCAATTATATCACTTTTGTTAATTATCTTTCTGTAGATGTTCTCCTTTATGATGGGCAGAGACTTAATGAGGAAATCAACGGAGCGTTTCACCTGGATTCACCTCTTTGTTATAATCCATGAAGAGAGGGAATGGCTGTTGAAAAAAGTTTATACCCAATTTCATCCGAATTACTTCCAAAAGCCTAAGTTTATATAAAACGTAACCCGATGGAAACTTTCATAATTTGCCGTCTTTTCCTCAAAGATGTATTTTTGTATTGTGTTTCTTTACCCGGCTTGAAAACATACAAAGTTAAGGTTTTACCAATAAACTTTGAAGGGAAAATACTCAATTGTTCATTACTTTTGCACCTGCATTTTAAATGCCCACAAACCAACAAACTGTACAAAAGGTCAACCAAGTCCACCAACATCTGAGCATATCCCCACATAGTTATAAATATATCTTCAAAGGTTTCCCATTAAAAACGATGTACTGAAGAGATAGGTGCTAAAACAGAGTGTTTCAGAATGAAAACATTCAGACTGAGAGACACAGAACAATTTAACTAGAAACCCAAAATACAAGTGAGGATGAAAAAATGATTATATGTCCTCTTTAATCAAATAAAGAACTCTTTAAAGTAGAGACACTACATACTGATATACACCAGAACATCAGCAGGAGAGGACTCTTTAAAGTAGAGACACTACATTCTGATATACACCTGAACATCAGCAGGAGAGGACTCTTTAAAGTAGAGACACTACATACTGATATACACCTGAACATCAGCAGGAGAGGACTCTTTAAAGTAGAGACACTACATACTGATATACACCTGAACATCAGCAGGAGAGGACTCTTTAAAGTAGAGACACTACATACTGATATACACCTGAACATCAGCAGGAGAGGACTCTTTAAAGTAGAGACACTACATACTGATATACACCTGAACATCAGCAGGAGAGGACTCTTTAAAGTAGAGACACTACATACTGATATACACCTGAACATCAGCAGGAGAGGACTCTTTAAAGTAGAGACACTACATACTGATATACACCTGAACATCAGCACGAGAGGACTCTTTAAAGTAGAGACACTACATACTGATATAAACCTGAACATCAGCAGGAGAGGACTCTTTAAAGTAGAGACACTACATACTGATATACACCTGAAAAAGCAGTCAGAGAGCTGAGCATGAACATGGCTCACTGTATTAAGAAAGAATACAAATAAGAAGATGTTATTCACATTAATGCACATCGTGTTTTCAGTAAATGCTGTGTGGTTTGAGAGATGCAAACTGACTCTTAATAACTCCACATCTGTCAGGCATGTCCTGCATGTTTATGGAGAAGAGTATTTATTAAACACATTTTCTTTCTGCACTCGAGTTGATTAGCTTTCCTCTCTCGTGATCTCCATTTGTTCACATCCTCTCCCCATTACTCTGATTGTCTGCTTCCCTTTTCTTGCCTCTGCTCCAGATAACTCTCTGCTGCTTCTCTCTCTCTCAGTGAATAGCTCAACAGCTACTGCATCAAGTGTTCAAATCACCCAAATAAATCACTTGGCACTCGATCCAGTTAAACAGACATTGAGTTATACGGACTCTCGTCTCTTAGGAATAAGGGTTTGAACAACAGTCGATTTCCAAGCAAGGAGTGAGAAGTCTAAAGAGGGAAACAGAGCGAAAGACACATTTAACTTACACACATACACTATTATATTAGTCTACTGGATATCCATTCACATGCAAACTAAATACATGTTTAAAGGATAGCAAATTGTTCTTAATGGCGACAGATCCAATTAAAAGACCAAAGACAAGTGTTGACTGCGTTCAAACTGCGCTCCGAAAACTATTTAAAACTGTGATCAACGCTTCACTTCTCATTCTCACATGTTGCTTTATTACCAAGAAACAAAGGCAGTGCAGTTCATTTTCAATTCCACATTTACACATAAGATACTTACAGAGTGTACTGACTGATATGCCATTACTCCTGTGTGGGGACGTTCGGAAAAGTAGATATACCCAGAACCCTCTACTGGTTTGAGAAAGACTTAACTCAATCATGTACACTTTAACAAGAGACATGTTAATGAAATGTTTAAGTATGGCACTGCCCTTAGCAACATCTTTCTTTTGCTGAATTCCCACACACACACACATACACACACACACACACACACACACACACACACAGTTCTTCTGAGTGCAGAGCGACCTCCCCACTTGGCCTGCATTTCTGCAAAGCACCGTTTAACCGTGTGTTTGGTTGTTTGTGTGTGTGTGTGTGTGTGTGTGTGTGTGTGTGAGTGTGTGTGTGTGTGTGTGTGTGTGTGTGTACTCCTCTATTATCTCGTTGTTTGCAGAACCTCTTTCTCTTCGTCCCCACCCCCCACACTGTGACCCAAGCTTAGACGGTATCTTCCAGATGAGATGAATATGCATGATATTAAAATGAGGGTAATTTCATCACCGTAGCAATATCAAAACATAGGACTTGTTGCCATGGTGAGAGCATTAAATACATATTAAACATATTAAAATAATCATTTTAAAACACAATAATTGTCATTTTAAGGGCATCACATGCATTCATTGCGTTGTTAGGGTTAGGCAAACAGCTAGTCAGTAGATACAATGGAGCCAATGGTCGAAACTCAATGTATGAATAATACAGATAAAAAACAGAAGGTATTGTAATGTCACTGTTTGGCCGATTGCTGCCCGGGAAGTTTGCCCACAGGTTTTGAGCGTTAACACAGAATACTGCATTTAACTTAAGGGCCACCGGTATCATTTATAACAAGAGATGGCAAAAGTACACACATCCTTTACTCAAGTAGAAGTACAGATACTCGTGTTTTAAAATACTCCGGTAAAAGTAGAAGTACTGACTAAACTTCTTTACTCAAGTCAAAGTAAAGAGGCTTTGAAATGTACTTCAGTAGAAAGTACCCATAACTAGCAGCTGTTTTAAAGAGTACCTGACCTCCCTTTATATCAATAGAACAATAATGTCATTGTTAGCTAATGAATGTTTCCATGCTGAACAACGGCAACAAGACAACGTTTCCATTGGTCCCTCTTCTTTAGAGAAGACCAGGAAGTGATGGATACACGGATCGTGTTCAAATCAATAGGCACGCAATGACTCTAAAGAATAATGATCACGCATCAAACACACATTCAGACTAAAGGAACCAGCTGTTTGGAAAATGAGAGAAGTAGAAAGTACAGGTATTTGAGTTCAACATGTAAGAAGTAGAAAGTACAGGTATTTGGGTTCAACATGTAAGAAGTAGAAAGTACAGGTATTTGAGTTCAACATGTAAGAAGTAGAAAGTACAGGTATTTGGTTCAACATGTAAGAAGTAGAAAGTACAGGTATTTGGTTCAACATGTAAGAAGTAGAAAGTACAGGTATTGAGTTCAACATGTAAGAAGTAGAAAGTACAGGTATTTGGGTTCAACATGTAGTAGAAGTAGAAAGTACAGGTATTTGAGTTCAACATGTAAGAGTAGTAGAAAGTACAGGTATTTGGGTTCAACATGTAAGAAGTAGAAAGTAAAGGTATTTGGGTTCAACATGTAAGAAGTAGAAAGTACAGGTATTTGGGTTCAACATGTAAGAAGTAGAAAGTACAGGTATTTGAGTTCAACATGTAAGAAGTAGAAAGTACAGGTATTTGGGTTCAACATGTAAGAAGTAGAAAGTACAGGTTATTTGGTGTTCACATGTAAGAAGTAGAAAGTACAGGTATTGTGTTCAACATGTAAGAAGTAGAAAGTACAGGGTAGTTGAGTTCAACATGTAAGAAGTAGAAAGTACAGGTATTTGGGTTTCAACATGTAAGAAGTAGAAAAGTACAGGTATTTGGTTCAACATGTAAGAAGTAGAAAGTACAGGTAGTTGGGTTCAACATGTAAGAAGTAGAAAGTACAGGGTATTTGGGTTCAACATGTAAGAAGTAGAAAGTACAGGTATTGGGTTCAACATGTAAGAAGTAGAAAGTACAGGTATTTGAGTTCAACATGTAAAGAAGTAGAAAGTCAGGTATTTGAGTTTCAACATGTAAGAAGTAGAAAGTACAGGGTATTTGGGTTCAACATGTAAGAAGTAAGAAGTACAGGTATTTGGTTCAACATGTAGAAGAAGTAGAAAGTACAGGTATTTGGGTTCAACATGTAAGAAGTAGAAAGTACAGGTATTTGGGTTTCAACAAGTAAGAAGTAGAAGTAGAAAGTCAGGTATTTTGAGTTCAACATGTAAGAAGTAGAAAGTACAGGTATTTGTGTTCAACATGAAAGAGAAGTAGAAAGTACAGGTATTTGTGTTCAACATGTAAGAAGTAGAAAGTACAGGTATTTGTGTTCAACATGTAAGAAGTAGAAAGTACAGGTATTTGGTTTCAACATGTAAGAAGTAGAAAGTACAGGTTTTGGGTTCAACAGTAAGAAAGTAGAAGTACGGTATTTGGTTCAACATGAGAAGTAGAAAGTACAGGTATTTGGGTTCAACATGTAAGAAGTAGAAAGTACAGGTATTGGGTTCAACAGTAAGAAGTAGAAAGTACAGGTATTTGAGTTCAACATGTAAGAAGTAGAAAGTACAGGTATTTGGTTTCAACAGTAAGAAGTAGAAAGTACAGGTTATTTGGGTTCAACATGTAAGAAGTAGAAAGTACAGGTATTTGGTTCAACATGTAAGAAGTAGAAAGTACAGGTATTTGGGTTCAACATGTAGAAGTAGTAGAAAGTTACAGGTATTTGGGTTTTCAACATGTAAGAAGTAGAAAGTACAGGTATTTGGGTTCAACATGTAAGAAGTAGAAAGTACAGGTATTTGGGTTCAACATGTTAAGAAGTAGAAAGTACAGGTATTTGGTTCAACATGTAAGAAGTAGAAAGTACAGGTATTTGGTTCAACATGTAAGAAGTAGAAAGTACAGGTATTTGGGTTCAACATGTAAGAAGTAGAAAGTACAGGTATTTGGGTTCAACATGTAAGAAGTAGAAAGTTACAGGTATTTGTGTTCAAATGTAATAGGTATGGCAGTATTTGTGTTCAACATGTAAGAAGTAGAAAGTACAGGTATTTGGGTTCAACATGTAAGAAGTAGAAAGTAAGGTATTTGGTTCAACATGTAAGAAGTAGAAAGTACGGTATTGGGTTCAACAATTAAGAAGTAGAAAGTACAGGTATTTTGGTTCAACATGTAAGAAGTAGAAAGTACAGGTATTTGGGTTCAACATGTAAGAAGTAGAAAGTACAGGTATTTGGGTTCAACATGTAAAAAGTAGAAAGTACAGGTATTGGTTCAACAGTAAGAAGTAGAAGTACAGGTATTTGTGTTCAACATGTAAGAAGTAGAAGTACAGGTATTCTGTGTCAACATGAAGAAGTAGAAAGTACAAGGTATTTGTGTTCAACATGTACGAAGTAGAAAGAAAGTACAGGTTATTTGTGTTCAACATGTAAGAGTAGAAAGTACAGGTGGTATTTTGTGTTCAACATGTAAGAAGTAGAAAGTACAGGTATTTGGGGTTCAACATGTAAGAAGTAGAAACTACAGGTATTTGGGTTCAACATGTAAGAAGTAGAAAGTACAGGTTTTGGGGTTCAACATGTAAGAAGTAGAAAGTACATGTATTTGGTGTTCAACATGTAAGAAGTAGAAACTACAGGTATTTGTTGTTTTCAACATGTAAGAAGTAGAAAGTACAGGTATTTGGGTTCAACAGTAAGAAGTAGAAAGTACAGGTATTGGGTTCAACATGTAAGAAGTAGAAAGTACAGGTATTTGTGTTCAACATGTGAGAAGTAAGAAGAAAGTACAGGTATTTGGGTTCAACATGTGAGAAGTCGAAATACAGGATTTGGGTTCAACATGTAAGAAGTAGAAAGTACAGGTATTTGGGTTCAACATGTGAGAAGTAGAAAGTACAGGTATTTGGGTTCAACATGTAAGAAGTAGAAAGTACAGGTATTTGTGTTCAACATGTAAGAAGTCAAAGTAAAAAGTCGTCAGAAAAATAAGTATTGGAGTACTGATACCAGAAAAATATACTTAAGTACAGTAACAAAGTATTTGTATTCCAATACTTCCCACCTCTATTGATAGCAAGCATTTTCTGATTCAGATTTTCCGTTATGGTAAAAGTTTGAGTCCTAAGAAGAAAATACCCCAAGTATCCTCCAGTTTTCCCTTAACTTTGTAAGCTCTGGCTCCTTTACTTCCACACATGTTCCTGTGGGTCACCTCCTCACCTGCAGCTCAGCCATAAACACTCATTTCACACCTGTTTAACCCTGAAGGCCCCATCAGTGTATGATGCATGGATATCAGCTGGTGATGGATGGGCTTTCATCGACAAAGGGAAGGTGAGCTCTGATCCATCATTATGTCCAGAAGAAGGTCAGGACGCTTCATTGATTATTGAGTCTGAATTATCGCCTCACTAAAGCATATTCTGTAGGAAGGTCAAAGTCAAAGTGGTTGAGTGTGGGTCTCCTCCTCACACAATAACCTTTAATAAGTTGCTTTAAATTTAGTTTTTTCTTTTATGCTGCTGCAACGCAAAGATTTCCATTACAAGTACTTCTTATATCTTATCTTACCTTAAGATCTTCCAATGCAACTTCGGGAATATCTGCTTTTTGAATAGTTTGTCACATCAGATGCGATACGTGGGGAAAACCAGCCGAAGCAGCCCAGGATGGACTTCAGTAAAAATACAAATAAAGGACTCAATATTTGAGCAAATTGCTTTCTTTAGGGCCCTTTTCTTATTCATCGGAATCATAATTCGGACCCAAACCCTAACCCCTAATGACTTTATTCGAAGAGTTTTGAAGGTGAGACGATAACCTTTCAGATCTTCCAGAATATCTGCTTTTTTAATAGTTTGTCACATCAGATGTTCTGACGATACGTGCGGAAAACCAGCCAAAGCAGCCCAGGATGGACTTCAGTAAAGTAGAAACAAAGGACTCAATATTTTAGGAAACTTCTTTCTTTCGGTCCCTCTTGTTTTCCAAATAATCATCATTCCCTAATTGTAACCCTAATGACTTAATTTGAACATGTATGAAGGTGAGATTGATTTCTAAATGGTCTTGACGTCATGTTTTTCATTTCTAACCTTTACTTCTATATTATACGTTGTTGCTTTCTGTCGAGTGCGGATGTTTTCCCACTCGGGACGAAACTGTCATATGTATACATGCAAGTTAGGAATTTGCAATCCTGAGATGTATTGTTGGCTTTCATGTTTTCAATCCCTGAGAGGACGTTTTCAGTGTCTTTTTAGAATTTCAGACGGCCGTTTTGTCAAAGAAATGTCAAAAATATTCCCTCTTTTCCTCACGTCTTTTGACTCCCTCTCCTCTTCAGACGTGGTCAGAGGTTTGGGAGTCTAGAGAGACGAGTCGAAAGGTAAACAGAAAGAAATGTGATGTTTGCTCACAGAATATTTATCATATATCTCTCTGTTGTCAAATACTGGCTTTACACCTCTCCTTCTAGTTTCCAGAGTTTAAAGTCTCTGAAGGCTCTCAGTCATGCTCAGACGACAGAGTTTACGGACCACTTAATGCATTACGACTCTTTCCCACCTGTGTAATCTGCAGCTATACGGGGACTCAAGCTAGTGAATAGTGTGTCATGCATACTGACAAACACACACCTGCCAATACCTCTTTTTAATAGTCACACCTGTACCTGTTTTGTTTCGCTAATGCTGCATAATACGTTGCATAACAATAGGAGCACGTACAGCTGCAGGTCACCTTCGCAACAGCTTTTAAAACAGACAATGTAAGACACACAAATACACCCATGGAGACCGTTCTTTAACCTTCCTTGGTGGGAATGCTGATTGCTTCGAGGTTTGCTTTTTATTGCTTTTTTCAAATCGCATTTGCTTTTCAGCCGGGATCGTATCCTGAATATCAGAGAGAGACACAAAGGAGCTCATTTACAAAAGGACTGCGCTGCTTGTAGGGCCTAAACTCTGGACGAATAAGACACAAATAATCCGTTTATTTCTTATTGCAAAGGGTGATGCACCGCCAAGCCACTAAGGTTTAAATTAAGAAAGTTCACATTTGCCAGAGAAATTGTCCTCTTTCTATGCAAATAAGCCTCGTTTTCAAACAGCCCAATTCCCAAAGATCAGCACTAATGCAAATACAGTGAGAGTTTTATCATCTTTAACGAGTTAGAAGGAATTGAAGAACATGTATTTATTCAAGGAGTGTAACTGTCTGATAAAGTGAATGAGAGGACTAAACGTAATCACTTCCAACATTAGCCGCCTTTAGCTTAGCGGTGGTGACGTGAAGTCATGTGACCGTGCTGTGGTTCCTTTAGCGCCCAACATTAGCCACCTTTAGCTTAGCGGTGGAGACCTGAAGTCATGTGACCGTGCTGTGGTTCCTTTAGAGCCCGACATTAGCCGCCTTTAGCTTAGCGGTGGTGATGTGAAGTCATGTGACCGTGCTGTGGTTCCTTTAGAGCCCAACATTAGCCACCTTTAGCTTAGCGGTGGTGACCTGAAGTCATGTGACCGTGCTGTAGTTCCTTTATAGCCCAACATTAGCCACCTTTAGCTTAGCGGTGGTGAGGTGAAGTCATGTGACCGTGCTGTAGTTCCTTTATAGCCCGACATTAGCCGCCTTTAGCTTAGCGGTGGTGATGTGAAGTCATGTGACCGCGCTGTGGTTCCTTTAGAGCCCAACATTAGCCACCTTTAGCTTAGCGGTGGTGACCTGAAGTCATGTGACCGTGCTATAGTTCCTTTATTGCCCAACATTAGCCACCTTTAGCTTAGCGGTGGTGACCTGAAGTCATGTGACCGTGCTGTAGTTCCTTTATAGCCCGACATTAGCCGCCTTTAGCTTAGCGGTGGTGATGTGAAGTCATGTGACCGTGCTGTGGTTCCTTTAGAGCCCAACATTAGCCACCTTTAGCTTAGCGGTGGTGACCTGAAGTCATGTGACCGTGCTGTAGTTCCTTTATAGCCCAACATTAGCCACCTTTAGCTTAGCGGTGGAGACCTGAAGTCATGTGACCGTGCTGTGGTTCCTTTAGAGCCCGACATTAGCCGCATTTAGCTTAGCGGTGGTGATGTGAAGTCATGTGACCGTGCTGTGGTTCCTTTAGAGCCCAACATTAGCCACCTTTAGCTTAGCGGTGGTGACCTGAAGTCATGTGACCGTGCTGTAGTTCCTTTATAGCCCGACATTAGCCGCCTTTAGCTTAGCGGTGGTGACGTGAAGTCATGTGACCGTGCTGTAGTTCCTTTAGAGCCCAACATTAGCCACCTTTAGCTTAGCGGTGGTGACCTGAAGTCATGTGACCGTGCTGTAGTTCCTTTATAGCCCAACATTAGCCACCTTTAGCTTAGCGGTGGAGACCTGAAGACATGTGACCGTGCTGTGGTTCCTTTAGAGCCCGACATTAGCCGCCTTTAGCTTAGCGGTGGTGATGTGAAGTCATGTGACCGTGCTGTGGTTCCTTTAGAGCCCAGCATTAGCCACCTTTAGCTTAGCGGTGGTGACCTGAAGTCATGTGACCGTGCTGTAGTTCCTTTATAGCCCAACATTAGCCACCTTTAGCTTAGCGGTGGTGAGGTGAAGTCATGTGACCGTGCTGTAGTTCCTTTATAGCCCGACATTAGCCGCCTTTAGCTTAGCGGTGGTGATGTGAAGTCATGTGACCGTGCTGTGGTTCCTTTAGAGCCCAACATTAGCCGCCTTTAGCTTATCGGTGGTGACGTGAAGTCATGTGACCGTGCTGTAGTTCCTTTAGAGCCCAACATTAGCCACCTTTAGCTTAGCGGTGGTGACCTGAAGACATGTGACCGTGCTGTAGTTCCTTTATAGCCCAACATTAGCCTCCTTTAGCTTAGCGGTGGTGACGTGAAGTCATGTGACCGTGCTGTAGTTGCTTTATAGCCCAACATTAGCCTCCTTTAGCTTAGCGGTGGTGACGTGAAGTCATGTGACCGTGCTGTAGTTCCTTATCGCCCAACATTAGCCTCCTTTAGCTTAGTGGTGGGGACGTGAAGTCATGTGACCCTGCTGTAGTTCCTTTAGAGCCCAACATTAGCCACCTTTAGATTAGCGGTGAAGTCATGTGACCGTGCTGTAGACCCTTTATAGCCTAACGTAAGCTATTTACTTAAGAAATCGTAAAGTAGTGTTAATATGTGAAGATAACCCTGCTAAACAAAACATGTAAGTATCATAAACGTTTCTTCACCACAGAGATTGTTTTCTACAATATTCCAAAATCACATGGAGAAATCCCATTGAACCAGGAAGATGCTGCCTTCAGGGTCGTCCTCTAAAAACATGTCGCCCCTGCACCACTTATTTCCTTTTCTCTCTCTCTACTCTGTCCATCACGTTCATTAATCCACTAAAAGGCCCCACTAGACCACAGTGTTTCTGTCCCCTCTCCAAGCATTAGGCTGATTCCACAACATCTCTCCATTTACTTTATAAAGTAAATGGAGAGATGTTGTGGATTGATATAAATATATATAAATATCAAACCTGAGCTTTAGTCCTGTGGGTGCCTCACATTATATCGTCACTCCTCTCAGAGCTCTGTAAAGGCTGAGACAGATCTCTTCACACTTCAGTGCTGGGATTTCATGCTACTTGAGTTTGGTGTTGTTCCTCTCAGCCGCCAAACCGACCGAAATAAAAGCTGCTCTTGCCGTGACGGAGCAGTCAGTATCTTGGTGTTAAAGCACTCAATGCCCTCTTTAAGTGTGCCGGAAATACAGAGCAATTACAGTAGGGTGAAGTTAAGTTATTAAAAGTCCAACACCCTACAATCTACTATCAATCTACTGGAAGCTAACGTGTCGAATGTATATGTTTCTCAGTGTTCAAAAAGTGTTGCAGGACTGAGCTAAGGATGTTTGAGAAATAAAGTCACACCTTAAAAATCAGACATTGTTAATGTGCACGTGAACAGCACCAAGAGAACAAGTTCAGCAAACCACAACTGAAGTGTCTCCCTACTGAGAAACATTTAAAATCAATTACAACAACATCATCATAACAGAGTGAAATCTATTAGAGGAACTAGACTTCCTAAAACAGGAAGAGTCTAATAGATTTGGCCTTTAGTCACCAATGGATGATGCAATCCAGTGCATCTGCTGAGCGTGTTTGACTCAGAGCTGGTTTGTGTTACCTATGTTACTAAGTATAAATGTGAAAAGATACTTAATAATGATATCAATAGCGGGGCTCCGTCCTATGGGGTGAGAAACAACGATGTCATTGATGAAGAGGACATTTTGAGATCAGGTAGTGACTGTATGTTGAGAGAAAAGTGGAAGTGTTGAGAATAAATCTACTCATGCTCCTATTGGCTAGCGCTTCAACACATTGTAGGTGATAGGCTAAGGGGCGGGACATCTCTAAGCGGTTGACCAATCACAACAGACCCGGCCAGCTAACCAATCAGAGCAGACTGGGCTCTGGTTTCAGACAGAGGGGGAAATCATCCATCGAATCCAGGCTCTTTTTAAGCACAACTGTTATACACTAGAGACATTCGCTTAGTTTATGGTTTCACAAAATGATTATTTGTGAAATTAATAACATTTTAACCAAAGTACAGCAAAGTTTAAATTGAATATTTAGCAACATTTAGGCAACAGCGAGGGTTGGTAATACCTCTGAATATGTTCAGTGTGTGTTAAAAATAAAACAGTGTATCTGCTGCTCTAGGTATATGTGATGCATGCACGTGCCTATTTGTGTGTTTTTGCATTTCTATTTCGGTGTGTGTGTGTGTGTGTGTGTGTGTGTGTGTGTGTGTGTGTGTGTGTGTGTGTGTGTGTGTGTGTGTGTGTGTAAACAGTCAGCAGTGAGAATGTGTGTGAGCAGCAGCGTAACAGCTTCCTGTGAGCTGACAACAGGAGATCCTCACTTCTCTTGCTGAACTCTGCAGGAGAACACACTCATACATGGTGAGTAACACAACATCTCCTTATCTTCACACACACACACACACACACACACACACACACACACACACACACACACACACACACACACACACACACACACACTGTGTCTTTTTGAATGTATCTGCTGTTTTCTGATCACACACTTGATGCTGCACTGAAGGTGAAAGCTGATTGATTGAGACATGTGTTTAAAGAAAGTCAGGGCGAGAGGTTCCTCTGAACTGACTTTGAATTTTCTTTTACTATAATATCGTAAAATACATAATTTCGACATGTATTTGACATTGCTAAATACAATGTTCAAATGTTTACTTAAACTTCTATTGATTTTTATAAATAGTATTCTATCTTTTACTCCACGTTTGTATTAACTTCCTTTGTTCAGATACACACGTTTGAATTCTTCTTTATTTTAAGCTTTTATCGCAAACTTTCACTTCAATTATATAAATATCTTTTTGTAATTGTATCATACATATATATTGTCGTTACCTTTATCGCTTGTTTTTACTTTGAACATATGGGACATTAACAAAGACTCAAAGATACACCTGCACATACAAAGCCATTACTTTTCTTTGTTAACCCTTTCAGCTTTTTAACCATGGAGGCCACCGCCAGGTTCGACTATGAAACTAAGGCTTCAGATGAACTCAGCTTTATGAAGGGAGACCAGTTGAACGTAAGACACACACACACACACACACACACACACACACACACACACACACACACACACACCATAGAAGACACTTCGTTTGGTCTCCTTCTTTGAGTTGTTTCCGGTTTTTAACGTATGAATATCTCTCCATGCAAACTGTGCACATCTGAAATGACGCTCGCATTGTGTTCATGTAAATCTTCTGGCTCTACCTGTGCGGACATGCTTTCACGCAGCGAGTGAACTGCAGTGTTTGCATGAGCGTGTCACTGCAGCACTTTTGAATTGCCGGTTATGTAAATGTGTTGTGAAAAGCAGAAACATACAAATGGATTTCCTATTTCCCGTGACGGTCACTGAACTGTCTCGTCTGTTCAGGGTACAAGTGAAACACACATCAAATAGTGTGACCTTTCGCAGCAAGGTAGGGATGTGGTGATTAGTGGGATGAAGGGATATAGGAAAGGATGAAGGGATATAGAAAGGAAAGGATGAAGGGATATAGAAAGGAAAGGATGAAGGGATATAGAAAGGAAAGGGTGAAGGGATATAGAAAGGAAAGGATGAAGGGATATAGAAAGGAAAGGGTGAAGGGATATAGAAAGGAAAGGATGAAGGGATATAGAAAGGAAAGGATGAAGGGATATAGAAAGGAAAGGATGAAGGGATATTGAAAGGAAAGGGTGAAGGGATATAGAAAGGAAAGGATGAAGGGATATAGAAAGTAAAGGATGAAGGGATATAGAAAGGAAAGGATGAAGGGATATAGAAAGGAAAGGATGAAGGGATTTACAAAGGAAAGGATAAAGGGATATAGAAAGGAAAGGATGAAGGGATATAGAAAGGAAAGGATGAAGGGATATAGAAAGGAAAGGATGAAGGGATATAGAAAGGAAAGGATGAAGGGATATTGAAAGGAAAGGATGAAGGGATATAGAAAGGAAAGGATGAAGGGATATTGAAAGGAAAGGATGAAGGGATATAGAAAGGAAAGGATGAAGGGATATTGAAAGGAAAGGATGAAGGGATATAGAAAGGAAAGGATGAAGGGATATAGAAAGGAAAGGATAAAGGGATATAGAAAGGAAAGGATGAAGGGATATTGAAAGGAAAGGATGAAGGGATATTGAAAGGAAAGGGTGAAGGGATATTGAAAGGAAAGGATGAAGGGATTTACAAAGGAAAGGATGAAGGGATATAGAAAGGAAAGGATGAAGGGATATTGAAAGGAAAGGATGAAGGGATATAGAAAGGAAAGGAAGAAGGGATATAGAAAGGAAAGGATAAAGGGATATAGAAAGGAAAGGATGAAGGGATATAGAAAGGAAAGGATGAAGGGATATAGAAAGGAAAGGATGAAGGGATATAGAAAGGAAAGGGTGAAGGGATATAGAAAGGAAAGGATGAAGGGATATAGAAAGGAAAGGATGAAGGGATATAGAAAGGAAAGGATGAAGGGATATAGAAAGGAAAGGGTGAAGGGATATAGAAAGGAAAGGATGAAGGGATATAGAAAGGAAAGGATGAAGGGATATAGAAAGGAAAGGGTGAGGGGATATAGAAAGGAAAGGATGAAGGGATATAGAAAGGAAAGGGTGAAGGGATATAGAAAGGAAAGGATGAAGGGGATATAGAAAGGAAAGGGTGAAGGGATATAGAAAGGAAAGGGTGAAGGGATATCGAAGGACGATGAAGGATATAGAAAGGAAAGGGTGAAGGGATATAGAAAGGAAAGGATGAAGGGATATAGAAAGGAAAGGATGAAGGGATATAGAAAGGAAAGGGTGAGGGGATATAGAAAGGAAAGGATGAAGGGATATAGAAAGGAAAGGGTGAAGGGATATAGAAAGGAAAGGATGAAGGGATATAGAAAGGAAAGGGTGAAGGGATATAGAAAGGAAAGTATGAAGGGATATAGAAAGGAAAGGATAAAGGGATATAGAAAGGAAAGGATGAAGGGATATAGAAAGGAAAGGGTGAAGGGATATAGAAAGGAAAGGATGAAGGGATATAGAAAGGAAAGGATGAAGGGATATAGAAAGGAAAGGATGAAGGGATATAGAAAGGAAAGGGTGAAGGGATATAGAAAGGAAAGGATGAAGGGATATAGAAAGGAAAGGATGAAGGGATATAGAAAGGAAAGGATGAAGGGATATAGAAAGGAAAGGGTGAAGGGATATTGAAAGGAAAGGGTGAAGGGATATAGAAAGTAAAGGATGAAGGGATATTGAAAGGAAAGGATGAAGGGATATAGAAAGGAAAGGATGCAGAGATATACAAAGGACAGGATGAAGGGATATAGAAAGGAAAGGATGAAGGGATATTGAAAGGAAAGGATGAAGGGATATTGAAAGGAAAGGGTAAAGGGATATTGAAAGGAAAGGATGAAGGGATTTACAAAGGAAAGGATGAAGGGATATAGAAAGGAAAGGATGAAGGGATATAGAAAGGAAAGGATGAAGGGATATATAAAGGAAAGGATGAAGGGATATAGAAAGGATGAAGGGATATAGAAAGGAAAGGATGAAGGGATATTGAAAGGAAAGGGTGAAGGGATATAGAAAGGAAAGGATGAAGGGATATAGAAAGGAAAGGATGAAGGGATATAGAAAGGAAAGGATGAAGGGATATTGAAAGGAAAGGATGAAGGGATATAGAAAGGAAAGGATGCAGAGATATACAAAGGACAGGATGAAGGGATATAGAAAGGAAAGGATGAAGGGATATAGAAAGGAAAGGATGAAGGGATATTGAAAGGAAAGGATGAAGGGATATTGAAAGGAAAGGGTGAAGGGATATTGAAAGGAAAGGATGAAGGGATTTACAAAGGAAAGGATGAAGGGATATAGAAAGGAAAGGATGAAGGGATATAGAAAGGAAAGGATGAAGGGATATATAAAGGAAAGGATGAAGGGATATAGAAAGGAAAGGATGAAGGGATATAGAAAGGAAAGGATGCAGAGATATACAAAGGACAGGATGAAGGGATATAGAAAGGAAAGGATGAAGGGATATAGAAAGGAAAGGATGCAGAGATATACAAAGGACAGGATGAAGGGATATAGAAAGGAAAGGATGAAGGGATATTGAAAGGAAAGGGTGAAGGGATATTGAAAGGAAAGGATGAAGGGATTTACAAAGGAAAGGATGAAGGGATATTGAAAGGAAAGGATGAAGGGATATAGAAAGGAAAGGATGAAGGGATATAGAAAGGAAAGGATGAAGGGATATAGAAAGGAAAGGGTGAAGGGATATAGAAAGGAAAGGATGAAGGGATGAAAGTGGATGGAGGTAGGAAGTCATAAAGGGTCAAAGAGACTTAAGAAGGGAGGGATGAAGAGATAGGAAGGGAGCGGACATATAGGAATAAAAGGATGTGGGTTAGGAGGCATTGATGGATAAAGGGAAGGATGAGGTAAGGGAGGAAGGGGTCTGGAAAGGAAGGGATTAATGAATGTAGGGATGAATGGATTAAGAGAAGGATGGATGAAGGGTCAAAGGGATATTGGGAAGGAGGGATGGATGAAGGAAAGGATGGATTTAGGGAGGGATGTATGGTGAAATAGATCAAGGAAGTGAGGGAGGGAGCTATGAAAGGATGTAGGAATGAAGGGATGAAAGAAGCGATGAAGGAATAACATAATTTCCCTCTCTAATAGTAATTGTGGTATTTACGGTATTCTAGGAAATCCTTGATAAAGAAAAGCATTCAGATATTAGACAGTGTGCAATACACCAGAGCAAGTTCAGGGTTAGTGTGCAGAGACACAAACTGACCTGAGGTGGCTCGTTTAGCTTCTTGCGGAAACCCCCTTTAATTTATTATGTAACAACAAAACATAAGAACAAACCACAAGGCCTCTAACAGTCCTTTCACACACTACAGACACGCAATGTGAGCTACGAGTGTATACATATATAAATACATATGTTGACGTTACTTTCATTTATAGAACTTAACACCACGTTATGAAACATGCTGTGGCACCTCTATGTGACTTCATTAGATGATAATGTGTCTCCAACATGTGTCAGATCGTGCAGACCTCTGGAAACTGGTTCAAGGCCGAACTCAACGGGTGTATCGGCTCCGTGGCCAAAAACTTCCTCAACATCCACCTGCCCAGGTAAAGCCAGGAGAAAAGGAAGGAGACATTTACAAAGGGATGCAGAAATACTTTGTGTACTTTGTTAACTAAAACAGACGAGAGGTTAAAGTCATGTTAAAAGTCAAAGTCAACTTGATTGTCAATCTTTCAGTTTGTGTGTACAGACATAGATCGAAATACCGTTTCCCACAATCCCCAACACAAAAATACAACTATATATACAAATATGTATATCCTATACACAACCGACAGACACATTTATACATATGCACACATTAAGACACAACAATCAATATGCAAAATAACAGTCACTTCAATATCTTTATATTCACATGAAAGGAAAATGTTTGAGATAGAGGACAACTGAGATACGAGATTCACGCTTTAACCAGTTAAGCCCCATGCCCCCGGTGCCGGCATGACGCAACATATTGCAAGAAACAGCGTCTGAGGGCTTCTTAACATTTAAAAACCTATGAATGTGTCCTACACACTTAACGGGAAGGAACTCAGCTTTCAGACAATATTAACCATTTTTAGCAAAACGAAACAAAAGGGTAAAAACAAAGGCTCTGAATTAGCCCTGAGCGGAAAAATGCTAACACACTTAGCACAGAACTACCCTTATTACTTATCGGATCTGCACAAACAAGATATCGATTAGCAAGCTGAGATTCCACAGATTCTAGACATATAAGTATTATCACTGAGCGACCAGAACTCGTGGCAAAACAACAACAAACAACAACAACAAATGTCTTACCTTTGTTGTTTTCTGATCAAAAGTTGTGTTCAATGGCATAAAAACGCTGCTGAAGGTTAATCCATAGGTTAATCCAATGTGTCTGTCACTTTGAAATGATTACTGATAATCCATCATTCCATTTTTATGTCAATAACGGAGTTTTCATAATTACACTGAACAAAAATATAAACGCAACACTTTTGTTTTTGCTCCCATTTCTCATGAGATGAACTCAAAGATCTAAAACATTTTCTATAAACACAAAATAACCATTTCTCTCAAATATTGTTCACAAATCTGAAAAAATCTGTGATAGTGAGCACTTCTCCTTTGAGATAATCCATCCCACCTCACAGGTGTGGCATATCAAGATGCTGATTAGACAGCATGATTACTGCTGTGCCTTAGGCTGGCCACAATAAAAGGCCACTCTGAAATGTTCAGCTTTATCACACAGCACAATGCCACAGATGTCGCAGGTTTTGAGTGAGCGTGCAATTGGCATGCTGACAGCAGGAATGTCCACCAGAGCTGTTGCCCGTGAATTGAATGTTCATTTCTCTACCATAAGCCGTCTGCAAAGGCGTTTCAAATATTTTGGCAGTCCATCCAACCGGCCTCACAACCGCAGACCACGTGTAACCACACCAGCCCAGGACCTCCACATCCAGCATGTTCACCTCCAAGATCGTCTGAGGCTTGCCACAATAAAAGGCCACTCAGAAACGTGCAGTTTTGCTTTATTGGGGGGGGTCTGGGGGGGTCCGAAAACCAGTCAGTATCTGGTGTGACCACCATTTGCCTCACGCAGTGCAACACATCTCCTTCGCATAGAGTTGATCAGGTTGTTCATGGTGGCCTGTGGAATTGGTCCACTCCTCTTCAATGGCTGTGCCAAGTTGCTGGATATTGGCAGGAACTGGAACACGCCGTCGTATACGTCGATCCAGAGCATCCCAAACATGCTCAATGGGTGACATGTCCGGTGAATATGCTGGCCATGCAAGAACTGGGATGTTTTCAGCCTCCAGGAATTGTGTACAGATCCTTGCAACATGGGGCCGTGCATTATCATGCTGCAACATGAGGTGATGGTCGTGGATGAATGGCACAACAATGGCCCTCAGGATCTCGTCACGGTATCTCTGTGCATTCACAATGCCATCAATAAAATGCACCTGTGTTCGTCGTCCATAACATACGCCTGCCCATACCGTAACCCCACCACCACCATGGGCCACTCCATTCACAACATTGACATCAGAAAACCGCTCACCCACACAACGCCACACACGCTGTCTGCCATCTGCCCTGAACAGTGAAAACCGGGATTCATCCGTGAAGAGAACACCTCTCCAACGTGCCAGACGCCATCGAATGTGAGCATTTGCCCACTCAAGTCTGTTACGACGACGAACCGGAGTCAGGTCGAGACCCCGATGAGGACGACGAGCATGCAGATGAGCTTCCCTGAGACGGTTTCTGACAGTTTGTGCAGAAATTCTTTGGTTATGCAAACCGATTGTTGCAGCAGCTGTCCGAGTGGCTGGTCTCAGACGATCTTGGAGGTGAACATGCTGGATGTGGAGGTCCTGGGCTGTTGTGATTACACGTGGTCTGCGGTTGTGAGGCCGGTTGGATGTACTGCCAAATCCTCTGAAACGCCTTTGGAGACGGCTTATGGTAGAGAAATGAACATTCAATTCACGGGCAACAGCTCTGGTGGACATTCCTGCTGTCAGCATGCCAATTGCACGCTCCCTCAAAACGTGCGAAATCTGTGGCATTGTGCTGTGTGATAAAACTGAACATTTCAGAGTGGCCTTTTATTGTGGCCAGCCTAAGGCACACCTGTGCAATAATCATGCTGTCTAATCAGCATCTTGATATGCCACACCCGTGAGGTGGGATGGATTATCTCGGCAAAGGAGAAGTGCTCACTATCACAGATTTTTTCAGATTTGTGAACAATATTTGAGAGAAATGGTTATTTTGTGTTTATAGAAAATGTTTTAGATCTTTGAGTTCATCTCATGAGAAATGGGAGCAAAAACAAAAGTGTTGCATTTATATTTTTGTTCAGTGTAGCTCTATACCAGAGTGTATAACAGCTTCCGGTTCCGGGGCATTCTGGCTACGCAGCACTCATTCACCAATAGGTAATGTTTAATGTTTAGATGGATTTCCCCTCGATTCTATTGGCTCTAACGGTTAAAAAGAGGTGCCAATCATCAAAATCGAGCAAGGGGGGGCAGAGATATAGAAAACCCACCCCAAATGACCCCAGAAGTGTTTGTTATGCTAATATATGATATGTTGTACTTTGGATTCCTAAAACTTTTAGTCTACCTTACCATCATCCAAGGTTGGTTTTCACTTTAAGTAAAAAAACTATTTTTTGACGGACACTATAATTTACAGTTTTTGACCATGTTCAATCTGAATTTTCTTTAAAATAAAAACATCTATATTGATTCTGACTTTTCTACATTCAACTTACAGGATTATCATTACTTTGAGAACAAAGATTATGAATTTAACCCTTTTAGAAGGGAAGAATGTTAAATGTTTCCTAAACTGTACTCATTTTGTCTGGCTCTCACACACACACACACACACACACATGCACACATGCACACACACATGCACACACGCACACACACATGCACACACGCACACACACACACACATGCCATGTATACATCACTTCAGGGGACATTACATTGACTTACATGCATTTCCTGGAGACTTATCCTAACCTTAACCATAACCAACACATGCCTAAGCCTAACCCTTAACCTAACCCTTACCCTTACCCTAACCCTAATCCTAACCCTAACCAAGTCTTCACCCTAAAATTAATGATTCCCCTCATGGGGACCTCCAATTTGTCCCCATAAGGGAGGCGAGTCCCCACACATGACTGTGACAGATTTAGGTCCCCACAAGTATAGTAATGCTAGGCCACACACACACACACACACACACACACACACACACACACACACACACACACACACACACACACACACACACACACACACACACACACACACACACACACACACACCTCTGGTTTTGTCTGCAGAGGTCAGAGGTGGGAAGTAGTGGAGTAGAAATACTTTGTTACTGTACTTAAGTACATTGTTCTGGTATCAGTACTTTACTCCACTACTTATCTTTCTGACAATTTTTTACTTTCTACTTCTTACATGTTGAACTCAAATACCTGTACTTTCTACTTCTTACATGTTGAACTCAAATACCTGTACTTTCTACTTCTTACATGTTGAACACACGTAAACACGAGCATCTGTACTTCTACTTGAGTAAAGGATATACTTCTCTCCTCTCTAGCTGGTACCAGGAGGACTGTAGTCGAGCTGCGGCAGAGGAGCAGCTGATAAAGAAACCTGTCGGGGCCTTCATGATCCGGGGGAGCCGAAAGACAGATCGTGGAGACTTCTCCATCTCTGTTAGGTGCTTCATATTCATATATAGAGCCAGCTGAAACATGTTGACTGTTAACAATGAGCACATCTGTGAGTGTAGTGACTGCTCGCAGCCGAAGACAAGGTTTTACGGTTCTGGTTAACGCAGTTAGAGTATGTTAGCCCAGTTCCATCCCTGAGAAGGAGACAAATATCCTGTTAGAGTCGAAAATATCTCAAAAAAGTCAGAAACTTTTCCCAATATTTTGACTACTACTCCTGGTTGTGAACTTTTTCTCGTAATATAGACTTTTCCATTTAATTTTCATGACTTTTTTATCCTAATTTCGACTTTTCTATTTCGTAATGATGTATTTATATTTTATAATAATGTCTGTTTAATCTCATATTTTTGACTTTTTATCATAAATATGAATTTGATAATTATTATATCTTAATTATGAATTTTTATCCCATAGTTACAAGTTTTTCTTTAAATTCCATTTAAATGCTCGTAATTTAATAAAAAAAAGAAATTGTATAATGTTTTACGATTGCAAAAAACGCTTTCTAAATAAAAACACTTTTTGGAGAAAATGTTTTTAAATGTACATATTGTGCTGCTATGACAGGAAAAAAGCATTGCAAAGACTTGTAAGAGTAGTATTTGATTCTGTGTGTCCTCCCCTGTAGAATAGAGGCAGCTGTGCAGCACTTTAAGGTCATGCGGGACAGCAGGGGGCAGTACTACCTCTGGTCGGAGAGATTCCCCTCCCTCAACCAGCTGGTGGAGTATTATCAACACACATCCATCTCCAAGCAGACCAAGGTGTTCCTGCTGGAGACCGGACCCCAGGTAGGAACAGATAGAGTAGAAGTACAGATACTCGTGTTTAAAATACTCTGGTGGAAGTAGAAGTACTGACTAAACTTCTTTACTCAAGTCAAAGTAAAGAGGCTTTGAAATGTACTTCAGTAAAAAGTACCCATAACTAGCAGCTGTTTTAAAGAGTACCTGACCTCCATTTATATCAATAGAACAATAATGTCATTGTTAGCTAATGAATGTTTCCATGCTGAACAACGGCAACATGACAACGTTTCCATTGGTCCCTCTTCTTTAGAGAAGACCAGGAAGTGATGGATACACGGATCGTGTTCAAATCAATAGGCACGCAATGACTCTAAAGAATAATGATCACGCATCAAACACACATTCAGACTAAAGGAACCAGCTGTTTGGAAAATGAGAGAAGTAGAAAGTACAGGTATTTGAGTTCAACATGTAAGAAGTAGAAAGTACAGGTATTTGAGTTCAACATGTAAGAAGTAGAAAGTACAGGTACTTGAGTTCAACATGTAAGAAGTAGAAAGTACAGGTATTTGAGTTCAACATGAGAGAAGTAGAAAGTACAGGTATTTGAGTTCAACATGTAAGAAGTAGAAAGTACAGGTATTTGAGTTCAACATGTAAGAAGTAGAAAGTACAGGTATTTGAGTTCAACATGTAAGAAGTAGAAAGTACAGGTATTTGAGTTCAACATGTAAGAAGTAGAAAGTACAGGTATTTGGGTTCAACATGTAAGAAGTAGAAAGTACAGGTATTTGGGTTCAACATGTGAGGAGTAGAAAGTACAGGTATTTGTGTTCAAAATGTAAGAAGTAGAAAGTACAGGTATTTGAGTTCAACATGTAAGAAGTAGAAAGTATAGGTATTTGAGTTCAACATGTAAGAAGTAGAAAGTACAGGTATTTGAGTTCAACATGTAAGAAGTAGAAAGTACAGGTATTTGTGTTCAACATGTGAGAAGTAGAAAGTACAGGTATTTGAGTTCAACGTGTAAGAAGTAGAAAGTACAGGTATTTGGGTTCAACATGTAAGAAGTAGAAAGTATAGGTATTTGAGTTCAACATGTAAGAAGTAGAAAGTACAGGTCTTTGTGTTCAACATGTAAGAAGTAGAAAGTACAGGTATTTGGGTTCAACATGTAAGAAGTAGAAAGTACAGGTATTTGAGTTCAACATGTAAGAAGTAGAAAGTACAGGTATTTGAGTTCAACATGTAAGAAGTAGAAAGTACAGGTATTTGGGTTCAACATGTAAGAAGTAGAAAGTACAGGTATTTGAGTTCAACATGTAAGAAGTAGAAAGTACAGGTATTTGAGTTCAACATGTAAGAAGTAGAAAGTACAGGTCTTTGTGTTCAACATGTAAGAAGTAGAAAGTACAGGTATTTGGGTTCAACATGTAAGAAGTAGAAAGTACAGGTATTTGAGTTCAACATGTAAGAAGTAGAAAGTACAGGTATTTGAGTTCAAAATGTGAGAAGTAGAAAGTACAGGTATTTGAGTTCAAAATGTAAGAAGTAGAAAGTACAGGTCTTTGTGTTCAACATGTAAGAAGTAGAAAGTACAGGTATTTGGGTTCAACATGTAAGAAGTAGAAAGTACAGGTATTTGAGTTCAACATGTAAGAAGTAGAAAGTACAGGTATTTGAGTTCAAAATGTGAGAAGTAGAAAGTACAGGTATTTGAGTTCAAAATGTGAGAAGTAGAAAGTACAGGTATTTGGGTTCAACATGTAAGAAGTAGAAAGTACAGGTATTTGAGTTCAAAATGTAAGAAGTAGAAAGTACAGGTATTTGTGTTCAACATGTAAGAAGTAGAAAGTACAGGTATTTGAGTTCAACATGTAAGAAGTAGAAAGTACAGGTATTTGGGTTCAACATGTGAGAAGTAGAAAGTACAGGTATTTGTGTTCAACATGTAAGAAGTAGAAAGTACAGGTATTTGAGTTCAACATGTAAGAAGTAGAAAGTACAGGTATTTGGGTTCAACATGTAAGAAGTAGAAAGTACAGGTATTTGGGTTCAACATGTAAGAAGTCAAAGTAAAAAGTCGTCAGAAAAATAAGTAGTGGAGTAAAGTACTAATACCAGATAAATATACTTAAGTACAGGAACACAGGATTTGTACTTCCCACCTCTGATGGTCACCATCGAATGAAAACTAACAATATATAATATATATACTTATTGTTATGTACTAAGGAGGGATTTGAACAGAAACTTCCTTTAGTATTGAAACAGAGTCGTAGCAATTGATTTCAAATTAGGATTGTGATTCAATAATTGAAATGATATATACAGAAGGGGATTATGTGTGCAACATCTATGTGAGTTTAGTCAGGATTTTTAGATTAAAGTCAGATTTGCATTATTTTATACACAGATATATAAAGACAGTAAACAGAAGTACTACATGAAATCCATATAAAGTATTTTTTATTGTTTTTGTCTCAACAGCAACGAAGGGACCCAGAAGATGTTCTTCCTTCCCAGCGTCCTCTGCCACCTCCTCCCTCCTCCTGCCCACCTGCATCTGCACCAGTGGCACCACGACAGGTGTGTGTGTGTGTGTGTGTGTGTGTGTGTGTGTGTGTGTGTGTGTGTGTGTGTGTGTGTGTGTGTGTGTGTGTGTCATGGCAGCATAATGAATTTGATCTCCTGTACCTCGGTATCAGTTTATTCAGAATTCTGCCAGTTGTTGCCTAACTTTTTCAGGGATTATGGAGTTGAGGACATTCAGGAATTAAACAGTCATACAGAGGAGACTGGTGAATTGCTTAAGGGCACCTGGGCAGTGGCCAGGAGGTGAACTGGTGACTCTCTCCAGTTCCAAAGTCCATGAAATGACCATAAGAGAAGTTGATCGTGGTTGCAGCTGTAATATTGTACCTGAATGACTTTGAGTGTGTGTGTGTGTGTGTGTGTGTGTGTGTGTGTGTGTGTGCGTGTGTGTGTGTGCGTGTGTGTGTGTGTGTGTGTGTGTCCAGGTCAGAGCTCTGTACAGTTTCGAGGCCGAGGAGTCGGACGAGTTGGAGTTTAACGCCGGAGACGTGATCTCCGTGCTGGAGAGCTCCGACCCGACCTGGTGGAGAGGAACTCTGAGGGGGAAGAGCGGCCTGTTCCCCTCCAACCACACCACCCCCCGCTGACACACACACACACACACACACACACACACACACACACTATATAAGTTCTAACATTTATATCTACGTACATCAAAACGCTGTTCCCAAGTGAATAGTGTGAAGGAGTGTTTTGTATAGGGATGAAGCTAAAGATCCTGATCTCACACTGTACATCAAAAGACGCCACTTGATGTCATTGATCCCATTCAATACAAGTCATGTGTTATATATGAGTGTATGATAAAACAATCCAGACATGTTGTAATTTAAGAACCTTTCCATGTGCTGCTTATATCCTGAATGAATGCAGATGTACCAACGATGGTTGAGATACTGAAAAGGGAAGAGCAGAAAACACCACATTTAAAAACTCATGGGCGTACATGTTAATGCATGTTAAACCTCAGGTTCTTTTTAATGTCCTCAACTCGATCATTAATCCCTGTGATGTTTCTTCTATTGTGCCATTGACTACTCTCTGTGATAAGTTTCTTAAATTTTTTATTGAAAAGGTATCTGCTCTTAGGCTAGCTCACACTAGTGCTACCCCAGATCCTGCTCCCTTTCTGTGCCCTGCTGTCCTCGACCACTTTGAGCCTGTATCCCTCTCTTCTCTCTCGGATGTGGTCAAGCACCTGCGGCCGACAAACTGCACCTCAGATAGCATTCCCTCTCGCCTTCTCAGAGACGTTTTAGATTCAGTTGGAGCAAGTATTTTATTAATTGTAAACACCTCCCTTAGCTCAGGATGTGTCCCTGCTGCCTTCAAACATGCCGTGGTTAAGCCATTACTTAAAAAGAAAAATCTCGACCCCTCCTTTCTCGAAAATTTTAGGCCCATTTCCCAGCTACCTTTTTTATCAAAAGCCCTGGAGAGAGTGGTCTACGCCCAGCTGCAGTCTTTTTTAACCACGCATGGAATCCACGAAAAGTTTCAGTCTGGCTTCAAACCCATGCATAGTACTGAAACAGCCCTTTTAAGAGTTTTTAATGATCTGCTCCTAGCCGCCGACTCAGGTAGCCCAGCTGTCTTGGTGCTGTTAGACCTGACAGCTGCCTTCGACACTGTGGACCATAGCATCCTGCTGTCACGGCTTGAACAGTCCGCTGGCATCACAGGCTCTGCCCTTGCATGGTTCAGGTCCTACCTGACAGACCGTAGCTTCGCTGTGCAGCTAGGTGCCTTCTCCTCTGCAAAAGCCCCTCTTACCTGTGGGGTTCCCCAAGGCTCGATTCTGGGCCCCATCCTTTTCCTACTGTACTTACTGCCCCTAGGCTCAATTCTCACAAAACATAATATTCCCTTCCACTGCTACGCTGACGATGTACAGATATATCTCCCTCTCGAAGCAAGTGTCACACACTCATTACAACAGTTGATGGACTGCTTAATTGAGATAAAATCCTGGCTGAGCAAAAACTTTCTAAACCTCAACGAAAGCAAGACTGAGGTCATCTTTTTTGGACCCCAACCTCCAGCCTCCCAGGTTGATATTCTGGGCTCCCTCCAACAAAACATCCTCCCCTCGGTCACGAACCTTGGGGTGACCTTCTCCAGTACTTTTAAATTCGACAAGCAGGTCAGCAGCGTAGTCAAATCCTGCTTTTTTAAAATAAGACTTTTGGCCAAAACCAAGTCGTATTTATCTTTTGAAGACCTGGAAAGGGTTATTAACGCCTTTGTGACCTCGAGACTGGACTATTGCAACGCTCTGTACGTGGGTATGGACCAGGCATCAATTAAACACCTGCAGCTAGTCCAGAACGCAGCTGCACGTTTGCTGACTGGCCACAAAAAGCGTGACCACATCACCCCAATTCTGGCCTCACTGCACTGGCTTCCAGTTCGGTACAGAATTGATTTTAAAATCCTTTTATTTGTTTTTAAAGCACTAAATGGGCTGGCTCCGGCCTATATAGCTGAACTCCTGCAGCGCTACACCCCAGGCAGAGCTTTAAGGTCTGCTGACCATCTGCTGCTGGTAGTGCCCAAGACCAGGCTCAAACCCCGAGGGCACCGAGCCTTCGCAGCAGCTGGCCCCAGGCTCTGGAACACTCTGCCCCTCCATGTGAGGTCGGCCCAGACCCTGGGGTTTTTAAATCCACACTTAAGACCCACTTCTTCTCTCAGGCCTTCTAGTTAGAGCGGAGCACGACTCCTGACTTTTCCGTGTGTTTTGTTTTTATATTTGCTGTTGCAATGACTGTCTTTTGTTGTTATTGTACCGTAGTAAAGTGTTTTTATTACATGTACAGCACTTTGGCTCGACCAAACATCGTTTTTAAATGTGCTATATAAATAAAACTTGATTTGATTTGATTTGATTTGATAATGCTGTATATGTATTACTCTATAGTGAGTAACGAACATTTACTCTGTAGGACCCAGTGCAGTCGAGTGTCTGCCCTTCTTACTGCAGTTTAACATTAAACTAAACTGTGTGGTTTCAAATAGGAGATGATTTAGTTTTACTTTCAGCTGTGTCGTTTTTGTTGCTTTTAAATTGTCTATTGTGTTTACTTGTACTCGTTGCATGGTGTGTGAGTTGTGCTGTGTGAGTTGTGCTGTGTGAGTTGTGCTGTGTGAGTTGTGTGAGTTGTGTGAGTTGTGTGAGCTGTGTGAGTTGACTGTGTGAGTTGTGCTGTGTGCGTTGTGCTGTGTGAGTTGTGGTGTGAGTTGTGCTGTGTGAGTTGTGTGAGTTGTGCTGTGTGCGTTGTGCTGTGTGAGTTGTGTGAGTTGTGTGAGTTGTGTGAGCTGTGTGAGTTGACTGTGTGAGTTGTGCTGTGTGCGTTGTGCTGTGTGAGTTGTGGTGTGAGTTGTGCTGTGTGAGTTGTGTGAGTTGTGTGAGTTGTGCTGTGTGAGTTGACTGTGTGAGTTGTGCTATGTGAGTTGTTTGAGTTGTGGTGTGAGTTGTGCTGTGTGAGTTGTGTGAGTTGACTGTGTGAGTTGTGCTGTGTGAGTTGTGTGAGGTGTGTGAGCTGTGTGAGTTGTGCTGTGTGAGTTGTGTGAGTTGTGGTGTGAGTTGTGTGAGTTGTGGTGTGAGTTGTGCTGTGTGAGTTGTGTGAGTTGACTGTGTGAGTTGTGCTGTGTGAGTTGACTGTGTGAGTTGTGCTGTGTGAGTTGTGTGAGTTGTGGTGTGAGTTGTGCTGTGTGAGTTGTGTGAGTTGACTGTGTGAGTTGTGCTGTGTGAGTTGTGCTGTGTGAGTTGTGTGAGCTGTGTGAGTTGTGTGAGTTGACTGTGTGAGTTGTGTGTGTGAGTTGACTGTGTGAGTTGTGCTGTGTGAGTTGTGCTGTGTGAGTTGACTGTGTGAGTTGTGCTGTGTGAGTTGTGTGAGTTGTGTGAGCTGTGTGAGTTGTGCTGTGTGAGTTGTGTGAGTTGTGGTGTGAGTTGTGTGAGTTGTGGTGTGAGTTGTGCTGTGTGAGTTGACTGTGTGAGTTGTGCTGTGTGAGTTGTGTGAGTTGTGGTGTGAGTTGTGCTGTGTGAGTTGTGTGAGTTGTGGTGTGAGTTGTGCTGTGTGAGTTGTGTGAGTTGTGGTGTGAGTTGTGCTGTGTGAGTTGTGTGAGTTGTGGTGTGAGTTGTGCTGTGTGAGTTGTGTGAGTTGTGGTGTGAGTTGTGCTGTGTGAGTTGTGTGAGTTGACTGTGTGAGTTGTGGTGTGTGAGTTGTGCTGTGTGAGTTGTGTGAGCTGTGTGAGTTGTGTGAGTTGACTGTGTGAGTTGTGCTGTGTGAGTTGTGCTGTGTGAGTTGTGTGTGTGAGTTGTGGTGTGAGTTGTGTGTGTGAGTTGACTGAACAGCACGTTGGTCTGGAGGTTTTAAAGTGCTTTATGAATAAAGCTGTTGGCATTGTGCAGAAAGGAGTTCCAAACAAAGTGCAGTTTAGCATCAAAGCAGACTCAGCAGGAAAGGTCACGTACACAGTGGCGTTTTTATATGTACAAAGATGGTGGGGCACGAACAACTTAGATGTGTGTATAAAAGCTTCTGGTGCTTTTTTAAACACGTAAACAAATAGCTGTAGGCCAGGGGTGCCCAACCTCTTTTGAACCGAGAGCTACTTTTAAAGTTGCCAGTCTGCCGAGATCTACCAGTCCATATAGAGAGGCCATTACTGACAGCCTACTACCAGGTACATACACACTTCTACTTCGTATAAAACCGACCTTCGTACGATTAATACTCCATAAAATACTGCAGATCCTTTATCTTACCTCTTTCTAATCTACACATACAAGTATTTAACTGAAGTTACACAACAGTGTTGTTGATACAGAGTTGGAGTTTATTCACACGTCACTACAGTGGGTAATGTTTTCAAGAAACATTGAACAGTGCTGCCACATGTGAGACAGGAACAAAAGAAAAGACTCTGAACCCTTTCTTTGGCTTTATATAAAAATAGTGTTGAGCTACAAAAGTATAAATTAGGCTTACTAATAAGACAACTCAGATCTGAAGCTGCTCAGGAATCTGCTGCCAACGTGCAATAAGGAAGACTTTAATAGAATCAAACCTTTTTTTGCATTTTATTAGATTATAAAAAGAAATGCCTTTAAAATAGGATGCAAGCAACACTAGCTTCTTACCCTGAATATATGATAGACTATAATCAATTTAAGTTTGCATTCTTATACCATTTTGTACAATAATTATAATGAATAAGTTCAAACAAACTAAAACTTACAGCTGATTAATAACGGTATCTAACTTGAGTTTTTATTATATCAAAAACCTGTTGAAATGCTTCTGTTATTTTTACTGTCCCCAAAAAGCGCGTCGGCAGCTTCCAAGAACGCTTCTTTCACAACGCCGTCTTTGAAAGACTTCATGTGTTTCGCAAGAACGTGACTGAACCGATGAGATGCTCTGAAGCAGCCTTGCTCTGACCCGATGAGATGCTCTGGTAGCAGCCTTGCTCTGACCCGATAAGATGCTCTGGAGCAGCCTTGCTCTGACCCGATGAGATGCTCTGGAGCAGCCTTGCTCTGACCCGATGAGATGCTCTGGAGCAGCCTTGCTCTGACCCGATAAGATGCTCTGGAGCAGCCTTGCTCTGACCCGATGAGATGCTCTGAAGCAGCCTTGCTCTGACCCGATGAGATGCTCTGGAGCAGCCTTGCTCTGACCCGATAAGATGCTCTGGAGCAGCCTTGCTCTGACCCGATGAGATGCTCTGAAGCAGCCTTGCTCTGACCCGATGAGATGCTCTGGCAGCAGCCTTGCTCTGACACGATGAGATGCTCTGGTAGCAGCCTTGCTCTGACCCGATAAGATGCTCTGGAGCAGCCTTGCTCTGACCCGATGAGATGCTCTGAAGCAGCCTTGCTCTGACCCGATAAGATGCTCTGGAGCAGCCTTGCTCTGACCCGATGAGATGCTCTGGTAGCAGCCTTGCTCTGACCCGATGAGATGCTCTGGTAGCAGCCTTGCTCTTGTTGTTGGGCAGGGGCGGACTGGCCATCGGGACGTTCGGGACGAATCCCGATGGGCCGGTACTGAAGTGGGCCGGTCGGACGATGTGGGCCGGCCGGTAACCGGCAGGGCTCGACATTATAAATGGCCCGCTGGCCCTGAACCACTATTTAGACACCCCGGGCCAGCATAACGTACTTTCCACTTGCCCGCTCGGGCCATTAAAAATATTGCTTTAAAATAATTGTCCTGTGGTATTGGTATTTTGACAAGCAATGTTGTTAAATTGTTTCGTTTATTAACGCTACAACATAGCGTTCCGTGAGTCGCTTGTCGTTGTCGGGTGAAAAGCAAACAGCTGTTTGTTGCGGAGCGCAGCGCGAGCAGGCTCCCGTGAGCGCGCTCCTTCACGACAGACTATCGCGCCACCTAACCATTCGCCAAAATGTTTTTAATACCAGCGGTAACCGGCCAAGCGCCGAGCAAAAAACAATCTTCAAATAAAAGAAAGTCACCGGAGGAGTTAAAGGAGAGTGACAGGGAGCATGAGAAGAAGAGGGAGAGAAAGTTTCAGCCAGTTTGATCGATGGAGTTGGTTTCTAATGGTGCAGTGCCGCGTCCTAAAACCCTTTTATAATCAATCGATTAGATTTATGATTCCAAAATTATAAAAGTAGGGTAGACATGTGGAGATTATCCGGCTGAACAAAACGTGCATTTATCAAACAGGTTTGTTTTCCACAGACCTTATTTCCAGCTATTTTCCAAAACCCTGTGGAGAAATCCCGTTGCTTTCTGTCGAGGGAACCAGCAGCTCACTTCCTGGTTTTAGGACACGTCACTGCACCTCTCATGATGATGCCAATATAAACAAGGTCTTCTGTCGGCTCTGTACATCAATGCCGACCTATGCTGAGAGTAAGTGAAGAGTAGAACATATAAAGGTGTTGGGTATAGGGAAATGTCCCAGCAGTTTAGGAGAATGAAGGTTCTAATCTAATCTATAGCCATTACATTTCTAACTCTTAATGACAGGAAGGCAGAAAGTGCATTATACAAATAATAATACTCATAATAGCAGACATTTTTTAACAATGACCACAATATCATTATTTTAATAAACCAAATATGAACAATTGAGGAAAATGAGGAAGAACTGATGATTCAAATGTTGTACAAGTAGTAATGTAGTTAGTGCATAAATTACTATTGCAACAAATGTGATAATTTTGTGTTTTGGACGAATGCTCCGGGCCAGTGGTTCCATGGTGGGGCCAGTGATAATATAATGCCAGTAGCATTTTACCCTTAATGTCTACCTCTGCGGTGAGTCACTAGCACCGCGGTGGGCCGGCGGTACCGAAGTGGGCCGGTCGAGAGTCCCGGGCTGATTTGTAGTCCCAGTCCGCCCCTGTTGTTGGGCCTGGTGGACATGGACTGCTGTGCATTTAGCGTAGGGCAGAATTAGCAGGGAATTCCGTCTCGTAGCGTTTGTGCACGGTTTTGAAATGCCGCTCCTAAATTACCCTTCTTCGGTAAAGCCACGCTCGCATAGCAGATGAGACAGATGAGAGACAGATGAGACAGATGAGAGACAGATGAGAGACAGATGAGACAGATGAGAGACAGATGAGACAGATGAGAGACAGATGAGAGACAGATGAGAGACAGATGAGACAGATGAGAGACAGATGAGACAGATGAGAGACAGATGAGAGACAGATGAGAGACAGATGAGACAGATGAGACAGATGAGACAGATGAGAGACAGATGAGAGACAGATGAGACAGATGAGACAGATGAGAGACAGATGAGAGACAGATGAGAGACAGATGAGACAGATGAGACAGATGAGACAGATGAGAGACAGATGAGAGACAGATGAGAGACAGATGAGACAGATGAGAGACAGATGAGAGACAGATGAGACAGATGAGAGACAGATGAGAGACAGATGAGAGACGAGACAGATGAGAGACAGATGAGACAGATGAGACAGATGAGAGACAGATGAGACAGATGAGAGACAGATGAGACAGATGAGAGACAGATGAGAGACAGATGAGACAGATGAGAGACAGATGAGAGACAGATGAGACAGATGAGAGACAGATGAGACAGATGAGAGACAGATGAGACAGATGAGAGACAGATGAGAGACAGATGAGAGACAGATGAGAGACAGATGAGACAGATGGACTTTGAATTGGAATAGATACTAAAATAATCATCCTCCCACTCGGAGTGAGAATTATATATTTTGGGCTTTTTTGCTTCTGCCATAATTGCGGTCTTGTGTGTGTGCGGACTGTCACTCCTGTTGCCACGGACAACGTCAGCGAAATAGTGCCCACTGCCCACCAGCCACGCCCCCACACATGGGGTCACGCCGGCCAATCACAAAGCTTTGGTGCGTTCAAGTGCATTATTCTGGCACGGGAAGATTATGTTACAGGACATTAACGATAAAACAGAATATTGTTGTTCTATTTTTAGACACATCTCGCCATCGGCCGGTCAACTTCAATCATTTTCTTTCCCTTTTACTAATTGTAATCGCTATACGCTGCTCTCTCTCGTCTCCTCTTCACATCTAAACTTTTCACAGCTAACGTATGTACAGCCAATCAGCTCTCTGATTTAAGAGATGACGTTTGGTGGGTATGGCAGCTCAATGCCCCTATGGTGATTATTATTGTGCCGCACACATTGCATAGAAAAATACTCTGAGCATGCGCAGTGTAGTTTTTACAGCACACGTTCATTTTAACCCCAGAGAGAGGGGCTTGATCGGGGCTTGCCCCACGTTGCTCAACGCGGCTCAATGGGCACACTGTAGACACTAGTTAGAAGACTGCAGACTGAAACAGCAATGTACAGACGAATCAGACGACTAAACATGATCTTAAAATATATTTTAACATGTCTTATTTTTGCATATTTTGGGAATTAGTATTTGCATTACTTTCTGCTGACACTAGGTGGGGCTGTGCCCTACCTTGCCCTAATGACAAGCCACCACTGCACGTGCACAGCAGAACAAACAGAGATTAGTGAAGTTGTTATTTTGTCTTTGACGGTGTTAAATATTACATAACATATCTCAGTGTATCAGCAGGGAGGAGCTGAGTCTGCTTCATGGACTGGAACAGTTTACTGGAAGAGAAATAGAAAGTGTGTACAATCAGCCTGTGCTGCGTTCAAGGACCATCTTGGTGTGGGACATTCTGGTGTCTCATGTTATTATTGCCTTATTACAAAGATGTGTACATACAGTATTTGAGGGTTAAGATATAGGTACAGATGTCAAATAACAACAGGAAATGTCGATGTGTTCATTGACCGATTCTTTTTGGCGGGCCTGTGTTTATTCTGTTGGGTTTTTACAATAGGTTTTATTACATTTCCACATTGAAAGACACACAAACTAAATGATATACAAAAGACAAATGCTGATATGACTTGGATTAAAGTAAACTAAACTAACTAAAATTATAATAATAAAAATGCTATAAATACTAAGTGTTATAATGATAATAATAAGTATGTAATACAAATGATCTAGATTAAACAAAAAATAAAATGATAATTTTAAACAACAACAATAATAATAACAACTATTTAAAAAACCGTGTTGTACTAATAATAATAATAACTTTATAATACAAATAAACAAAAAAATAGTTAAATGCAATTAAAATTATAACAGCAACAACAATAACAAAAAGCATACAAGGTAATTATTGTACTCCTACTGATAATAAGTATTATTTAATATTAAAACTAAAATAAAAACACAATTTAAATAATGATAATAAAAAAGAAAATTATAAAAATATTAAAAAGTAATTATTTTGATAATAATAATCATCATCTTGTTCGCTTAATATTTTAAACATATCCTAATTTTCCATAATATAATATCAATCATTCAAGTTTCCTAATTCCATTCAGTAGTTTTCTCCCAAGAGTTGCTGTTTTCCCATTTGCACCTGAAGGCAGCATTGTGTTTCCCGGGAGCACCACCTCTCTCCCAGCCGGACAGGTAAGAACAAAGTTTCCCCAGCTTTACCTCACCTGTCCGGGCGTCACAGGTGAGGCATCAACATTAACACACCTGAGCTCCAGGGAGGAGGACCGACCCTCAGCCATGGCCGAGTCCCAGCTTACGTGCATGGAGGACGGACACATCGGAGTCAATGTCCCGGAGAACAACCCGGAGTTTTACTACAGCGAAGCGCAACGATCCGCCATAGAGGAGCTGCTGAGGAATGGCGACGGAGCCTTCAAAATGCGACTCAAAGAGGACAAAATCACGGATTTCCTGTCCGCGAGGGAGGTGAAGCTGCTGCTAAACACCTTCAAAATGTACGATTTGAATCCGGAGGAAAGTACCGGTACTCCGGACCCGACAGACCACGACTCAGGGCTCCAATCCACTTATTGGCCCCAGATGTCGGACACGGATGTTCCGCCGCTGGATATCGGCTGGCCCAGCGGGGGGTTCTTCAAGGGAGTGACGCGCGTGGCAGTGCACACACACCCGCCTAAAGAGAACGGACCTCACATCAAGATGGTCGTGAGGAAGATGATCCAGGAGGCCAGCAAGGTGAGGGGGACAGGAGCATATCGATATATCAATAATGGTTCAGAATCAGGTGTATCAGCAGGGGGGTTGATGTCGTGGCGCGTTCATGATAGTAACACAACTTTCAGCGTCTCTTTGCTGGAGCTTTATCTTTTCTGATGAAGCATTGGCGGATGTAGAGAGGACAGGACAAGAGAGGGGCATCTGATTATAGTAACACATGTTCAGGGATGTGTGGCCGGACTCCATTATTGACATTGGACTGAACAGATCAGTCATGAGAATGAAACCTCTTGATTCAAATCATCCCTTCCAGACAGAAGCGTAGGCAGAACTGAACTTTAGGGGGCCTGTAAACAATAGGGTCGGCCAGATTGTTCTTCTGGCATCAGAAGCTAACAACGATCCCCGCCGGTACCAGATGACTTTTAGAATACTTTGTTTCCCATAACAGATGGTATGTGTTGGTGAACAGGAGACAGTGTTTTACTGTTTAATGGCTGATCAAGAACTCAAACACGACATCTTGGTGTCTTTCTGACGGCTCTCTCATCTGCACCCACAACACATCACCCGGACTGCATTCTTTCTCCTGTCTTACAACCTTTCCTTAGAATATGTTATGAATTGTAAAGTGTCCTTGGTGCTTTGAAAGGCTCCCTAAATAGAATGAATTATCATTATTATTTATTATTATGATCTGAAACGATGTAATAACTTTTAAAACATTTTCCAGTCACTTGCCCCATGCCTTCAGCAGCAGCAGCCATTCACTTTGATTTGATCCCGTTATAAATGTCATCATTTCGACAATAAAGAAATGATACATCAACGTTATCTCTAACCATCTCCGTTTCTAACTTTCAATATATTTTAAAAGAGATCT